>CM042155.1:75800190-75819704 GCA_023376005.1 Doryteuthis pealeii
ATATATATATATATGGTGAGTCTAGTTCTCAGTGTGAATATATAATATATATATATATATATATATATATATATATATATATATATATATTATTTGGATTTTGCATGAAGCATGAGATGTGAAATAAATAAGAAACTGTTGGATATTAAGTGTTAAGTTTCATTTTATTTAATTCCATATTTCGAAAGCATGACACTCCATTATCAAGACATCCAATGCTTCACATAAAATCCCCCCAAATATATATATATGTAAAACATATATATAAATATAATATATTTACACTGAGAACTAGACTCATCAGATATACCAACTAAGAAGCATACGTGGACTTCACAACAACAATATATATATATATATATATATATATATATATATATATATATATATATATATATAATGGAAGTAAGATAAGGAAATTAATCCGACAGTAAGTGGAGAAAATTTAGAAACAAACATGGGATGTTATGATGGATGGAAATTTATTGTCGATGCTCGAACATTTCGGTTTACAATGGAAACCTTCATTAGGACTGAAAATTAACCTTTTTTTCCACACATCTTCCTAATTCGACGCATACAAAACATCCATCATCTTTTATCGACATAAATCCTTGTTTTCTTCTCATTTTCACAGTCCTGATGAAGGTTTCTATTGTAAACCGAAATGTTCGAGCATCGTCTATAAATTTCCATCCATAATAACATTCCATGTTTGTTTCTAAATTTTCTCCACACACACACACACACACACACACACACACACACACACACATATATATATATATATATATATATATATATTGTTGTGTTGACATTTGTCACAATCACCAAGAATGACAGTTATTTCTGCTTTAATGTCATTGAAATGTGCCTTTTGGCAAATTTGAAGACAATAGACAATACCCCTACCCCAATACACCCCCTCTTCCTCCGCTTTAACCTATCCTAGATTGGACTTCGAATTATTTTCTATCTTTTACTTACATGGTTTTTATTTCATCTCTTCAATTTAGGATATCGTGATAATATTCAACGGTTGAATAATTATATAGTTACTTTTTCAGTCACACAGTGAGAATCGAACACTAACAATTTTTTGCCACCTCGCTAACCAGTATAGTACTTGTTATTTTATTATTATTATTGAGAGTTTTTCACATCAGTGTTAGCTGACGGTATTTCATTGGAATCCGAGGGACAACAAGTCTCCTCAGGTCTCCAGGACTCTTCTGGGTATTCTGGCCGATTGCAGCAATGAAGTGGTCTGAATGGTCTCAATTTCTTCTCTGATTTCCAATTTATTCATACTCTTTACTAAATCCTTCCTCTGATTTCCAGTACCTCCGGTCTTTTTTCCAAGTTTTTGAGGACCGTTTCAAGTGCACCAACTAAAATTGGTATCACTTTGACCCTCATATTTCACAGCTTTTTCAATTCTCTGGCAAGGTCCAGGTATTTGTCCATCTACCAGATTATTATTATTATTAATAATAATAATAATAATAATAATAATAATAATAATAATAATAATTTGGAACTGGCCAGAGAATTAAAAAAAAATGTGGAACATGAAGTTAAAGATCGTACCAAATGTATTTAGTGCCCTTTGAACGGTCCCGAAGGGTTTGATAAAGAGTATGAATAAATTGGAAATCAGAGGAGGAATCAAGACCATTCAAACAACCGCATTGTTACAATCGGCTAGAATACTCAGAAGAGTCCTGGAGGTCAGTGAACCACCTCATAAAGCGGATGTAATAATAATAATAATAATAATAATACAGGACAAACTACATCAAAGCGAAAATCGATAGGACCCAACAAAATAGTAAATGTAGACTTTGCGGGAATAGAGATGAGACTGTAAACCATATACTCTGCAAATGTAGCAAACTAGCACAACGAGAATACAAAACTAGACACGACTGGGTTGGGAAGGTGATCCACTGGGAATTAAGCAAAAAATTTAATTTTGACCATGCAAAAAATGGTATATGCATAACCAGAATCTGTTCTTGAGAACGAAACGCATAAAATTCTCTGGGACTTTTGAAATAAAAACGGATCACCTTATCCCAGCAAGAAGACCAGACCTAGTGTTGATAAACAAAAAGAAAGAACTTGTCAACTGGTGGCTTTTGCAGTGCCAGCAGATCACAGGGTAAAGCTAAAGGAAATGAAAAAATAGACAAATATCTGGACCTTGCCAGAGAACTAAAAAAAGTTATGGAATATGAAAGTGAAGGTGATACCAATTGTAGTTGGGTGCACTTGGAACAGTCCCAAAGGGATTGGAAAGGGTCTGGAATGTTTGAAATCAGAGGAAGTGTTGAAACCATTCAGAACACTGCACTGCTGCAATCTGCAAGAATACTCAGAAGAGTCCTGGAGACCTGAGGAGACTTACTGTCACTCAGAATCCAGTGAAAGACCATCAGCTAATGCTGACGTGAAAACTCAAAAGGAGCAAATAATATATCATTATTATTTCACTCCATTCGAGTTTTCTGCAAATCCTGGATGAGGCTGTTTTCATTTCACATAGCACTAATAACCATGGGAAAGGTATGCATCCGACAATTCTTTCTCCAGCTACAATCAATACTAGTTCTGGTCTCCTGGTCGGGATTAGGCGATCCGTATGTACCACAAAGTCCACAGAATTTTATGTGTCTCATTCTCTAGGACAGGTTTAGATTTGTTCATATACCATTTGGTTGAATGATGAAAATTGAATTTCTTGCACAGTTCCCAGTGGATTACCTTTCCCACAGTCGTGCTTACTTTTGTACTCTCTTTGTGCTAGTTTGCTGCATTCGCTTATTGTATGATTAACCGTTTCGTGTTCTATATATTTTCTTCTTATCTATTTTTGCCGTTATATAGTTTGTTCTAATGATATAGTCTTGTACTGCGATTATAAGGGATTCAGTTTCTCTCTTGAGGTTTCCTTTTCTTAGCCATGTCCATGTCTTCTGATGTGATATCTTTAGAGTTTGACGTTTAAAATACCGATGTAGTTGTTTTTCTTCACATTTCCGTTTTTTAGTTTTTGATGTATTTCTGTTTGTCAATGTGTTGCAATTGCTTTTCCTGGCTGTTGCAATTAGTCTTTCCTTACTTTCATTTGTGTATTCGTCAAGTCAAGTGCTCGGATTTTCGTATCTACATAGTCTTCAATGTTGGCGAGACCCCTTCCCCCCTCTTTTCTTGGTACATAGAGTCTGTCAGTGTCGTCTCTCAGGTGAAATGCTTTGTGTATGGCCATGAGTTTCCTTGTCCTTTGGTCCATCTGACGGAGCTCCTCTCTTGTCTATTTTAGGAATGGTTCCGAGTATCTTACAAGAGGGACAGACCATGTGTTTATTCTCTTGATAAGGTTTCTGCTACATAGCTTGGTTTCTAGGAGCTTTCTCGTTCTTCTGAAGTATTCCTTTCTTACTTTTTCTTTTATGGCAAGCCCCAACCCCTTTTTATCATATGGGTACTAGAAGGCGGTGGCTGCGGGTCTACATGTCCTGGGAATGACGTTAAACTCTATCTGATAGTGAGGTTCCAGTTTTGGAGGTTTGGGGAATGTGGAGCACCCCTTCATCACCATTGCTCCCTGGTTCGCTCCCTGGTAGTACGTTAGGGTCCCATCTATGGGTTAAATAGAAAAATGTATTTATAAAAAAATGTATTATCCATTAAGAATTGATTTATTTCAAAACTTTATCGGCATTAAATGACCCACTGGGGTTGATATGCCGTAAAACAAAACAAAACAATAAACAAAAATTTTTCTTTTATTTCTGTTTGTTTGATGGTGTCTGATTCCAATATTCCCAGATTTATAATTCCGTTTTTCTCTAAGTCTCTTAATTTCTTCTCGATTCGGTACTTCTATTCCATTCACCGTTTCAGTTTTTCCTTTCTTCATCACTAACATGGCGCACTTTTCGATGCTTAACTCCATCCCTATATCTTGGCTGTATATTCTTCTTCTTCTTCTTCTTCTTCTTCTTATTATTATTATTATTATTATTATTATTATTATTATTATTATTATTCACTCCTTTTGAGTTTTCACACCAGTGTTAGCTGATGGTATTTCACTGGAGTCTGAGTGAGAGCAAGTCTCCTCAGGTCTCCAGGACTCTTCTGAGTATTCTGGCAGATTGCAGCAGTGTAGTGTTCTGAATGGTATCCCTTTCACTTTCATGTTCCATAACTTTTTCAGTTCTCTGGCAAGGTCCAGATATTTGTCCATTTTTTAAATATTATTATTATTATTATTATTATTATTATTATTATTATTATTATTATTATTATTATTATACTCTTGTTCTTTAATCTTCAGACCATTATCATATTGCAACATCTTCTGGTTAAAAATGACACTGATCAAATCGCCCAAGATGAAATTCAAAAATATAAATCTTGATTATCTGGTGTTGCTTATCTGCCGAATTCATGTTCCTTAATCTATGAGTGTCGTCACTTCAGCAAAATAATGAATCTTTCCGTTTTTATTATAAAGAAAGTAAGGGAAGAACAGGGACAGACTACAGAGAGAAAAATGATATAATGAGAAAGAAAGAAAGAAAGAAAGAAAGAGAGAAAGTAGGGGAAAGATAGGTGTGAGCGCGTGGAAGCGATAATGTTAGTCTCTTTAAATTGAACATAATGAAAAGTTGAAAAGAAGGAAAGTAAGAGAGAGAGAGAGAGAGAGAGAGAGAGAGAGAGAGAGAGAGAGAGAGAGAGAGAGAGAGAGAGAGAGAGAGAGTTAAATCGAGATTTTTATACTTTTTAAAAATAGCTCTTAAGTAGATATGTTAAACGTTGTAATACTTAAATTATAATACTGTGGTAAATCCACAGGTCCTGCTAGTTATTATTATTATTACCATCATCTTAAAAACAATTCAAATCAAGTTTACATTAGGACCTCACATTTTTACTTTGACATAATTAGTCCTTGTGGCATTATTATTATTATTATTATTATTATTATTATTATTATTACTAGCAAATATATGCACCCTCCGGGTGCAAGTATTTAAGTTTTAATATAATAAGATAACACATTAAATTAGAAAGGCTAATGAAACTGAATAAGAATGTAGATAAAAAGATTTGGAACAGAGGGGGTATGATTGAAAAATAGAACAACTTTGAAACTAACTCTTCCATCATTTTCCGTTATTCCCGTCTTTCATTGGTAAATTTTCCTAATTAAACTGTTTAGTTAAAATAGGAAGTAAAGAATAATATTAGTTATTTCTTCTTGTTAAGGGATTTCTTTTAAGATTTATTGAAGAGATTTTTGCTCATATACAATAAGATAAAACCAAACAATTAGAAATCAATAATACTAAGCATGTATTTATTAAAATCAAATTTTTAAGATCAATATGCAAATTGGCCTTCCCATTCATACTGTAAACCGCTATTCTGTTGTATATATAAAAGCAATTGTATGTTATTAGTATGTAGTTTTGGTCAACAGTATAAGTAATTTAAAACAATTTTATTAATAATTGAGGTATAAATAAAAAATAAAATCATAGTAAATGTAATGTAAATAACAAAGGGAATTGTGACTTGTATAGTAATATAGTTTCGGTTATAGACAGACAAACCTACAATCTCCATTATAATAAGATTATTATTAGTAGTAGTAGTTGTTGTTGTTGTGGTTGTGGTTGTTGTGGTTGTAGTATAATGAGCGGGGGCCAAAAGTAACGACGACTCAATTAAATCCTGATTGTTTCATTGTACAAAACGTTGGAGTCTGAAATCGATACCCTATTTTCTTGCTTTGATAAATCCAGAAATAACATTGCTGATCGCTCTTTCATGTGATCCTCCCCACTAACCCCTCCTCCGGGCCCCCGCTCCCCATTCCCCTACTCCCCCCCACCCACCCACACACATTGCAATTCGTCAATTGGAACCCAGCCAAAATATCCATTTTTAAAACCGTCCGTCCGGTGCAGTGTTGAAAATTCTTGCTGTTATGATTTCTCCGTCGCCCTGGAACAGAAAATTAAACGTTCGACGCTTTCAAAACAAAAAACAGTTTTTTTTGTTATTTCTATTGTTGCTTTTATTTATTTATTTATTTATTTATTCATTTTTTTAGATTTAAAATTTATTTGGCATAAAATAACACAAGGGGTTGACATGCCGTAAAACCCAACCAACCAAACCAAACCAAACAAGAATAAGTGCCCTCTGGGTGTAAGCATTTAACTTTTGATATAATGAAATATATCAAATTAGAAAGACTAACAAAATTAAATAAGGACATATATAAAAACACTTATTTTATTTATATTTTAATTGGTTTCTATATAAAATCATTCATAGGATTGATTTTAATACATTGGAGAATAAAACAATAATATTAGAAATCAATAACACCAAGTAATTATTTCTTAGACCCGGTTTTGTTAAAACCAGTATGCAATATTAACCACAGCATATATTATGTAAACGTTTATTTCTTAGTGATATATTGCAGGATTTTAAATGGACTAATAACATGGATTGTTTTCAGGGAAATCTAACTTAGATTTTCATAGAGACATCATTAATAAATAAGATTTATTCTATGTACTAGCAAATATATGCACCCTCCGGGTGCAAGTATTTAAGTTTTAATATAATAAAATATCATATTAAATTAGAAAGGCTAATGAAACTGAATAAGAAAGCAGATAAAAATATTTGAAACAGAGGGGGTATAATAAAAAAATAGAACAACTTTGAAACTAACTCTTCTATCATTTTCCATTACTCCCGTCTTTCATTGGTAAATTTTCCTAATTTAACGATTTAGTTAAAATAGGAAGTAAAGAATAAAATTACAGTTATTTCTTTTTTGTTAATGGATTTCTTTTTAGATTCATCCCTGAGATTTTTGCTCATATTCAATAAGATGAAATCAAACAATTAGAAATCAATAATACTTAGCATATATTTATTAAAATCAAATTTTTAAGATCAGATATGCAAATTAGCCTTCCCATTCACACTGTAAACAGCTATTTTGTTGTATATATAAATACAACTGCATGTTATTAGTATGTAGATATGGTCAATAGTCTTAATGATGTAAAACAATTTTATTAATAATTAAGGTTTAAATAAAAAATAAAATCATGGAAAATGTGATGTAACTAACAAAGGGAATTGTGACTTCTTATTATAATGGAGATTGTGTGTTTTTCTGTCTGTAACCGAAACTATATTACTACTCAAGTCACAATTCCCTTAATTATTTACGTCAAATTCTCCATGATTTCATTCTTTTAAATCTTCAGTTATTAATAAAAATTGTTTTACATATTAATACTGTTGATCATATCTACGTGCTAATAACATGCAATTTTATTTATATATACAACAAAATAGCGATTTACAGTTTGAACGAGAAGGCTAATTTGCATATTGATATTTAAAATTGTATTTTAATAAATATGTGCTTGGTATTATTGATTTCTAATTATTTGGTTTTATCTTAAGAAATATAAACAAAAATCTCGTGGATAAATCTTAAAAGAAATTTATTTACAAGAAGAAATAACTGTAATATTATCCTTTACTTTCTATTTTAACTAAATAGTTAAATTAGGAAAATTTACCAATGAAACAGGGGAGTAATGGAAAATGATGGAATAGTTAGTTTCAAAGTTGTTCTATTTTTCGATTATACCCCCTCTGTTGCAGATCTTTTTATCTGCATTCTTAGTCAGTTTCATTAGCCTTTCTAATTTAATATGATATTTTATTATATCAAAACTTAACTACTTGCACCCAGAGGGTGCATATATTTGCTAGTGTATAGTAATATAGTTTCGGTTACAGACAGACAAACCCACAATCTCCATTATAATAAGATAAATGATTTTGACAATAAATTAGATATTCATTGATAAACTTATATACCTAAGGGTACTGTGACATAAGCTGTGATATAGTTTTTATTACAGCCAGACAGACACCAGGTCTCCATTATAATATTAGAAAACCAGAGTGTAGGGAAAAATAAACAAGACAAGAGTGTATTTGGTGTGTAGTAGTCTGTCACTTCTTCTGAATGAAAACTGTGTGTGGTCCTAGCAATGGAGATTCCTGTTGCGTAGGGGCTTCTTCAATCTCATATTCACGGCCCTACTTCGTGTATCTTGCATACGTAGCGGGTATCGTCACTAACCCTAGATGATATATGTAGTGGTCGCTTAATGAAATCACAACACATGGCATTAGTAGGAGTTTTGACTTTATTTCTTCTTCTCGGCTGTACGTTAGTGGGTGGCGAGCGTTGACAATGGGAACTGCCCAAGGGTTGACAATGACTACTTCTACTGCTGCTGGGATGGTGAGGTAAAGAGGTGCTGAACCTCACTGTCCGCTGGCAGCGATGACCCGTATCGACGGTCACTCCTTATGCTCTGTTCGCCGTCTCCTGTCTGACTGTTCCAACTGATGACTCAACCCTCTGGCTTTTGTATTGACGACCGCCTACGCATCTTTATCTTTCGATCTGATAACTATTTCCGAACTTATTGTTACCCATCCTTCTTTTGTTCGCTTTACCGGGAAAAAGGTACTTTGTCATTTTTGTCGTCTTTTCTTCGCTTTGTTTAATTTAACCGGAAATTCATATTTCCGTTTGTACAATATCCAACAATTCCCTAATTTTGTGAACTCATACGAGGTATGTCAGAAAAGTTCCAGGACGGGTATCACAAAAAAATTATTTCAAATCCAAACTACATACTACAAACTACAAGCTATCCCCTTCAAATTACCCCCCCCCCCTGAAGTCTAATACACTTTCTCATCCTTCTCTGCTACGCTTCCATGCACTCCTGAAGGATTCTTCCGGAATTTTCCGTAGCTCTATCGTCACGGACTTTTTGATGTCGTGCACATCCTCAAAATGGGTTCCCTTCATTACCCCCTTGGGCTTGGGGAAGAGGAAAAATCACATGGAGCCAGGTCAGGTGAGTAGGGAGGTTGCTCCAGCACAGTGATGTTCTTCTGGGTCAGGAACTCTCGGATACTCAGCACTGGGCAGATGTGTTGTCATGGTGAAGCACCAACGAATTGTCCTGCCACATCTCTCGCCTCTTCTCGCGCACTGTACGAAGCAAACGCCGAAGTATCTCTTTGTAGACATGCTGATTGATTGTCCGGCCCTGTAACAAGAACTCTCAGTTGACGATGCCCCTCACATCGAAGTAACTTTTCTGGGACTTTTCTGACATACCTCATATCTTTTCCGTGAAATCCAATATAAATCACCCGGGAAAAAGGGGAGCGTAAGTTTGAACATTCAAGTCTAGCAGTAAATTGGTGGGGTGGCCTTTTGTCAGTATCAGCCGGGTGGCGAGGGACTCTATCCCCTTTTCATTAGCGCTAAACCAGGGAGATTGTTTTTTGTGTCTAGCGTAGAGTGTAACATCTACCATCAGCTCCCAATTTACAGCACAGTTCAAAGCTGTACTACTCAAGCACTGAGTTGGTGAGGGCCGGTATCGAACCCGGAACCTTGTGTTCCCCAGGCGGAGAGGAGAGGGAAAAGATGCTCTGTATAATGATAGAAAATGAATTTCAGAACCAATTTCAGAGTTGATGTTATCCGTGGTGGATAGGAGTGGAAAAAATCAGAAATGCTCTTATCCATTCTAACCAAATGGCGAGTTTAGATGTAATGAGTCTATTCACGGATGTACCCACTGAAGAGACTTTAACGGTGGAACGGGATAAGTTAGCTGCAGATTCCTTGGGCCAGGCGATGGGATCAACATTGTTCCCAGTGTTGGCCAAAATATACATGAGATACTTTGAAGAGATGGCCTTAGGTTCTACACCACTAAATACACCAATGTGGTTTAGATACATAGATGACACATTCATTCTCTGGCCCCCATCAGGAAGATGTTCAAATATTTATGGATTATGTAAACTCAACCTGTCCGTCTATACAGTTCACAATGGAAAAGGAACAAGACAACAAATAGTCCTTCCTAGATGTGTTAATAACTCGCACAGAGCAGGATTCAGTTCATCCGTGTATCGAAAGCCAACCTCTACCTCAAGAATGCCGAGTTAGGGGCTGAGGGATTAGCTGATGGGTAAAAAGCGAGAGCCTATTTGAAAGCATTTCTGGGCACCTAATGAAGATAGGCACTCAAATGCTTTATAAATGATACTGTAATTAGTTATGTATGACACGAATTCGTGTATAATACGCAACCCCTGACTTAAGTGGAGTTAGTGACGTACGATCCATTATTATTGAATCACGATCCCCATTAAAATCCCTATGTAAAAAAAGACAACACGTTGATCAGGCCTTGTGGGGTACCAGAAAAAAATGTGCACAGACACTCTAAAAAGAAAACTTAATGTCTCTTATTTAGAATATTAAGTGCAAAAAACAAAAAACAAAAAAAACAAAACACGTTATTCAAACTTTATTTTTTTAATTATTGCTTTGTTTTGTTTTGTTTTACGACATATCAACCTCGGTGGGTCATTTAATGCCAATAAAGTTTTAAAATAAATCAATTCTTAATGGATAATACAATTTTGTTTATCAACTCATGTTTTTCTATTTAAACCATAGATGGAACCCTAACAGGTTCTACCACTCCGGGCAGAGTGGACCAGGGAGCAATGATGATGATGGGGTGCTCCACATTTCCCAAACCTCCAAAACTGGAACCTCACCATCAGATAGATTGTATTGCCATTCCCAGGACGTGTAGACCCTCAGTCACCGCCTTCTAGCACTCATATGATAAAAAGGGGTTGGGGCTTGCCATAAGAGCAATAGGTACTAGGGATTGACGTGATCAGCCGACCGCCCGTCTAGCCCAAGAAAAGCCTAAAGTGGAATATTGCAAGTCATGGACTGCTCAGCCACCTGGGTTCTATCCTTAAGCACCTACGACCAACAGGTGGCCCCATTGGAGGAGTCTTACCCCTCTGCAGAGGTGCAGTCGGTGCATTCTAACGCCCCAGTCAACAGGGCGGTTTTTTAATTATCTTCACGATTATAAATCAAATCTTAATTATTTTGCTCAAAAGGCAAGATATGGTGATAATGAATGTGTGGTATATATATATATATATATATATATATATATATATATATATATTTACTTCGTCATCAATTGTTTTATTTTCGTAGTTTCCTCCGGACATACATACATACATACATACGCACCAACTGCCCTTTAGTCATGCCATCCTGAATATGGAGACACACGTTGCTGAAACAAAAGGTAATATTTACTTCTTGTGTATAATACGCATCCCTAGCCTTTAGGTTTAAAAATCTGGAAAAAGGTGCGTATTATGCACGAACACTTAAGGTAGTTAACCTAATGCATTTCTGCTGACATTATACAATAACAAAATCCAAATCTGAACGTTGGTGCGTGTGTTTGTGGAGGGCGGGGGGCAGCCCTGCCTAGATCCCAAATGTTTAGCTACGTCTAGAAAATATATGAGCTTGTTTTTCTTGATTGTGCGGTCGGCCAAATAGCACGTGACCTGGTATTATAGATTGATGCGACAAAGATTTTGCCACGTGTCATGTTTTTAGACGAATCAGGTAGGACTCTCCAGTGTAATTTCCTGTTCGCTGGCGGGAATTAATTTGATTGGTCAGAAAATAAATTAATCTTTCAAAATTAGGGAAGATAATTGGTCACAACATCCACCTACCCCTCCCACCCCACCCCACATGTGTTTATATTTGTGTGAGGCCAGTCGTCAGGGCCTTGCGCGTAGGGGATACTCCCAATTAAGTGAGGTGGGGTCAAACAGAAGTGCTTTATCATAATCTAGACATGAACTTTGATACTGCATATCGGCTTTTTTTTTTTTTCATTCATTTTTTAATTTTCAGATACATTTTTCATGTTCATTTTTTAATCTTTCAGTTGAGTTCCCGTGGCGCAGTGGCTAAAGCGCGGGACTACGGCATCGTAGTAAGCGAGTTCGAATCCAAGTCGCGCTATTACGATTATTTTCGGAATAATATCCTTGCTAAAGGTATGAAACCCCTACCCCTCCCCACAACTTTCGGTTAAATACTATCACTACTGTTTTTTACAAGAATGCATTTGGCATTAAATAACCCACAAAGGTTGATATACCATTAAACAAAGAAACCAAAACAAACCTTTAATCTTCCAAATCTACAGAGACCCCAATTGCAAACATTTATTTAAAAGAAAAAAAGAAAAGAATTGGACAATATTACCTTTAGGCACCCCTTTTTGATATCGATTAAGAAAGGACATGTTTTTCATTTACACCGTCAATATCCGGTTGTTTGTTAGGGGTTAGGGTTAGGGGTTAGTTTTATAATTTAAAAAAAATATCTAAAAATCGTCTGTTAAAACAACTGGATATTGACGGTGTAAATGAAAAACATGTCCTTTCTTAATCGAGATTAAAAAGGGGTGCCTAAAGGTCATATGGTCCAAAAAATTAAATAAAAGATAAATAAATAGATATAAAAGTATTCCATTTAAAATTTTTAAAAAAGAAGAATTAATCAATTCTTAATTATTGGGAAAACATAACAAATGCTCTGCTAATTTTTTGATAAAAACAATAAAAATCGCTCTGTCGGTAATACTTAGAATATGCCGACTGCACCCACCTAAAAAAAAAGCCGGAACCTTGCGATTTCTTGGTGGATGAAATAGTACTAACTTAAAATAAAAAAAAAAGCTCAAAATTCTAGAAATTATCTTATATGTCAGATTGTGTGTTTCTCTGTCTGTAATTATTTTACTATTCAAGTCACAATTCCCTTAGTTATTTACTCCACATTCTCAATGATTTTATTTTTTATTTAAACCTCAATTATCAATAAAATCGTTTTACATTATTAATACTGTTAATCTTTCCTAAATACTAATAATATGCAATTCTATTTAAATATACAACAAAATGGCAGTTTACAGTGTAAACGGGAAGGATAATTTGTATATTCATATTACAAATTTCATTTTAATAAATATGTACTTAGTATTATTGATTTCTTAGGGGCCGGTTTAGCTCAGTCGGTAGAGCGTTCGGCTAGTAAACCACAAGGTTCCTAGTTCGATACCGGTCCTCGCCAACTCAGCGTATGAGTAGCACAGGGATCTGTGCGGTCAAGTAAGGAGCTGATGGTAGGTGTGGCGCTCCACAAGAGACACCAAAACAATCTCCTTGATCTAGTGCTATTGAAAAGGGGATAGACTCCCTCGCTGACTGGCTGATACCGACGACTTTACTTACTTATTATTGATTTCTAATTGTTTGGTTTTATCTTAATGAATATGAGCAAACACTTTGGGGATAAATCTTTTTAAAAATCCATTAACAAAAAGAAATAACTGTAATTTTATTCTTTACTTCCTAATTTAATTGAATAGTAACAATAGGAAAATTTAGCAATGAAATACGGGAGTGATGGAAGAGTAATCGTTCTTTTTTTTCTCGATTATACCCACCTCTGTTTCAAATCTTTTTTTATCTGCATTCTTATTTAGTTTTATTAGCCTTTCTAATTTGATATAATATTTTATTACATTAAAACTTAAATACTTGCATCCGGAGGGTACATATATTTGCTAATCTTAATAAAGACGAACCCACCCACATTAAATCAAAAATATTTTTTCACTCTGAAAGTAGGAGTGTCTTTAAGAGATGCGCAATACCCTACATCTTAGGTGAAATCAGTCACGTGATCCCTAACGGTTGTTTTTCAAACATTAAAGCCGTTCCCACATGATGTCACTATCACGGGACGAACAAACCCATTTTTAAAAAAAAATCCTTGGCAATTTTCTGGATTTGATAAACACCACGACGACACTTATGTTCTCGATGATGACTAACAAAAAGTCTGTGGTGTAATGGTTATCGTCGTAGGAAACGGACACAGCGACCCGAGTTCAAATTCTGGACGAGGCTGTTTGCATTTCACATAGCGCTAATACCCTTGATAAAGGCACGGATCTAACTATTCTCCCTCTAATTATGGATGAATAGGTCTGATTGGGTAAACTCTGATTTCAAATTTGTTAAACTCCGCTTAAAAATTGACCTTGTGTCGCATTCTGTACGTGGTGGAAGAATTGGGTAAATGTAAATAAGAAAAGTGGTCGGGGTGGCCTAATGTCGGTATCAGTCAGACAGCGAGGGAGTCTATCCCCTTTTCACTAGCGCTAGACCAAGGAGATTGTTTTTTTGCGTCTGGGATGGAGCGCCACACCTACTATCAGTTCCTCACTTCACCGCACAGATCTGTGTAATACTTATACGCTGAGTTGGCGAGGGCCGGTATCGAACCCGAAACCTTGCGATTCCTAGGCAATTGACTGAGCTATCTACAAAAAAGGGATCTCTAGACAGTTTTTGTAGAGCCTCTATACAATTTCGTGGTATCTTACTCACCGGCTAGAAAAACTAAATTTAACAAAATTTATTAATTGATTTTAACGGCATGCCAACCTGTCGAGGGTTATTTTATGCCGAGAGGTTAGCGAATAACATCTATTATACATGTATATTTTGTATGTGGTCGTTTCTTTAGATGCACATGATTCTATTGAATTCGAATACGTTTTAACAGTTTCTGTGAGAGGTACCTTCGCTGGCTTGTGTTGCAGATTGACTGTTTGTTTTGCGCGGGATTCGAAAAGACAAAGGAAAATTGAACAGAAAAACAATAGATAGGCGAGACAGAAATCTTAGTATAACAAAAGAGGTGTGACAAAGGACTCATCTGGACAAACGCTAATTTGAACAAAGAGAAAGGACTTCCGGTCAAGGAACAAAAAAATGTGTGGGCGGTCGTCAGTATTTAAGCAGGTCATCATGTAGACCCCGACAGACCCGAAGAGAGACCCGGGGAGACACCCCAGAGAGACGGCGAAGAAAGCACAAGGTGTCTGACCGTCGATACGATCGGGCGCTGCTGCGAGCAGTGAGGCTCGCCCACCACCTTCCACCACACCAGCAGTGGTAGTGCCCATGATCCATGCCGTCACCCAACCCACCACGAGGGAATTAAATAAACGTTAAAAGTCTTACTACTACATATGTCTACGTGTGAATCCTTATACTCCATTACTAACACATACGACCCAGCAACAGTATATGACAAGTGTATATACCATGTGCGATGTTGTGGCCTGAGACGAGTCCTATGCAACACTTGGACATGTCAGGAGAATTGAAAATGGACGCATTTTTTGTGCGGCACTTTTGTGCGGCGAATTAGTAAAAGGCTCCCGATCGGTTGGATGAATAGAATGAGTTCTGGGGTGAACAGATAGTGAACTTTGAAATATCTCATCATACAGGTAAAAAATTACCAAGAATTACCAAGAAAATTTGGCACAACCATGGGGGAAATTAGGTAGGCAAAGAGTTAAAGGGCTGGGTTCAAAGTTACGTGATGGCTCCCGATTACGACAAGAAGACCCCCGAGTTCGAAAAGAAGGTTCCCGAGTTTGAGAAGGCTCCCGAGGTTTAAACATGGTCAAGGGCGACAGTAACATAGAATAATAATTAACACAGCTTAAAACTTGTTCCTTCCAGGCTGTGGTTATATCAGTGCTGCTGTATGGCTGCACCACCTGGACCCTAACAAAGCGCCTCAAGAATAAGCTAGATGGTACCTGCACAAGAATGCTGCGAGCAGTCCTGAACAAGTCGTGGAAGCAGCACCCCACAAAGAAGTAACTATATGGTCACCTGCCCCACCCCATCTCACAAACCACCCGGGTGAGATGTTCTAAGCGACGTTCTCCTGTGGAAGCCAACACATGGACATGCTAACGTATGACGCCCGCTAAGGACCTACATTGACCAACTATGCGAGGACTTGTGATGCTGTGCAGAGGACCTCCCAGGGGCCATAAGTAATAGAGAAGGTTGGCGAAAGATTGTCATGGATATCCGTGCTACGCGCGCGATATGATGATGATGAACACTTGTACCCATTTATGGTTAGCGGAATGAGAATAGTCTACCCCCGTGGATCGAATAAAGGGTTATTCAGAGTTTCGTAAAAGCTCCCGAAGGTTTCTGAGTTCGAAAAGAAGGTTCCCAAATTTGAGAAGGCTCCCGAGTCCGACAAGAAATACCTGAATAAGGCCGAAACCTAGTACAGATACCAATAAAGATGAAGACAATAGTCCGAATAATCCGAATAATAGTAGATATCTTTTTATATATCAACATACATACCTATCTTTTTAGGAGTGTCACATTGTGGTGTAATGGCTAGCAAGCTAGTCTCACAGATCCATTACTACTAAATTGCAAATTCGAACTTCGCTAGATGTTCCAGACTTGCGCCCCTATGCACAACCATCGTTTTTACGATGGTGTTGGTTTAGCCCTCCACCTGAAGCAGTTTCCCATCGCATGATGCTTAGAGCAAACCAAAAATAACTTTACTCCAACGCAAAATATATATCGTAAAGTACATATTCAAGTTGAACTTGATATTATTTGTGTTTTTTTTTTTTACTTGTATTAACTAATGATACATTTTTCAATTTTCATTGTATTAAAAAGTAAAGTCATCGGCGGCCTAAGTCCGTATCAGCCAGACAGTCCTATCCCCTTTTCCACTTGCGCTAGACCAAGGGAAATTTGTTTTGGCGTCTGAGACGGAGCTCGTCTCACCTACCACAGCTCCTCACTTTACCGCACAAATCCCGTGCTACTCATTCGCTGAGTTGGCGAGGCCGGTAATCGAACCAAGAACCTTGAGTCCCAGCCAACTCTTCCTACAACTGAGCTAAACCGTCTTAAGAGCCGGTTGGCCTAAAGTCGATATCAGCCAGAGAGCACGGGAGTCTCTCCAAGTAGATTTGTTTTGGGTGTCTGAGGTGAGCGCCACATCTATCATTATTTCCTCACTTTGCGCGCAGATCCCTGAGCTACTCATACAACTGGCTTAGCGAGGGCCGTATGCGAACAGAAACCTTGTGGTTCTAGGTGGACGCTCTAGCCGGACTGAGCTAAACCGTTCCTTGTAATTAAATAAATTCTAATTAATATCGTTGTATCCATTTTTATATCAAATCAATGCCTTATTCTGGGGCGTGCTATGTGTTGGGCGTGGTGGGCATGTTGTGTTTCCTTGAGTGTATGTAGGTGTATGTGCGTGTGTGAATGTGGTGTTTAGTATATGTGTGATTAGTGTGTGAAAGTGCGTATGAGTGTGTGTGTTGAGTGTGTGTGTATGTGTGTGTATGTGAGTGTGTGCATGTGTGTTGAGTATCTGAGTATGTGAGTTGTGTGTATGAGTGTTGTATGTGTGAGTGTTGTGTCTGTGATGTGTGTGTGCAATAAGATGTAATAGATTTTATCCATAATAAATCTTGGGCGATATTGTGTGTAAGCGTGGTGTACATGTGTGTTTGTTTGTTTGTTTGTTTGTGTGTGTGTGTGTGGTGTGTGTGAGTGTATGAGTGGTGAGTATGTGAGTGTGTGTGTGTGTGGAGTGTGTGTGAGTGAGTGTGAGTGTGTGTGTATGTATCAATGCATATCTGTAATGTATGTGTGTGTGTGTGCGTGAGTGCGTGAGTGGTGTGGTGTGTGTGTGTGGTGTGTGTGCAATAAAAATGTATAAATTTGAATTACCAAATAAATCTGTGGGCGATACTCTGTGTAAGCGTGTGTACATGTGTGTTTTGGTTTTGGTGTGTGAGTGTGGGGTGGTAAGTGTAATGAGTGTGAGTATAATGTGTGTGTGTGTGAGTGTGTATATGTATGTGCGTGTGAAGTCAGTGTGTGTGTGAGTGTCGTATGTATCTATGTATGTCTATGTATGTATGTAATGCGTGGTGTGTGGGTGTGAGTGTTTGTATATGTATGTATGTGTGTGTGTGTGAGTGTGTATATGTATGCAATGTGTAAGTGTGAGTGTGAGTGTGTATTGTATGTCTATGGTATGTTATGTATGCGTGTGTTGTGTGTGCGTGTGTGCGTGAGTTCGTGAGTGTGTGTGTGTGTGGTGTGTGTGTGTGGTGTGTATGTGTGTGCAATAAGAAATGTACACATTCCATCTCAAATAAATCCATCTCATACATTTGAAAAGGATTGGTCGTTAAATCAGACATTACTCACATCAGTCTCACAACAATTTCCCCTCATATAGACGAGAAATGAGGTTCTTAACTAAAGACGCTCTCGAAATTCCCTTCCTTAAATGTGGCAAGATGATGAAGCAAGTGGGAGTGCTAGTATTCAGGAAGTCCTGCCAACAATTATTTTTGACACGACGTGTGCGAAGGGTGGGTTTCCTTTTTATTTTTTTCGTTCTTTTTATTTTTTTATTTTTTTTTTTAAAGAAATTTCTGAAAATTGCTAAAGGTTATCGGCTACCATATCACACGAAGAAGGTCGAAGAAATGTAACGGTCGAAAACAACTAGAGGGTTTGTGAGCCGCGTGTACATTATGTCCTAAGCTAAGCTTATTTATTATGGCAAACAACAATAAAAAAACATGGGACTCGCAGGTGCCGGATTAAAACGTTCTACATAATAATAATAATAATAATAATAATAATAATATAAATAATAATTATCAACAATGGTATGCATAAATCAGAAATTCTGTCTTGAGACGAAGCGCATAACATTCTCTTTTTGGGACTTTGAAATAAAAAACGATCACCTTATCCCAGCAAGAAGACCAAGACATAGTGTTGATAAACAAAAAAGAAAGAACTTGTCAACTGGTGGATTTTGCAGTGCCAGCAGATAACAGGTTGAAGCTAAAGGAAATGAAAAAATGACAAATATCTGGACCTTGCAGAAGAACTGAAAAAGTTATGGAATTGAAAGTGAAGTTGATACCATGGAACCAGTCCCAAAAGGATTGGAAAAGGGTCTGGGATGTTTGGAAATCAGAGGAAGGGTTGAAACCATTCAGAAACACTGCAAGCTGCAATCTGCCAAGAATACTCAGAAAGTCCTGGAGACCTGAGGGACCTTGCTGTCACTCAGACTCCAGTGAAAGACGCATCAAGCTAATGCTGATGGAACTGAAAAAGGAGCAAATAATAATAATATAAATAATGAATAATAATAATTATAATAATAATAGGTGGTGAAGATAAGTCAAATGATTCTTGATAAACTCAGGCAGCAGTGTACTCACCTATGCGATTGAAATTGGTTTGGAAATCGCATAGGCGAGAAACTGACGTTACTAAGCGCCGTTGACTGCCGCGTCATTTATTAGATAATCAACTTGCGCCCGTTGCTTACGCACCGCAATGTTTTCCATCTTGAGTACTTTCAGCAACGAACTCCTTAGTGTTCTGGAGGCCCTTAATTATTTAGACCAGAATACCAACGCTATTTTGTGCACGGCCCAAAAGTATTTCATTCACTAATTATTATTCGAAACAAAATATCCTTTCAACTTGAACGTTTCGGTGTGGTGGGAAGAAGTATCGGAACCCCCCTCACA
>CM042155.1:75819804-75837304 GCA_023376005.1 Doryteuthis pealeii
ATCTCTCTCTTTTGCTCTTCATGTCTCTGGTGTCGTCTTCTTTTTTCTCTTTCTCTGCTGTATCTCTCTCTCTTTCTCTTCAGTCTGATGATGTGTGGTGTCTCTCTCTTTCTCTTTCTCTCTTGTCGTGTCTCTCTTCTTTCTCTTTCAATATCTCATGTGCTGTGTCTCTCTCTTCTCTTTCTCTCTGTGTCTCCTCTCTTTCTCCCATGTCTCTGTCGTGTCTCTCTTTCTCTTTATCTGTGTGTGTCACTCTCTTTCTCTTTCATGGTCTCTGTGTGAATGTGTTCTCTCTTTTCTCGTTTTCATGTCTCTGTGTGTTCTCTCCTCTGTTCTCTTTCTCTCTGTCTGTGTCTCTCTCTTTCTCTTCATGTCTCTTGTGTATCGCTCACTCTTTCTCTCATGTCTCTGTGTGTGTCTCTCTGTTTCTCTTTCTCTGTGTCGTGTCTCTCTCGTTTCACTTCATGTCTTGTGTGTGTCTCTGCTTTTCGTCTTTCTCTCTGTGTGTCTCTCCTTTCTCTGTTCAGTCTCTGTCGTGTGTACTGTCTCTCTTTTTCTCTTTCTCTCTGTGTGTCTCTCTCTTTTCTCTTCATGTCTGTGTTGTCTCTCTTTCTCTTTCTCTCCTGGATTTATCTCTCTCTTTCTCTTTCATGGTCTCGTGTGTGTTCTCTATCTTTCTCTTTCTCTCTGATGTGTCTCTCTCTGTTTCTCTCATGTTCTCTGTGGGTCTCTCTCTCGTCTCTTCATGTCTCGGTGTATCTCTCTCTTCTTCTTTCATGTCTCTGTGTGTGTGTCTCTCTCTATTTCTTTTCTCTCTGATATGTCTCTCCTTTTCTCTTCATGTCTCCTGTTGTGTGTCATCTCTCTTTTCTTTTCTCTTGTGTGCTTCTTTTTTCTCTTTCTCTTCAATGTCTCTGTGTGTGTCTCTCTCTTTCTTTTTCTCTCATGCTGTGTCTCTCTCTTTCCCTTCATAGTCTCTGTTGTGTCTCTCTCTTTTCTCTTCATGTCTCTGTGATGTAGCAGATGTGCCTTCTCTTTTCTCTTTCTCCTCTGTGTGCCTCTCTTTTTTTCATGTCTCTCTGATGTGTCTCTCTCGTTCTCTCATGTCTCTGTGTGGTGTCTGCTCTCTTTTCTTTCATGTCTCTGTGATGCTCTCTCTCTTTCTCTTTCATTGTCTCTCTGTGTTGGTCTCGCTCTTTCTTTCAGTCTCTCTGGGGTTCACTGTCTCTCGCGTTCTTTGCTGTAATATGTTGTTGGCAATTCCCTTGCAATCGATTCACAATCTCCGTCCAAGATTTCCGCCATGTGTCGACAGCGGGAAAACCAATTTCATTGCCCACCCTTGTCTAGGTGGGCGTTAGAATGCCCGACTGCCACCTCGTGCAGGAGGGGGTAAGACTTCCCACTAACTTTCGTGGCCTGTCCGGTGGCGAACCCGTGATTCTTAAGGATAGAACCCAGGTGCGTTTCTTGTGCACGTCCATGCGACCTGCCATATATCTCCACTCTATTTTAGGCTTTTCTTTGGGCTAGACGAGAGCGGTCAGAGAGGCCCCCTCCGATCCAATCGGCTGGCCACGTCAAGCCCTAGCACCCATATGATGCCCCAACCATATTGCCCTTATGGCAACCCCCAATCCTTTATCATATGCGGTGCTAGAAGTCCTGGGAATGACGTTAAATTCTATCTGATTGGTGATGGTTCCAGTTCTTGGAGGTTTAGGAAATGTGGAGCACCCCCTTCATCCCCAGTGCTCCCTGTCACTCTGCCCGGAGTGGGGTAAGTAGTACCTGTTAGGGTCCCATCTAGGGTCATTAAATAGAAAAACATGAGTTTATAAACAAAATTGGTAATGCCATTAAGAATTGAATTTATTTCACTACTTTGTCGACATTAAATGACCCACGAGGTTGATATGCCATCGTAAAACAAACCAAACCCAAAACCGAACCAAAGCCAAACCAATTTATTGCGATGATTCTGCGCTCCTTGTCTGTCCGTAATGAGTTAGCGCTCACTTTCGCAACATTGTCTAGCGTATATCTCCAAAATGTTGGCAATGGGATAAAGATGAGTGCAGGTACAAGTCCTGGAGCAATGTACTTGTGAAGTGGTAGATTAATTCTGATTTAAAACTACGTTTCTACAACTCTATGGCTCCCTGATTTTCTTACTGGTAAACAACGCGAATGACTTTCTTTTAATAAATCGAGAAATAGAAGACATGAATCACCTTTTTTATTTTTATTTTAAAAATTTGTTAATTTAGTTAATACTATGGACCATAATGGATGCTCTTACAAGATTCGTAATCTTTATGACATTGATCTATTATTCCTGGCATGTAATCTACCTAGCGAAAAGAAGACAGGTTGGGTGGTAGGTTTAGTTTAAATGGGGAAATAAGATGGGTAGTTATTGGTTAGATCACATATTGGAATGTAAACACGCAGTAGATTCACACATTGCGATAAAAACACTTCGGTAGATCCACATAGGTGGAAGAGCACCTAATCGAATGTATATAAAAGAGATAACGTGTGCAAATCGAACCCGGATCTTTTACTTTTTAAAATAAACACCTCATATCACTTGCCATACCAATGTACGACAGTGTGAATGAGGTGTTATCTTTGAAAAGGTGCCGGTTAGTTGAATCGGTTAGAGTAATTTCACCTTGCTAATCGTCAAAGGAATCCGGAGTAAATAACGATACAACGCATCTGCTCGCCAAAGCAACGCGATAGTTGATACAGCGTGTGGGGTAATCTGCAGCTGTGCGGTTAAAGCATGAAAGTAGGTGTGGGCTCTACCTCAGCAGTGTCTGAGTCTAGTGCGAGCCAAAAAGGAGATAGGCTCCTTCGCTGTTATTCCGGGACTGTTGGCTACTCCATAGTTTATTTACTTTTTTACAAGGAATCATAAACTTTGACAATCCTCAAATTCTTACCTGGGATTGAACACGAACTCTTTCTATTCGTATATTGATTATAGATAAATAAATAAATTAGCACAGACGCTCAACAAAGACGTATTCCATCTTCGGTTTAATAATAATAATAATAATAATAATTAATTATTATTTTGATTATTATTTTACTTATTATTATATATTTATCGACTCATCATCATCATCATTACTTAGTATATATTCAATTATTATTATCAGTTATCGTTGTCGTTGTTGTTGTTGTGGTTGTGTTGTTTGTGTTGTTGTTTGTTTTTGTTTTTTGTTTTTTTTTTTGTTTTTTTTGTTATTGTTGTTGTTGTTGATGATATTGCTGTTGTTGTTGTTTTTTGTTTTTTTGTTATTGGTTTTTTGTAAAGAACAATGATGATTTGCGGTTTCCGATATGAAAACAAAGAAACATAAAAAAACAATTATTACAAGTTCGTCTTTTTATTTTATTTATCTATTCTATTTATTTTTTTGTCGTTAAGTGACATCCATCTTGGTTTGACAACAAACGTTTACCGTTTGTAAATTATTCGCTCTTTGATTTTTCAATTTGTTCACTGTGTACTTCTAGAATTTCACTCGTTATTTGTTTTTGAAACAATAACGCCCATTTTTCACCGAAAAAGAAAAAAAATAATATACAAAAATAACATTTTAAAAAAAATCTAAAAAAAAAAAATCGCATGATGCAATGTAATGTTTCATCTCAATTTTTCTTTTAAATTTCAAGTTTCTCGTTTTATCCGGACCGGAAATTTGGGAACGCTGTTGTGGTCACGTGATCCATTTTTTTTTTTGCCGCCGCACAATACGCCGCCATTAGTTTTTTTGCGTAATGTCGCCCGTTCCGTTACCGATCTAATCGGACCGACGTTGGGTGCCACACTGAACCGGATGTTGAATCAGCTAGTTCTGGCACACCTATTTGATTAAGCACGTATCGAAAGAACGAAAAAAAAACTGTCACGTGAGTACCGTGTGCGGCATTGGGCGCGTCATTTAAAATATTTGCACTCATTAATTCTAATTAAAGTTTAAAACGCGCAGAAAAAACTGGCGGAGGGTAGGGGTGTCGGCACCTGTTTATATTTGAAAACAAGCTGTCACTTGTGGGGAAAACCAAAGATGAAAAGCCAACAAAAAACAAAACTTTATGCTCCATTCAAAACTTGTAGACACAAAAACATATATAAAATGAACAACAAACAAGACAAAAATAAATAGTATTCACCCGGACAGCCGAGGGAAGTCTTATACCCTTTTTAGCTAGAGTTACACCATGTAAGGTGGAGGGCCACGCCTACCCTCAACTGTTTCACTTTACCGCACAAGATCAGATTAAACAAGTTGAAGCATCTCACATGTCGACGGGGAGTTGGTATCGAACTCAGAAACTTGCATGTTTCATAAGCAGGCGCTTCATACCAAATTAAACCGTCCCTTATTCAGAATTAATAAGTATAAAAAGTAGATAAAAAAGTAGATAAAAAAGATTAAACTTAGTAACTGGTATACTACGAGAGGTAGATTCAAAAAAGTAATGCCATTTTGTTCTAGGACAAGTATAATTACCAACACAGGAACGATGTATCATACATCAAAATGAAGTTGGTCCTCTTGGATCACATCCCTACTTCTCCACTAGTCACCGTTTTCTCTAAATAGCAATGTTCCATCTTTCGAATGAGAGCATGTATCCCATCCCCATAGAATTCTGTTGACTGTTCTTTGAGCCACTCCTTAAACTACAGATTTCACTTCTTCGTCACTGGAATAATGTTTCATCTCTTCGACCCATGAAATTGGTTGAGAGGCAAACATTATTACAGATTAAAACAAAATGGCATTATTTACTCACCCTCGAATTTGAGACTGAAAAGCTGAGGAATGCCACAGGATTGGTATCATGTAGGAATAAACTTGAACGACTTATTGGTGGGCTTCTAAATTTAAAAAAAATTCAAATGCGATTGTAATTTTTTTCTCGAAGATTTCGCTAAGTAGGATGATCGTTTAAAAAAAATTTAGATAATGATTTTTAAAAAAATATTTCAATATGAGAATTAATGGTTTGGTCTCTTGGTTTAAATGATATATTAAACCTTCGTGGGTTATTTACTGCCAAATTTATCCTGTAGAAGAAAATTGTAGTGGGTACAATTTAACACATAGCTGGGGAATAACGGGGTTCATACCTTTGGTGGCTTAATTTGTTCGCGGTCCATTTGAGATAAGGTTCAGAAACGTAATTATCCATCTATTTTCAAGTTCTTGTTTGTTCTGTTTTTTTGGGGGGGGAGGTTATAGAATTGATGTATTTTTGATAATTTTTTTCTATATAGTAAATTTAATATCTCTGTTAAAGGCATGGTCTGACAGGCGAAAATGTTCCCTATGAGAAGTTTAATATAATCATTCCCTTCAGAGTTTTTCATCAAACAAGCAGAGCTGAAAGAAAAAAATTAAAAAATAGTAACTCAGAAGAACAAGAAAACTCCTTGAAACCAGTTTGCAGCAGAAATCTCATCAAAAAAAACTCAGACCATCCTAATTATAAGATACTCTGGGCCATTTTTAAACTGGACAAGAGAGGAACTCCGACAAATTGACAAGAAAATTAATGACTATTCATTACACCATAGAGACAGAGTATATGTATCAAGAAATGAAGTGTGGAAGTGGTATTATCAACACAACAGGATGTTTTAATCAAAGGATTCGAAAAGAGCAAGGAAAGATTAATTACAGCAGCCAATAACAGCAGCTTGCAACAAGTAGAAAATAACAAAAAACAAGAAAACAAGAAATGTGAAGATAAACATTATATGGATTCTTCAGACAACAAATTGGCGAGTAGCACATGAACAGACATGGTTAGAAAGGAAACCTCAAGAGAGAAACCGAGTCATTAATTGCTGCACAAAACAATGTCATAAGAACAATTATATCAAAGTAAAACTGATACTGTTGCATAGTTCATGGGTAGCCTATGAATTATGTAAGTAAGTGTAGCTAGATATTTTGAATTGAAGTTCGTTGAAAATTCAAAATCGGAAGAAGTTGAGTGGAAAGTTACCGTTAGTTAGCGTTATGACAGGTGATAACCTTTACTTGACCACTCAAAATCCGCTAATAGAATACGTGTGAAATGAAATTAGGTTTAGTTAGTAGTTGCCAGGTAGAAAGCCAGGGGGGGGGCAGACATTTAAGGGATCGTCGCTTCAAGATGCTGGCCTCTCATCCGTGTAGTTCAAACCCTTTTGGGCTGTGGGTTTTTGTAATAAAGACTAATAATTAAAAAAATTGTAATAAAGACTAATGATTAAAAAAGATTAATAATTATTAAACAAAATTATTAAGCCCGAACAGAGAAAGAAATTAATCAACAGAAGAGCCCACCAGATTAAGAATCCGCTCAAAGGAAAATGGCGACCGAAAAAGTAAGAAATCATCATTGTCTTATCCTTTCACCCCCCCCTCTCTCTCTCTCTCTCTCTCTCTCTCTCTCATTTATTGTTATTTTTTTTCTTTTCTTTTCTTTTTTCTTTATCTAATTTTTAAAATCTAAATTGATTTATTTTTCTTCACAGGTGAAGTTGACCAATGTTATACAGACTTTTCTTTTTCTCTCCCCCTCTCTTCTCCCCCTCTCTCTCTCTCTCATTATATACCCGATTGTAAAAGGGTTATAAACAATGTATTTGTTATATTTGCCCCATTGGGGGGATGGGTTAGCTTAGTCGGTAGAGCGTTCGGCTAGAAACCAAAAGGTTCCTAGTCGATACCGGTCCTCGCCATCTCAGCGTATG
This sequence comes from Doryteuthis pealeii, assembly GCA_023376005.1. Classification (NCBI taxonomy): domain Eukaryota; kingdom Metazoa; phylum Mollusca; class Cephalopoda; order Myopsida; family Loliginidae; genus Doryteuthis; species Doryteuthis pealeii. Next base: position 75,826,574 of record CM042155.1, read on the forward strand.
AGTAGCACACGGATCTGTGCGGTAAAGTAAGGAGCTGATGTAGGTGTGCGCTCCACCTCAGATGCCAAAAAAATCTCCTTGGTCTAGCGCTATTGAAAAGGGGATAGACTCCCTCGCTGATTGGCTGATACCGACATTAAGCCGCCCCGACGATTTTTTTTTATCTATGAACAACTAAAGACGTCTAACCCCTACCTTGTACCCCATACAGTTGTAATTCATTTCCAAGAAAATATTGAAATGTATTTACAGTTAGCTGGAAATAGTGGGGGTAGAAAGAAAACAATGGGACGCATGGATACGATTTTCTGCGTCCTTTTAGATTTTTATGCGTCAGTGACGCAGGATGTGTGCCTATCAGCGTCTCTGTTCTTGTAAAACATAACACCAGGAAAATTGCGAAATTACATTAGCGTGAAGGGAAATACAAACAATCTCGTTCGAGTATTGAACTCGGATCGCCGTTTCCACTTACTACGACGATGGCCGTTACGCAAAGCGCGCCTCCTGAGAACTTATTTATGCGCGATACACGACATATACACACACACACACACACACACACACATATATAATATATATATATATTGGAAGATTATGTGCTTAATTAAAGTCATACCTAATTTGTTAATTAGTTAATTATAATTAAATGAATAAGGCGTGCATATCGGAAGATCTCTATATGTACATTTCAGCCTATTAGGCCTCATCGGCAGAGCTATAGACAGGGCAGTGCGTTGTGTGTGATTCGAACCCTACCAGGCTGACAGGCGGACACTCTAACCATTACACTAGCTGGCTTCCCCAGGATTCATATATATATATATATATATATATATATATATATATATATATATATATGTCTTTTTTTTTCTTTTTTTGGGAACCCTGAGTCCAGAGGCTCTGACCATTGAACCAGTCAGAGATTGATATCAGCATGATCCCAGGGGCCATCCACCCAGGCAACACCTGCCCCCTTGATTTAAAGGGGCAGGCTGGGTTGGCCCTATGCACATGAACACACAGAATAATTTTTTCACCAGTATTTAACAGGTTTGAATTCAGAGTTTTCTTTCTTATAAATCGGTTGGCACACGAAGGATGAAGAGCCCAGTCTGTGCTATTTATTTGTAGCTGAAGGGAGAATAGTTGGATACATACCTTTCCCAATGGTAGTCATTTTTCCTGACTTCCCACCAGGCCGGATTAATATAAAGTCTTTTTATGTGGGTATTAGCACTATATAAAATACAAACAGCCTCGTCCTGGATTTGAGCGCCGTGTCGACTACAATAACCATCACACCATTACCTATATATAGTGCACTGAGGAAGCGTGTGGTGTAATGGTTAAAGTCCTGGGAAATGACTCGTCGCCTCGAGTTCAAATCCTGGACGTGGTAATTGCATTTCACTTAACGCTAATACCCTTGGGAAAGGTATGAATCTTAATCTCCCTCCAGCTATGGATAAATAGTAGGGCAGACTGGGCTCTTTGACCTTGTTTAGGCAACCGGTCTAGGAGAAGGAAAACTCTGAATTCAAACCTGTTAAACTCCGCTTAAGAAAAATTGACCTAGTGTCACATCCTACTCGTGCGGAGGTTGGTAAATATATATATATATATATTATATTATATATATATATATATATATATAATAATAATAATCTTCATACAATGACTGCTATTTACACAGTAGCATTGCAACCAACAAAGCCTTCATCAGATGATGACTCTATGTTCATGCATGGTTTCGGGGCCGAAGCATCATTACACTAACCCAGAGCGCCCCAGCAGTATCTCACTATACCACCAGACTTTGTCGGTTTGATGTCACAGTATAGGACTGCCATATCCACGCTGATGCGGTGAGAGCTTTCTCCTGAATCTTTTTTAAGTATTTCCTCTTGTCTGGTAGAGAAAGTCCAAGTTTAGACAAAAATGCCGAGATTGAGTTGGTAATAAATCCCCGACATCCGACTTCAATGGGAAATACATCTGTTATCAATCCGTTTCTGACGCATTGTTCAGGTAGGTCTTCATATTTTTCCAACTTTCGCTGATGGGCCCAATCAAGATTTTCTTCAAATGGAACTGTCAATTCAACGATAAACAATTATTTTTGATTAACAGACCAAATGATATAATGAATTCAATATTCATTCCCTTCAGAATACCCACGCCCTTGTGCCAGACCAAGGTACGGATAAGAAATAACATCCCAACATACGTGTTGTTGAGAAAAAGTTTGCAAGTTATTCTCACAGCCTATTCACTTATTTAGAAAATTCTATTCTCACTAGATACCACTTTTAGTGGCCTTGTACCTGCCTAGTTTAACCTTAGTCATTATTCCAAGTGTTTGCGGATTAAGTGGGTTGGCAGTTTTGCTCGTGTGCATTTTCTAGATTAGAATGTTACGTTTAAAAACACGCTAGAGTTGTTTCCCCTTAGACTATAAAAATACATATTTCATCGACTGGAAGTCGCAAATGTATGTATGTATGTATGTGGACGGCTATGTATGAGAAAGGCTGGCCTGATCAGTCACCAGTCTGTGCATCGGAGGATGGATTAATAAAATACCCTGTGCTCCCTGGAATTACCTGTAAATGTGGGAAGATGTGCAAGACTTTAGCAGGACTAAAGAGCCACTTTCGTGCAGCTCATTGTTGAACTTTTTGAAGCTCACCATTATATTCTTTGAACTGTTGAACTTTTTATCTTTTTAATTAAAAAATATATATATATATCAAGCAATGGCAATACTTGAACACGAGTTTGCTGCCATCATGTATGTATGTATGTATGTATGTATCTATCTATCTATCTATTTATCTATAGAGGGCAGTTGTATGTATGTATTTATATGTATGTGTACGAAAATTACTAGAAAATATGAAAATAAAACAATTAACGACAAAGTAAATATATATAATATTTACTATCACCAGATCTTGCTTTTTGAGCAAAAATAATGAACATTTGATTTATATTCGTGAAGATAATTACAAAATAAAATTCGAATGATAACAGCATAAAATTTTTGTTTTGCATTTAATATTTAGATGGGAGAAATTATTATTTTTTTCAGAGTGTCTGGATCAACGCAAGGTATTTTTTACGTAGAGATTTTCATGGGGCATCCTGCGAGTATCCAACACACGATAAGGTAATAATGGATCTGCAGGAGTAACTTTTTGCCCCCCCTCCTCACATACACTCTTCTATCCAGCGACGCGAGTAGCCACTTCTAGTTGTTATATAAATTTCTCTAGGAAAGAAAAATGGGTGTTTCTCTAAAATAAACAACCGATTAGAATTTTCCGTTATTTCTGCGGTTATGAACAAACAAACAAACAAACAAAGAAGTTTTAATACTTATATTCCTCATACTTGATGCTTAAGGATGGAACCCAGGTGGCTGAGCAATCGATGACATACAACACTCAACTTTGGCCTTTACTTAGGCTAGACAGGCGGTCGGAGAGGCCCTCTCCTATCAATCGGCTAGTCACGTCAAGCCCTAGCACCTATATGATTGTCCCATCCCTATTGCCCTTATAGGGAGGTTACTCTCATTTATGTAGCTAATGTTCAGATTACCCCCAGAATAGTAATACTTGTTAGGATCTATTCTATGGGTTAAACAAAAAATGTGTTTAAAGAATTGAGTTAAAAAAAAAACAAGTACTCATCAAGAATGAATAAAATAAAAACATCTTCGGCATAAAATGACCCAATAAGGGTTGATATGCCGCAAAATCCAACCAACCAACCAGCCAACCATATATTCACCATCCAGATAAGAGTAAATATCACTTCATTTTTTTTAATGAACTGTTTAGTTCCAAAATTTAAAAAAATCCAAAATTACGTTTTTAACTGGCTAACATATTTCTTTTGTCTTTGCCACCTTCAACCATTTAGAAGGGGGGGGGGATTCTCATAGCGTAGTGGGTAAGGTGCTGGCTTGCGATATATTTGTAAGTGAGTTTGAATTCCAGTCGCGCTATTACGTTCAGTTTAAGACTCATGCCCTTTGGAAAAAGCATGAACCCCCTAATCACCCTGGCTATAGGTTAAATAGTAGCACTATTTTTCTTCTACTAGAATTGCTGAGGCATTAAATAACCCACGAAGGCTGATATGCCATTAAACAAAGAAACCAGACCAAACTCCTCAGGGATTATTTAATGCCAAAATTTTATCAGTTATTGATTTTTTTATGTAAAAAATAGTACAAAATTATATGGATAATTAGTGGATTAGTGCGTCCTGGCCTAAAAAACGCTAAGCGGTGCCTGCTCAAAATTAGCTGTTTAAAGGCGTTTTCCGAAAGTTAATGCGATATGAAAGCGATATTTTACCCTCCCGCCAAGTCTTTTGCTCGACAAGTAAATGTAAATATTTACCCCACCACCATCTTTAAAAAATATTTTTAGTGGTTTGAAGGCGTTTTTATCGACAAATAAATTTTTTAGTGATTTGAGGCGTTTAAAATCAATAAGTTAATGCGATGAGAAAACGATATTTTACAGCCACTCCGAGGTCCTCCTATGGGTAAATAGCAGGGCAGACTGGGTTCTTTAACCATGGCTAGGTAACCAGTCTAGGAGAAGGAAAACTCTGAATTCAAACCTGTTGAACTCCGCTTAAGAAATTGACCTTGTGTCACATCCTGCTCGTGTGAGGAGTTGGTAAATATATATACATATATATCCAACGGACTGTTAAATCTTTTGGCTATACAGTCTACAAATGGCCGAATAATGTGTTTGCTAAGTTTTTCTTTCTTTTGAAAGTATATATATATATATATATATATATATATATATATAATATATATATAATATGGTAAAATAAGGAATGAAAGAACAAAAAAGTCAGCCAAAAATGTGTAGTATATTTCGCTGGAACGTTAAGTTCCGCTTCTCAAGCCTTCATTGAATCATTAGATCATACAAGTGTTTTATAGAAGGGGAAGAAGGTAGGTGGGTAAGTTTGTGGTGATGGAGATAATTTGATTGCTTATAGGAAGACATCTCTGGGAGAAAAAGTTTTAATTTTTTACCCAATACGTTCGCTACGGCTAGGACGTAACATAAGGTCGACAAATATGGGATATCCAACAAGGATCGAACTCGTTGTTCAAATAGTAAATGGATCTGCGAGACTAGCCTGCTAACCATTACACTACGATTGAAAGAGAAGTGTATAAAACGTAGCAGATATTCTCTCTCAAGAGAGGAGGTCTATTCTGAGGCGCGTTGTGTAATGGTTATCGCCATGAAAGCGGGCTTGACGCAACGGTTATCGTCGTAGATAATGGTATCAGCGAACTGCTGACAAATCCTGGACGAGGCTGTTTGCTTTTCACTTAGTGCTAATGCCGTTATAAAACGGGTGTGGGGATTATCTTCCTTTTGCCTGGAAGAGTTATCTTCCCAGTGGGTTTACGTGCGCCACCAGGGGCTATAGTATATAAGCGCCTAATTTAAACTTCTCTTCCTCTTTTCTACCTCTCCTCGTATGTACCCACATGGGTTAGACAATTGCCATTCCCTTCTCATTGGGGCTTCGGCCCTCAACGCCGGCCACTAGTCACTGTAATGGACTATTCTTAGTCTTATGTTTGTACCTTTATATTATGTGTACTTTTATATTATATTGTCTGTAACATGTATGTATGTTTATGTACACTATTCTATCTTCTATTGTTTATGTGTCTTGTTTATTCATGTGCTGTATTATATAAAATGTTTTGTCTCTCAACCGTGTCGGAGTTGTATGTTCAATTATGACTTTGAACCTTACACGGGTTAAATATCGTCCCTTATCTACTCATCCAGTTATGTGTGAATAGTAGAGTAAAATGGGTTCTTTAGTCTTGGTTCGGCAACTAGTCTAGGAGAAAGAAAACTCTGAATTCAAACCAGCTGTACTCCTCTTAAAAATATCCTACCCTGATGGAGGGGTTGGGTAAATACACATTGAGAGATTGGTGCAAGACATTCTTTCATCTTATAAATGGAACCGGCGACCTGAGTTCAAATCCTGGACGACGCTGTTTACATTTCATTGCGCACTAATGTCTTTGTGTATAGGGGCATGAATCCATCTATTCTCTCCTCCCCAGCTATGGTAAATACTAAGGCAGGTTGCATTTCTTAGCTTTATGGGTAACCAGTCTAGGAGAAAAAAACGAAATCCAAACCAATAGTCTCTTCTTCTTTCGTCGGGCGGCCTAATGTCAGTATCAGCCAGACAGCGAGGGATTCTATTCCCCTTTTCACTAGCGCTAGACCAAGGAGATTATTTTAGCATATGAGGGGACCGCCACACCTACCATCAGCTCCTTACTTTACCGCACAGATTCCTGTGCTACTCATACGCTGAGTTTGGCGGGGGGCCGGTATCGAATTAGGAACCTTGTGGTTTCTAGCCGAAAGCTCTACCGACTGAGTTAACTTAAAAATTGATTGTGTCACATCCTGTTCGAGGTAGAGTGGTTGGGTAAACACTGAGAAGATTGGCGCAACACAGTCTTTACTCCTATTTGTTTTTCTGTGTCAGACGAGGCTGAGCTTTGTCAATATCTGATGGCAAACTGCCCAACGTTCTGATCAGCTTAATGAGATTTCAGTCTTTTCAACTGAACCGGAAACGGCAAGACAGAGGGAAGGAAAGTGATTATCTGCGTATGAATTCTACGTCATATTATTAATCTGTCAAGTCTGTTTTACAAAAAACAAACGCATGCAAAGCAGATCCACTTAATTAGGTCAACCGGTTATTTGGGACATCCATTTATTTGGGCCAAAACTTAAAAAAAAAAAAACAAACAAAAATTATGAAAGTAACTATTTATATTTAATAATAATAGCGAATTCGCTGGTTTGCGCTAAACCCTGTAGTTTTTGGGCAATAAGGAAACTTTTTTTTTATTTGGGATTTATTTTATCACCCCCCCCCACATACACTCACAGAAACACACACCTTCTTGAAAAGTTATCTAAATTATCCAATCAGAGCCAAGTTCTCAAATGATCTCGGAGTCATCACCAGTCAATTAAGCTAGGTGATATCTTAACGGTTAGAATCTTTTTAAAAACTTAACTACACTACATGCCAATTTATATGGCTAGTCTATTGTTTAACAAAGCAATACCATTGGATATACCAATGTATGATAATTCAATTATTACAACGTTTGATACGTTTCCTTAAGAACTATTCCTAAATAGTTCAATTACTTAAGAGCTATTGCTAAATAGTTCAATATGTAAAAAGTATAATAATCTTTTTTTCTTTTCTTCCTTCTTTTAATCTTTTCATTAGGGTCATTGAAACGGATTAACATTACCCTTCCACGTGCTCATCCCCTCTCAATATGTTTCTTCTACTTTCTTTCTTTCTTTCTTATTATACTTTTATGAGTAGTCTGTCCTTTCCCTTCCCTTTCTTTCTTTATAATAAAAACCGAATGGTCCATTATTTAGCTGAGGTGACGACACTCATAAGAAATAAGAATTCAGCAGATAAGCAACACCAGATAATCAGATTTACTTTTTTTTCGCATTTCATCTTGGATGATTTGAATGGTCTCATCTTTAACCAGAGGGTGTTACAAGATTATAACGGTCGGAAGATTAATGAACACGAGTATTAATTTACTGACACAAAAGGCTATACTTAAAAAGTGATGCCACACAATGAAGTAGCAAAATATTGCTGGGATGCAAGCCCGAAATTTAACATTTTGGACTGAGTCTCCTGTGGGAACCAGTATAATGTTGAAAGACCCGAAACTGGTAATGATGTTTGTTTGTTTGTTTTGTTTTACGGCATATCAACCTTAGTGGGTCATTTAATGCCGATAAAGTTTTGAAATAAATCAATTCTTAATGGATAATACAATTTTTTTATAAATACATTTTTCTATTTAACCCATAGATGGGACCCTAACAGGTACTACCACTCCGGGTCAGAGTGGACCAGGGAGCAATGGTGATGAAGGGGTGCTCCACATTCCCCAAACCTCCAAAACTGGAACCTCGCCATCAGATAGAGTTTAACGTCATTCCCAGGACATGTAGACCCGCAGCCACCGCCTTGTAGCACCCATATGATAAAAAGGGCTTGGGGCTTGCCATAAGGGCAATAGGGTTGGGAAATCATATAGGTGCTAGGGCTTGACGTGACCAGCCGATTGATCGGAGGGGACCTCTCCGACCGCCCGTCTAGCCTAAGATAGGGCCAAAGTGGAGTATTGCATGTCGTGAACTGCTCATCCACCTGGGCTCTATCCTTAAGCATCACGGGTCGCCACCCACGGCCAACAGGTGGTCCCATTGGGGGAGTCTTACCCCTCTGCAGAGGTGCAGTCGGTGCATTCTAACGCCCCAGCCGACAGGGCGGAAACTGGTAATGAACGCAGGGAAACATTACTGACGATGCATCCCAGCGCATCTTGTAGATGTATTTTCCAAATAGAGATTAGTCAATTAGAAAAAAATCTTTGTTTCCAGCATTTTATTAAACCAAAACTACAGGAGTAGGGGTTAGAAATTAAAATATGTTTTAAAACAGTCTCCAACTGTTTACCGACCCCCTTCAACACATTAAGGAATGCTCCCCCAGTAGTCTTCATACTATCACTTCTGATTTATTTAATAACTAGAAGTGGCTACCCGGCGTCACCTGGGTAGAGGAGGGGGGGCAAAAAGTTAGTCTCGAAGATCCATTATTACTGAATCATGAGTTGTATCCTCGCAGGATGCCCCATTAGAATCCCTACGTAAAAATACCTCGCGTTGATCCGGCCTGGTGCACATACACTCTAAAGATAAATATTAATGTCTCCTATTTAAAATATTAAATGCGAAAAAAAAAGTCCATACTGTTACCATTTACATTTTATTCTTTTAAATTATATTCAGCAATATAAATCAAATTGCATTATTTTTGCCCAAAAAGCAAGATCTGGTGATAGTAAATGTGTATATATATGTATATTTACTTAAATTTCGTTAATTGTTTAATTTTCATTGTTTCCAGCGGACATACATACATACACACTAACTGCTCTTTATATATGTAATGATAGAATGTACTCAAGAAGATGTTTGGTTTTGTTTTGTTTTACGGCATATCAACCTCAGTGGGTCATTTAATGCCGATAAAGTTTTGAAATAAATCAATTCTTAATGGATAATACAATTTTTTTTATTAACACATTTTTCTATTTAACCCATAGATGGGACCCTAACAGGTACTACCACTCCGGGTCAGAGTGGACCAGGGAGCAATGGCGATGAAGGAGTGCTCCACATTCCCCAAACCTCCAGAACTGGAACCTCACCATCAGATAGAGTTTAACGTCATTCCCAGGACATGTAGACCCGCAGCCACCGCCTTCTAGCACCCATATGATAAAAAGGGTTTGGGGCAATATACTCCAGAAGAACTGTTAACATTTTTTAATGACTTCAAGAGATAATGAAAAGGTGTAGACTTTTAAAAATCATCGTACCATAAAGATATTCCCAGAGAAGTCTTCTTTTTTGCATATATAAAAGCTGAATAAAATTACCCGTGATTTATTGTCGTAAGAAATGGACACGGTGATACGAGTTCAAATCCAGGAAGAGACTGGATGCGTTTCACATAACACTTGGGAAAGACACGAATTCTCCTTCCGGCTATGGGAAAATAGTAGAACAGACTGGGAATTCAAAGCTGCTAAACTCCGCTAAAAATTTTACCTCTGTGTCATATCCTTCTCATGCGGATTGGTAGTGTAAATACATATATACTTATATATATATATACTAGCAAAAGTACCCGGGGTCAATGACCGGACTATATATAAAGATTGGACCATAAATAGGCGAGAGATTCCGAGCTGAACGACTTAGACTGCGATTTTGTTCACTAAAATTAAACTAAACTACTGGTATAGCTATAATAGAAAGTAGGCAGCGAACAATATTTTATTATCAGCAGCAGCTGGTATACGGACAGTTCCGCAAATCGGTTGATTTTGGTTTAATTAATTAATTATATCCCTTAATCAGTAAAAATTAATGACCAAATTTGGCGTGCTTCTTAGTTAGGAGGTTATTAAGGTGTATGCAAGATTTCAAATCTGAGTGACGATGTGTTTTTGATATGGCTTTTTTAGCCGACAATTTTTGAGAGAATATGTGCTTAATTGAAGTCGTACCTAATTTTGAAAATTAACTAATTAATAATTAATGAATTAGGAGGGCATACCTATTCAAATGTAAGGCTAAACAAATCGAGAAAAATCAATTTCTGTATGTACATTTCGGCCTATTAGGCCTCATCAGCAGAGCTATAGACAGGAAGACCGCTTTGTGTGTGATTAGAACCCTGACTGTCAAGGTGACAGGAGGAGACTCTAACCATTACACCAGCTGTTTTTTTCCCAGATTTTTCGTTCGTTTTGAAGTAGGTTATATTCCACTCATGGTGACTTTACTCACTATGATATTGCAATCCAGCACATTAGTCAATATGCCATGTTTTTTTTTAAATCACCAGTGGAAGAATATGATATACAATGAATCTAAGAAATATAATAATTCGCCTAGTAAGTTTGAAAAAGAATAGTGTCGGGACTAATTTAGCCATGAATCTTATTTCCTTAAAAATAGAATTTGGCTTCCAGTAACACTTCTGCCTATTTTGGTCAGGTTTCATATT
>CM042155.1:75842304-75869804 GCA_023376005.1 Doryteuthis pealeii
AGTTCCCAGTGTGAATATATATATATATATTTATATATATATATATATATATATATATATCGGGATTTGCATGAAGCATGAGATGTGAAATAAATAAGAAACTGTTGGATATTAAGTGTTACGTTTCATTTTATTTAATTCCATATTTCGAAAGCATGACACTCTATTATCAAGACATCCAATGCTTCACATAAAATCCTCCCAAATATATATTATATACATATATATATGTAAAACATATATATAAATATAATATATTTACACTGAGAACTAGACTCATCAGATATACCAACTAAGAAGCATGCGTGGACTTCACAACGACAATATATATATATATTATATATATATATATATTAATATATATGGAAGTAAGATAAGGAAATTAATCCGACAGTAAGTGGAAGAAAATTTAAAACAAATACGGATGTTATGATGGATGGAAATTTATTGCCAATGCTCGAACATTTCGGTTTACAATGGAAACCTTCATTAGGACTGAAAATTAACCTTTTTTTCCCCACATCTTCCTAATTCGACGCATACAAAACATCCATCATCTTTTATCGACATAAATCCTTGTTTCTTCTCATTTTCAAGTCCTGATGAGTTTTTCTATTGTAAACCGAAATGTTCGAGCATCGTCTATAAATTTCCATCCATCATAACATTCCATGTTTGGTAAATTTTCTCCACACACACACACACACACACACACACACACAAAATATATATATATATATATATATATATATATATATATATATATTGTTGTGTTGACATTTGTCACAATCACCAAAGAATGAACAGTTATTTCTGCTTTAATGTCATTGAAATGTGCCTTTTGGCAAAATTTGAAGACAATAGAAAATACCCCTACCCCAATACACCCCCTCTTCCTCCGCTTTAACCTATCCTAGATTGGACTTCGAATTATATTCTATCTTTTACTTACATGGTTTTTATTTCATCTCTTCAATTTAGGATATCGTGATAATATTCAACGGTTGAATAATTATATAGTTACTTTTTCAGTCACACAGTGAGAATCGAACACTAACAATTTTTTGCTAGCTCGCTAACCAGTATAGTACTTGTTATTTTATTATTATTATTGAGAGTTTTTCATAACAGCGTTAGCTGATGGTATTTCATTGGAGTCCGAGGGACAACACGTCTCCTCAGGTCTCCAGGACTCTTCTGGGTATTTCTGGCCGATTGCAGCAATGCAGTGATCTGAATGGTCTCAATTCCTCCTCTGATTTCCAATTTATTCATACTCTTTACCAAACCCTTCCTCTGATTTCCAGTTCCTCCGGTCTTTTTTCCAAGTTTTTGTGGACCGTTCCAAGTGCACCAACTAAAATTGGTATCACTTTGACCCTCATATTTCACAGCTTTTTCAATTCTCTGGCAAGGTCCAGGTATTTGTCCATCTACCAGATTATTATTATTATTATTATTATTATTATTAATAATAATAATAATAATAATAATAATAATAATAATAATAATTTGGACCTGGCCAGAGAATTAAAAAAAAAAACTGTGGAACATGAAGTTAAAGATCGTACCAAATGTAATTGGTGCCCTTTGAACGGTCCCCAAGGGTTTGGTAAAGAGTAGGAATAAATTGGAAATCAGAGGATGAATCGAGACCATTCAAACAACTGCATTGTTACAATCGGCTAGAATACTCAGAAGAGCCTTGGAGGTCAGTGAACCACCTCATAAAACGGGTGTAATAATAATAATAATAATAACAATAATAATAATATATTATTATTTCACTCCATTCGAGTTTTCTGCAAATCCTGGATGAGGCTGTTTTCATTTCACATAGCATTAATAACCATAGGAAAGGTATGCATCCGACAATTCTTCCTCCACCTACAATCAATACTAGTTCTGGTCTCCTGGTCGGGATTAGGTGATCCGTCTGTACCTCAAAGTCCAGAGAATTTTATGTGTCTTACTCTCTAGGACAGGTTTAGATTTGTGAATATACCATTTGGTTGAATGATGAAAATTGAATTTCTTGCACAGTTCCCAGTGAATTACCTTTCCCACTGTCGTGCCTACTTTTGTACTCTCTTTGTGCTAGTTTGCTGCATTCGCTTATTATATGATTAACCGTTTCGTGTTCTATATATTTTCTTCTTATCTAATTTTGTCTTTATATAGTTTGTTCTAATGATATAGTCTTGTGCTGCGATTATAAGGGATTCAGTTTCTCTCTTGAGGTTTCCTTTTCTTAGCCATGCACATGTATTCTGATGTGATATCTCAATATCATTAAAATACCGATGTAGTTGTTTTTCTTCACATTTCCGTTTTGTAGTTTTTGATGTATTTCTGTTTGTCAATGTGTTGCAATTGCTTTTCCTGGCTGTTGCAATTAGTCTTTCCTTACTTTCATTTGTATATTCGTCAAGTCAAGTGCTCGGATTTTCGTATCTACATAGTCTTCAATGTTGGCGAGACCCCTTCCCCCCTCTTTCCTTGGTACATAGAGTCTGTCTCTGTCGTCTCTCAGGTGAAATGCTTTGTGCATGGCCATGAGCTTCCTTGCCCTTTGGTCCATCTGACGAAGCTCCTCTCTTGTCTATTTTAGGAATGGTCCCGAGTATCTTACTAGAGGGACCGCCCATGTGTTTATTCTCTTGATAAGGTTTCTGCTACATAGCTTGGTTTCTAGGAGTTTTCTTGTTCTTCTGAAGTATTCCTTTCTTACTTTTTCTTTTATTTCTGTTTGTTTGATGGTGTCTGATTCCAATATTCCCAGATTTATAATTCTGTTTTTCTCTTAGTGTCTTAATTTCTTCTCGATTCGGTAGTTCTATTCCATTCACCGTTTCAGTTTTTCCTTTCTTCATCACTAACGTGGCGCACTTGTCGATGCCGAAATCCATCCTTATATCTTGGCTGTATATTCTTCTTCTTCTTCTTCTTCTTCTTCTTCTTCTTCTTCTTCTTATTATTATTATTATTATTATTATTATTATTATTATTCACTCCTTTTGAGTTTTCACACCAGTGTTAGCTGATGGTATTTCACTGGAGTCTGAGTGACAGCAAGTCTCCTCAGGTCTCCAGGACTCTTCTGAGTATTCTGGCAGATTGCAGCAGTGTAGTATTCTGAATGGTTTCAATCCTTCCTTTGATATCCAAACTTTCCAAACACTTGACTGTTCCAAGTGCACCAACCACAATTGGTATCACTTTCACTTTCATGTTCCATAACTTTTTCAGTTCTCTGACAAGGTCCAGATATTTGTCCATTATTATTATTATTATTATTATCATTATTATTATTATTATTATACTCTTGTTCTTTAATCTTCGGACCGTTATCATCTTGCAATATCTTCTGGTTAAAAATTAGACTGATCGAATCGCCCAAGATGAAATTTAAAAATATAAATCTTGATTATCTGGTGTTGCTTATCTGCCGAATTCTTGTTTCTCAATCTATGAGTGTCGTCACTTCAGCAAAATCATGTATCTTTCCGTTTTTATTATATTGAAAATAAGGGAAGAAAAGGGACAGACTATAGAGAAAAAAAATGATATAATGAGAAAGAAAGAAAGAAAGAAAGAAAGTAGGGGAAAGATAGGTGTGAGCGCGTGGAAGCGAAAATGTTAGTCTCTTTAAATTGAACATAATGAAAAGTTGAAAAGAAGGAAAGTAAGAGAGAGAGAGAGAGAGAGAGAGAGAGAGAGAGAGAGAGAGAGAGAGAGAGAGAGAGAGAGAGAGAGAGAGAGAGTTAATCGAGATTTTTATACTTTTTTTAAAAATAGCTCTTAAGTAGATATGTTAAACGTTGTAATACTTAAATTATAATACTGTGGCAAATCCACAGGTCCTGCTAGTTATTATTATTATTACCATCATCTTAAAAACAATTCAAATCAAGTTTACATTAGGACCTCGCATTTTTACTTTGACATAATTAGTCCTTGTGGCATTATTATTATTATCATTACTAGCAAATATATGCACCCTCCGGGTGCAAGTATTGAAGTTTTAATATAATAAGATAACATATTAAATTAGAAAGGCTAATGAAACTGAATAAGAATGTAGATAAAAAGATTTGGAACAGAGGGGGTATGATTGAAAAATAGAACAACTTTGAAACTAACTCTTCCATCATTTTCCATTACTCCCGTCTTTCATTGGTAAATTTTCCTAATTTAACTGTTTAGTTAAAATAGGAAGTACAGAATAATATTAGTTATTTCTTCTTGTTAAGGGATTTCTTTTAAGATTTATTGAAGAGATTTTTGCTCATATTCAATAAGATAAAACCAAACAATTAGAAATCAATAATACTAAGCATGTATTTATTAAAATCAAATTTTTAAGATCAATATGCAAATTGGCCTTCCCATTCATACTGTAAACCGCTATTCTGTTGTATATATAAAAGCAATTGTATGTTATTAGTATGTAGATATGGTCAACAGTGGCTTCGGCCTCTGGACCATTGATATAATTAACGGCGTCGATCCTAGGGGGCCATCCCCCCAGGCAACACCTGCCCCCTCGATTTAAAGGGGCAGGGTTGGGTTTATTGCCCAGCGCCTTGAGGGGGAATGCCGATGGGAACGACGCAATTTTTCACCCGCCACCCATGAGTCTCGGCTTGTGGGTGGTCCCACATAAATAGGGCCTTGTGCCTGACCCGTACAAGTGGGGTACGTGGAAAATATCATGTAGTTTTGGTCAACAGTATAAGTAATGTAAAACAATTTTATTAATAATTGAGGTATAAATAAAAAATAAAATCATAGTAAATGTAATGTAAATAACAAAGGGAATTGTGACTTGTATAGTAATATAGTCTCGGTTACAGACAAACCTACAATCTCCATTATAATAAGATTATTATTATTATTATTATTATTATTATTATTATTATTATTATTATTAGTAGTAGTAGTTGTTGTTGTTGTGGTTGTGGTTTGTTGTGGTTGTAGTATAATGAGCGGGGCCAAAAGTAACGACGACTCAATTAAATCCTGATTGTTTCATTGTACAAAACGTTGGAGTCTGAAATCGATACCCCCTATTTTCTTGCTTTGATAAATCCAGAAATAACATTGCTGATCGCTCTTTCATGTGATCCCCCACTAACCCTCCTCCGGGCCCCCGCTCCCATTCCCCTACTATCCCCACCCACCCACACACATTGCAATTCGTCAATTGGAACCCAGCCAAAATATCCATTTTTAAAACCGTCCGTCCGGTGCAGTGTTGAAAATTCTTGCTGTTATGATTTCTCCGTCGCCCTGGAAAAGAAAATTAAACGTTCGACGCTTTCAAAACAAAACCAGTTTTTTTTGTTGTTTCTATTGTTGCTTTTATTTATTTATTTATTTATTTAGATTTAAAATTTATTTGGCATAAAATAACACAAGGGGTTGACATGCCGTAAAACCCAACCAACCAAACCAAACCAAACAAGAATAAGTGCCCTCTGGGTGTAAGCATTTAACTTTTAATATAATGAAATATATCAAATTAGAAAGACTAACAAAATTAAATAAGGACATATATAAAAACACTTATTTTATTTATATTTTAATTGGTTTCTATATAAAATCATTCATAGGATTGATTTTAATACATTGGAGAATAAAACAATAATATTAGAAATCAATAACACCAAGTAATTATTTCTTAGACCCAGTTTTGTTAAAACCAGTATGCAAATTAACCGCACCATATATTATGTAAACCTTTATTTCTTAGTGATATATTGCAGGATTTTAAATGGACTAATAACATGGATTGTTTTCAGGGAAATCTAACTTAGATTTTCATAGAGACATCATTAATAAATAAGATTTATTCTATGTATAAATGATTTTGACAATAAATTAGATATTTATTGATAAACTTATATACCTAAGGGTACTGTGACATAAGCTGTGATATAGTTTTTATTACAGCCAGACATACACCAGATCTCCATTATAATATTAGAAAACCAGAGTGTAGGGAAAAATAAACAAGACAAGAGTGTATTTGGTGTGTAGTAGTCTGTCACTTCTTCTGAATGAAAACTGTGTATGGTCCTAGCAATGGAGATTCCTGTTGCGTAGGGGCTTCTTCAATCTCATATTCACGGCCCTACTTCGTGTATCTTGCATACGTAGCGGGTATCGTCACTAACCCTAGACGATATATGTAGTGGTCGCTTAATGAAATCACAACACATGGCATTAGTAGGAGTTTTGACTTTATTTCTTCTTCTCGGCTGTACGTTAGTGGGTGGCGAGCGTTGACAATGGGAACTGCCCAAGGGTTGACAATGACTACTCCTACTGCTGTTGGGATGGTGAGGTAAATGGGTGCCGAACCTCACTGCCCGCTGGCAGCGATGGCCCGTATCGACGGTCACTCCTTATGCTCTGTTCGCCGTCTCCTGTCTGACTGTTCCAACTGATGACTCGACCCTCTGGCTTTTGTATTGACGACCGCCTACGCATCTTTATCTTTCGATCTGATAACTATTTCCGAACTTATTGTTACCCATCCTTCTTTTGTTCGCTTTACCGGGAAAAAGTCCTTTGTCATTTTTGTCGTCTTTTCTTCGCTTTGTTTAATTTAACCGGAAATTCATATTTCCGTTTGTACAATATCCAACAATTCCCTAATTTTGTGAACTCATACGAGGTAAGTCAGAAAAGTTCCAGGACGGGTATCACAAAAAAATTATTTCAAATCCAAACTACATACTACAAACTACGAGCTATCCCCTTCAAATTATCACCCCCCTCTGAAGTCTAATGCACTTTCTCATCCTTCTCTGCTACGCTTCCATGCACTCCTGGAAGGATTCTTCCGGAATTTTCCGTAGCTCTATCATCACGGATTTTTGATGTCGTACACATCCTCAAAATGGGTTCCCTTCATTACCCCCTTGAGCTAGGGGAAGAGTAAAAAAATCACATATAGCCAGGTCAGGTGAGTAGGGAGGTTGCTCCAGCACAGTGATATTCTTCTGGATCAGGAACTCTCGGATACTCAGCACTGGGCAGGTGTGTTGTTATGGTGAAACACCAACGAATTGTCCTGCCACATCTCTCGCCTCTTCTCGCGCACTGAACGAAGCAAACGCCGAAGTATCTCTTTGTAGACATGCTGGTTGATTGTCTGGCCCTGTGACAAGAACTCGCAGTTGACGATGCCCCTCACATCGAAGAATGTAACTTTTCTGGGAATTTTCTGACATACCTCATATCTTTCCCGTGAAATCCAATATAAATCACCCGGGAAAAAGGGGAGCGTAAGTTTGAACATTCAAGTCTAGCAGTAAATTAGTGGAGTGGCCTATTGTCAGTATCAGCCGGATGGCGAGGGAGTCTATCCACTTTTCGTTAGCGCTAGCCCAGGGAGATTGTTTTTTGTGTCTAGGATAGAGTGTAACATTTACCATCAGCTCCCAATTTACAGCAGAGTTCAAAGCTGTCCTACTCAGGCACTGAGTTGGTGAGGGCCGGTATCGAACCCGAAACCTTATGGTCCCCAGGCGGAGAGGGAAAAGATGCTCTGTATAATGATAGAAAATGAATTTCAGAGTTGTATATTATCCGTGGTGGATAGGAATCTATCCCCTTTTAACTAGCGCTAGTCCAAGGAGATTGTTTTTTGAGTCTGATATGGAGCGTCACACCTACCATAAACTCCCCACTTTACCGCACATATACTAAGTAGGAGTAAGTAAAGTAAAGTCGTCGGGGCGGCCTAAAGTCGGTATCAGCAAATCAGCGAGGGAGTCTATCCCCTTTTCACTTGCGCTAGACCAAGGAGATTATTTTAGCGTCTGAGGTAGAGTGCAACATCTACCATCAGCTCCTTACTTTACCGCACAGATCCCAGTGCTACTCATACGCTGAGTTGGCGAGGACCGGTATCGAACGCTCTACCGACTGAGCTAACCCGGCCCCATAAGCCGGTCGAAAAGACTCTTACAACTATAGTGAGGAGGCTTGCTTTGCGTAACGGTTATCGTTGTTTGAAATGGAATTGGCGACTCGAGTTCAAATTCTGGACGAAGCTGCTTGCGTTTTACTTTGCACTCATGCTTCTAGGAAAGGCATGAATCCATTTTTTCCTTTACTGACTAGACAAAAATTTTACTTATTCGCAGACAGATATTCATCTTCGATTTATTGTTTTTAATGGCATGTCATCTTGTGTGAGGTTGTTTTATACCTAGAGGTTAGGGAATAGTGTTCATTTACATTTTTATGTAGTTATTTCTTCAGGGTTTTAATTAACACGGTCCTATCAAATACGAATAATTTTTAAACATATCTATTTGACTCATAGGTCGAACCTTAACAGGTACTACCATTCTTCGTAAGAGAGAACCTGGAAATAATGACAATAGTCACCATTGACAGGTAAGTCCTCATCATATATTATCATAACTCCGCACACTTTGTGGAAAAACATCAGAAATGCTCTTATCCATTCCAACCAAATGACATATGATGAGGATTTACCTGTCAATTGGGTGACTATCTCAACAAGTTAATGGCTCAATGAGTGTGGAGTACCCCTTCATTGTCATTATTTCCAGGTTCTCTCTTACGCAAAATGGTAGTGCCTGTTAAGATTCGACCTATGAGTCAAATAGATATGTTTAAAAATTCCAACCAAATGGTGAGTTTAGATGTAATGAGTCTATTCACGGATGTACCCACTGAAGAGACTCTAACGGTGGTACGGGATAAGTTAGCTGCAGATTCCTAGGGCCAGGCGACGGGATCAACATTGTTTCCAGTGTTGGCCAATATATACATGGAATACTTTGAAGAGATTGCCTTAGGTTCTACACCACTAAATACACCAATGTGGCTTAGATGCATAGATGACACATTCATTCTCTGGCCCCATCAGGAAGATGTTCAAATATTTATGGATTATGTGAACTCAACCCGTCCGTCTATACAGTTCACAATGGAGAAGGAACAAGACAACAAATGGTCCTTCCTAGATGTGTTAATAACTCGCACGGAGCAGGATTCAATTAATCCGTGTATCGAAAGCCAACCTTTACCGGACAGTACCTCAAGAATGCCGAGTTAGGGGCTCAGGGTAAAAAGCGAGAAACTGTTTGAAACCATTTCTGGGCACCTAATGAAGATAGGCCCTCAAATGCTTTATGGATGATACTGTAATTAGTTATGTATGACACGAATTCGTGTATAATATACAACCCCTGACTTAAGTGGAGTTAGTCTCGCACGATCCATTACTAATGAATCACGATTCCCATTAAAATCCCTATGTAAAAAAGACAACACGTTGATCAGGCCTTGTGGGGTACCAGAACAAAAAGTGCACAGACACTCTAAAAAGAAAAATTAATGTCTCTTATTTAGAATATTAAATGCAAAAAACAAAACAAACAAACAAACAAAAAAACATAACACGTTATTCACACTTTATTTTTTAATTATCTTCACGATTATAAATCAAATCTTAATTATTTTTGCTCAAAAAGCAAGATATGGTGATAATGAATGTGTATATATATATATATTTACTTCGTCATTAATTGTTTTATTTTTGTAGTTTCCTCCGGACATACATACATACATACATACGCACCAACTGCCCTTTAGTCATGCCATCCCGAATATGGAGACACACGTGGCTGAAACAAAAGGTAATATTTACTTCTCGTGTATAATACGCACCCCTAGCCTTTAGGTTTAAAAATCTGGAAAAAGGTGCGTATTATGCACGAACACTTAACCTAATGCATTTCTGCTGACATTATACACTAACAAAATCCATCTGAACGTTGGTGCGTGTGTTTGTGGAGGGCGGGGGGCAGCCCTGCCTAGATCCCAAATGTTTAGCTACGTCTAGAAAATATATGAGCTTGTTTTTCTTGATTGTGCGGTCGGCCAAATAGCACGTGACCTGGTATTATAGATTGATGCGACAAAGATTTTGCCACGTGTCATGTTTTTTTAGACGAATCAGGTAGGACTCTCCAGTGTAATTTCCTGTTCGCTGGCGGGAATTAATTTGATTGGTCAGAAAATAAATTAATCTTTCAAAATTAGGGAAGATAATTGGTCACAACATCCACCTACCCCCCCACCCCACCCCACATGTGTTTATATTTGTGTGAGGCCAGTCGTCAGGGCCTTGCGCGTAGGGGATACTCCCAATTAAGTGAGGTGGGGTCAAACAGAAGTGCTTTATCATAATCTAGACATGAACTTTGATACTGCATATCGGCTTTTTTTCTTTTCATTCATTTTTAATTTTTAGATGCATTTTTCATGTTCATTTTTAATCTTTCAGTTGAGTCTCTATGGCGCAGTGGCTAAAGCGCGGGACTACGGCATCGTAGTAAGCGAGTTCGAATCCAAGTCGCGCTATTACGATTATTTTCGGAATAATATCCTTGTGAAAGGTATGAAACCCCTACCCACCACAACTTTCGGTTAAATACTATCACTACGGTTTTTTTACAAGAATGCATTTGGCATTAAATAACCCACAAAGGTTGATATACCATTAAACAAAGAAACCAAAACAAACCTTTAATCTTCCAAATCTACGGAGACCCCAATTGCAAACATTTATTTGAAAAAAAAAAAAATTGGACCACATTACCTTTAGGCACCCCTTTTTGATCTCGATTAAGAAAGGACATGTTTTTCATTTACACCGTCAATATCCGGTTGTTTGTTAGGGGTTAGGGTTAGGCGTTAGGGTTAAGGGTTAGTTTCATAATTTAAAAAATATCTAAAAATTGTCTGTTAAAACAACCGGATATTGACGGTGTAAATGAAAAACATGTCCTTTCTTAATCGAGATCAAAAAGGGGTGCCTAGATGTCATATGGTCCAAAAAATTAAATAAAAGATAAATAAATAGATATAAAAGTATTCCATTTAAGATTAAAAAGAAAAGAAGAATTAATCAATTCTTAATAATTGGGAAAACATAACAAATGCTCTGCTAATTTTTTGATAATAACAATAAAATCGCTCTGTCGGTAATACTTAGAATATGCCGACTGCACCCCTGAGGAGGGATAAGAACCCCCCCCCTAAAAAAAACGCCGGAACCTTGCGATTTCTTGGTGGATGAAATAGTACTAACTTAAAAAAAAAAAAAAAGCTCAAAATTCTAGAAATTATCTTATATGTCAGATTGTGTGTTTCTCTGTCTGTAACTATTTTACTATTCAAGTCACAATTCCCTTAGTTATTTACTCCACATTCTCAATGATTTTATTTTTTATTTAAACCTCAATTATCAATAAAATCGTTTTACATTATTAATACTGTTAATCTTACCTAAATACTAATAATATGCAATTCTATTTATATATACAACAAAATGGCAGTTTACAGTGTAAACGGTAAGAATAATTTGCATATTCATATTACAAATTTCATTTTAATAAACATGTACTTAGTATTATTGATTTCTTAGGGGCCGGGTTAGCTCAGTCGGTAGAGCGTTCGGCTAGAAACCACAAGGTTCCTAGTTCGATACCGGTCCTCGCCAACTCAGCGTATGAGTAGCACAGGGATCTGTGCGGTAAAGTAAGGAGCTGATGGTAGGTGTGGCGCTCCACCTCAGACGCCAAAACAATCTCTTTGGTCTAGCGCTATTGAAAAGGGGATAGACTCCCTCGCTGACTGGCTGATACCGACGACTTTACTTACTTATTATAGATTTCTAATTGTTTGGTTTTATCTAAATGAATATTAGAAGACACCTTGGGGATAAATCTTTTTAAAAATCCATTAACAAAAAGAAATAACTGTAATTTTATTCTTTACTTCCTAATTTAATTGAATAGTAACAATGGGAAAATTTAGCAATGAAATACGGGAGTGATGGAAGAGTAATCGTTCTTTTTTTTCGATTATACCCACCTCTGTTTCAAATCTTTTTTTATCTGCATTCTTATTTAGTTTTATTAGCCTTTTTAATTTGATATAATATTTTATTACATTAAAACTTAAATACTTGCATCCGGCGAAGGGTGCATATATTTGCTAATCTTAATAAAGACGAACCCACCCACATTAAATCAAAAATATTTTTTCACTCTGAAAGTAGGAGTGTCTTTAAGAGATGCGCAATACCCTACATCTTAGGTGAAATCAGTCACGTGATCCCTAACGGTTGTTTTTCAAACATTAAAACCGTTCCCACATGATGTCACCATCACGGGACGAACAAACCCATTTTTTAAAAAAATCCTTGGCAATTTTCTGGATTTGATAAACACCACGACGACACTTATGTTCTCGATGATGACTAACAAAAAGTCTGTGGTGTAATGGTTATCGTTGTAGGAAACGGACACAGCGACCCGAGTTCAAATTCTGGACGAGGCTTTTTGCATTTCACATAGCGCTAATACCCTTGATAAAGGCACGGATCTAACTATTCTCCCTCTAATTATGGATGAATAGGTCTGATTGGGTAAAATCTGATTTCAAATTTGTTAAACTCCGCTTAAAATTTGACCCTGTGTCGCATTCTGTACGTGGTGGAAGAATTGGGTAAATGTAAATAAGAAAAGTGGTCGGGGTGGCCTAATGTCGGTATCAGTCAGACAGCGAGGGAGTCTATCCCTTTTTCACTAGCGCTAGACCAAGGAGATTGTTTTTTTGCGTCTGGGATGGAGCGCCACACCTACTATCAGTTCCTCACTTCACCGCACCGATCTTATACGCTGAGTTGGTGAGGGCCGGTATCGAACCCGAAACCTTGCGATTCCTAGGCAATTGACTGAGCTATCTACAAAAAAGGGATCTCTTGACAGTTTTTGTAGAGCCTCTATACAATTTCGTGGTATCTTACTCACCGGCTAGAAAAACTAAATTTAACAAAATTCATTGATTGATTTTAACGGCATGCCAACCTGTCGAGGGTTATTTTATGCCGAGAGGTTAGCGAATAACATCTATTATACATGTATATTTTGTATGTGGTCGTTTCTTTAGATGCACATGATTCTATTGAATTCGAATACGTTTTAACAGTTTCTGTGAGAGGTGCCTTCGCTGGCTTGGACATGTCAGGAGAATTGAAAATGGACGCATTTTTTGTGCAGCACTTTTGTGCGGCGAATTAGTAAAACGCTCCCGATCGGTTGGATGAATAGAATGAGTTCTGGGGTGAACAGATAGTGAACTTCGAAATATCTCATCATACAGGTAAAAAATTACCAAGAATTACCAAGAAAATTTGGCACAGCCATGGGGGAAATTAGGTAGGCAAAGAGTTAAAGGGCTGGGTTCAAAGTTCCATGATGGCTCCCGATTACGACAAGGAGACTCCCGAGTTCGAAAAGAAGGTTCCCGAGTTTGAGAAGGCTCCCGAGGTTTAAACCTGGTCAAGGGCGACAGTAACATAGAATAATAATTAACACAGCTTAAAACTTGTTCCTTCCAGGCTGTGGTTATATCAGTGCTGCTGTATGGCTGCACCACCTGGACCCTAACAAAGCGCCTCGAGAATAAGAATTGTACCTGCACAAGAATTCTGCGATCAGTCCTGAACAAGTCATAGAAGCAGCACCCCACAAAGAAGCAACTATATGGTCACCTACCCCCCCCCCATCTCACAAACCATCCGGGTGATACGGACTAGGCATGCAGGACACTGCAGGAGAAGCGGGGACGAGCTCATAAGCGACGTTCTCCTGTGGAAGCCAACATATGGACATACTAACGTAGGACGCCCGCTAAGGACCTACATTGACCAACTATGCGAGGACTCGGGATGCTGCACAGAGGACCTCCCAGACCGCGCGCGACATGATGATGATGAAAATTTGTACCCAGTTATGGTTAGCGGAATGAGAACAGTCTACCCCCGTGGATCGACAAGTTGGTTTCTGAGTTCGAAAAGAAGGTTCCCGAATTTGAGAGGGCTCCCGAATCCGACAAGAAATACCTGAATACGGCCGAAACCTAGTACAGATAACAATAAAGATGAAGACAATAGTCCAAATAATCCGAATAATAGTAGATATCTTTTTATATATCAACATACATACCTATCTTTTTAGGAGTGTCACATCGTGGTGTAATGGCTAGCAAGATAGTCTCACAGATCCATTACTACTAAATTGCAAATTTGAACCTCGCTAAATGTCCCAGACTTGCGCCCCTATGCAAAACCATCGTATATACGATGGTGTTGTTTAAGCCCTCCACCTGAAGTAGTTTCCCATCGCATGATGCTTAGAGCCATGAATATATAGCAAACCAAAAATAACTATACTCCAACGCAAAATTCTATATAGTAAGTACATTTTCAAGTTGAACTTGATATCATTGTTTTTTTTTTTGCTTGTATTTTTAACACATTTTCACTGCTATAAAAAGTAAAGTCGTCCGGGCGCCTAAAGTCGGTATCAGCCAGCGATGGAGTCTATCCCCTTTCCCACTAGCGCTAAACCAAAGAGATTGTTTTGGCGTCTGAGACGGAGCGTCACACCTACCATCAGCTACCTCCCTTTACCGCACATATTCCAGTGCTACTCATTCACTGAGCTGGCGAAGGCCGGTATCGAACCAGGAACCTTGAGGTTCCCAGCCGAACACTCTACTGACTGAGCTAAATCGGCCCTTAAGAATCGGGAGTCTCTCCAAGTAGATTGTTTTGGTGTCTGAGGTGGAGCGCCACATCTACCATTATTTCCTTTGTGCTACTCATACGCCTTGCTAGCGAGGGCCGGTATCGAACTAGAAACCTTGTGGTTCCTACTTGAACGCTCTACCGACTGACCTAAACCGGTCCTTGGTAATAAATAAATTCTAATAATATCTGTTTTGATTATACCATGGTTTATATCAATCAATGCCCTTATCTGGGAGCGGTGCTATGTGTGGGCGTGTGGGCATGTGTGTTTGTGAGTGTATGTGAGTGTATGTGCGTGTGTGAATGTGTGTGTTAGTATATGTGTATTAGTGTGTGAAAGTGCGTATGAGTGTGTGTGTGAGTGTGTGTGTATGTGTGTGTATGTGAGTGTGTGCATGTGTTTGTGAGTATCTGTGTAAGCGAGTGTGTGTATGAGGGTGTATGTGTGAGTGTGTGTCTGTATGTGTGTTTGTGCAATAAGAATGTATAGATTTTATCCAAATAAATCTGTGGGCGATATTGTGTGTAAGCGTGTGTACATGTGTGTTTGTTTGTTTGTTTGTTTGTTTGTGTGTGTGTGTGTGTGTGTGTGAGTGTGAGTATGTGAGTGTATGTGTGGTCTGAGTGTGTATTGTATGTGCGTGTGTGAGTGTGTGTGTGAGTGTGAGTGTGTGTGTGTATGTATATCTATGTACGCATGTATGTATGTATGCGTGAGTGTGTGTCTGTATGTGTGTGTGTGTGCAATAAGAGTGTATACATTTTATCCAAATAAATCTGTGGGCGATACTGTGTGTAAGCGTGTGTACATGTGTGTTTGTTTGTATGTGAGTGTGTGTGTAAGTGTATGAGTGTGAGTATGTGAGTGTGTGTGTGTGAGTGTGTATATGTATATGCGTGTGTGTGAGTGTGAGTGTGTATGTATTATGTATGTCTATGTATGTCTATGTATGTATGCGCGTGTGTGTGTGTGCGTGAGTGTGTGAGTGTATGAGTGTGAGTATGTGAGTGTGTGTGTGAGTGTGTATATGTATGTGCGTGTGTGTGAGTGTGAGTGTGTATGTATGTATGTCTATGTATGTATGTATGCGTGTGTGTGTGTGTGCGTGAGTGCGTGCGTGTGTGTGTGTGTGTGTGTGCGTGAGTGCGTGAGTGTGTGTGTGCGTGAGTGTGTGTATGTGTATGTGTGTGTGCGTGTGTGTGAGTGTGTGTGTATGTATGTCTATGTATGTATGTCTATGTATGTCTATGCATGTATGTATGCATGTGTGTGTGCGCGTGAGTGCGTGAGTGCGTGTGTGTGTGTGTGTGTGTACAATAAGAATGTACACATTTTATCCAAATAAATCCACTCCTCATACATTTGAAAGGATTGGTCGTTAATCAGACATTACCAACATCAGCCTCACAACATTTCCCCTCATAATAGACGAGAATAGGTTCCTTAACTAAAGACGCTCTCGATAATTCCTTCCTTAAATGTGGCAAGATGATGAAGCAAAGTGGGAGTGCTCGTATTCAGGAAGTCTCCAGCAATTATTTTTGACACGACGTGTGCGAGGGTGGGTTCCTTTTTATTTTTTGTTCTTTTTTTTTTCTTTTTTTTTTTTTTAAAGAAATTTCTGAAAATTGCTAAAGGTTATCGGCTACCATATTCGCACGAAGAAGGTCGAAGAATGTAACGGTCGAAACAACTAGGAGGGGTTTGTGATCCCGTGTAACATTCACTTCGGTGGCTTCTATATCGACCTAAGCTAAGCTTAATTTATTATGGCACAAAATAAAAAAACCTGGGACTCGCAGTGCGGATTAAACGTTCTACGTAATAATAATAATAATAATAATAATAATAATAATAATACAACAAAATGGTATATGCATAAACCAGAATCTGTTCTTGAGAACGAAACGCATAAAATTCTCTGGGACTTTGAAATAAAAACGGACCACCTTATCCCAGCAAGAAGACCAGACCTAGTGTTGATAAACAAAAAAGAAAGAACTTGTCAACTGGTGGATTTTGCAGTGCCAGCAGATCACAGGGTGAAGCTAAAGGAAAATAAAAAAATGGACAAATATCTGGACCTTGCCAGAGAACTGAAAAAGTTATGGAATATGAAAGTGAAAGTGATACCAATTGGAACAGTCCCAAAAGGATTGGAAAAGGGTCTGGGATGTTTGGAAATCAGAGGAAGGGTTGAAACCATTCAGAACACTGCACAGCTGCAATCTGCCAGAATACTCAGAAGAGTCCTGGAGACCTGAGGAGACTTGCTGTCACTCAGACTCCAGTGAAAGACCATCAGCTAATGCTGATGTGAAAACTGAAAAGGAGCAAATAATAATAATAATAATAATAATAATAATAATAATAATAATAATAATAATAATAATAATAATAATAATGGTTGTGAAGATAAAGTCAATGATTCTTGATAACAGGCAGTGTCTCACCTATGCGATTTGAAATTGGTTTGAAATCGCATAGGCGAGAAACTGACGGTTACTAAGCGCCGTTGACTGCGCCTCATTTATTAGATAATCCAACTTGCGCCCGTGCTTACAGCACCGCAATGTTTTCCATCCTTAGTACTTCAGCAACGAACTTCAACTTAGTGTTCTGGAGGCCCTATATATTTCCAAATACCAGCCTACTTTGTGCACCCAAAAAAAGTATTTCCATCAACTATTATTATTCGAAACAAAACATCCTTTCAACTTGAACGTTTCGCGTGGTGGAAGACATGTTTTTTTCCCCTCTCATCCTCCATTGATTCGTTCGGTTATTATCCAATTTGTTCGTCTTTCAGCATTTGTCAAGAGAATTTCTCTGAAGAGATTGACCGAAAAAAATAAAATAAATGAAATAAAATTAAGACATATGGGTTCCTTAGCTTTTCTTTTTTAGAAATTCAATATTTTACAATGTATACGCTTTTTCCTTAATATATATATATTCAGTATCACTAGATTTTGCTTTTTGTGTCAAATTAATGAAGATGTGATTTATATTCGTGAAGATAATTAAAAGATAAAATTTAGATAAAAACAGTATGGATTTTTTTTCTTTGCATTTAATATTTCAAATAGAAGACACTGATTTTCTCTTTTCAGAGTGTCTATGGACTTTTTTTTTCTGGCACCCCACCAGGCTGAATCAATAGAGGTCTTTTTTACATAGAGATTTTAATGGGGCATCCTGTGAGGATCCAACTCACAATTCAGTAATACAGGATCGGCGAGATTAACTTTAAAAAATCCTCCCTTTACCTAGGCTACGCCGACTAGCTGCTTCTAGTACATATATAAAGGGCAGTTTGTGTGTGTGTGTGTGTGTGTGTGTGTGTGTGTGTGTGTGTCCACAGGAAACTATGAAAAAAAAAAATTAACAACAAAGTAATTATATATACACATTCACTATCACCAGATCTTGCTTTTTGAACAAAAATAATGAAAATTTGATTTCGTGAAGATAATTTAAAAATTAAATTTAAATGATAGCAACATGTAATATTTTTAGCATTTAGTATTTTGAATTGGAGACATTAACCTTTCTTCTCAGAGTGCCTGGGTCATCGCAAGGTCTTTTTTGCGCAGGGATTTTAATGGGGCATCCTGCGAGGACCCAACTCGCAATTCAACAATAATGGATCTGCGAGACTACCCTGTGTATGTATATATGGGTGTAAATATTAAATATATATAAAGTAAAAGTAAATATATATACACATTAAATATCACCGGTTCCTGCTTTTTGAGCAAAAATCATGAAGATTTGATTTACATTCGAAGATATTTTAAAAGTACTAGTACAAAATAAAAGGCACCCTCCGGGCGATGTAAAAATAAATTTTTGAAACATATTGCCTGAGGGGTGGGAGTTAAAAATTCAATGTCAGCGAGTTTGTACCCATAAGTAAGTAAAATCATCAAATTCATTAAAGGATTAAAAAATAAAACAATTTGAAATGTAAACTTTAAATATGTATTAAAATAAAACAAACTATATATAGATATATAATACCAGTCATGTATTTATTAAAACTTGTTTTAAAAAAAACAATGAGGACTGTCTAATGTTGCATGTTCAAATTATGAGTGTATTTATTCTATGTTATGACGATTTTGGGTAATGTGACGTAAGCAGTGACGTAATTTTTGTTACAGACAAAAACCGGAAGCGAATCTCCATTATTAATAGATGATATACATAGAAATAGCATTGAAATTCTACTGAAAGATGTTCACCTTTTTTAAGTCTCAAAAGTAAACAAATAAATGCAGAAAGGATTTTTGCCCCCACCTCTACCCAGGTGACGCTGAGTAGCCGCTTCTAGTCATTAATAATTAGAAATAATTATTTAAACCAATTTTTTTCCAAAGTATTCTATTATTTCATAATAACTTACGAGTTTAATTCATTCCGCTCGTAACTCAATTTCCTCGTGTATCAAATGAATGTTCCCAATTGAAATAAACTAAAAAGCCATCAATCCGTTCCAGTCCCAACCACCCACCAAAAAAATAAAAATCCCTAATTATTTTGTTACGACTTTTTAAATAAGAAAAATAGCACTGTATTTTACAAAAAATATAATAAGATAGAATGCAATGAATTATGTGCTGTAATATATTTTAATGTTTATATTATTTAAACTAGCAAATATATGCACCCTCCGGGTGCAAGTATTTAAGTTTTAATGCAATAAAATATTGTATTAAATTAGAAAGGCTAATGAAACTAAATAAGAATGCAGATAAAAAGTTTTGAAACAGAGGGAGTATAATCGAAAAATAGAACAACTGAAACTTACTCTTCCATCACTCTCGTCTTTCATTGTTATTTTTTCTAATTTAAGTATTTAGTTAAAAGAGGAAGTAAAAAATAAAATGACAGTTATTTGTTCGTGTTAATGGATTTCATTTAAGATTCATTGAAGAGATTTTTGCTTATATTCATTAAAATAAAACCAAACAATTAGAAATCAATAATACTAAGCATATATTTATTAAAATCAAATTTTAAATATCAATATGCAAATTAGCCTTCCTGTTCCCACTGTAAACCGCTATTTTGTTGTATATATAAATACAATTGCATGTTATTCATGTGTAGATATGGTCAACAGTATTAATAATGTTTAACAATTTTATTAATAATTGAGGTTTAAATAAAAATAAAATCATGAAGAATGTAGCGTGAATAACTAAGGGAATTGTGACTTGAGTAGTAATAGAGTTTCAGCTACAGACAGAAAAACACACAATCTCCATTATAATAAGATTATAAATAATATTTTTCTTTGGCGTAATAAATCTGGAAACTTAAATATTTTAGTGAACTTATTAACATAAGCGTAACTGAAGCTCGATTGTACCTCAAATTTGTAGCTCTCAACACAAAGTAAAAAATCAACCTAGAATCAATTCGTAACTCGGAAACTCGTAAGTCAAGGTACCACTCTATTTTCCTCAGCATGAAATGGAAAAATGACACCATTAATTTAGATAATTTGATCTAGTATGCTTAAGAAATACTTTATGAAACCAAAATGTTCAACTATGAAATAAAAAATGATTTGCGTCATATCCATTTAATTTAATTTAATTTCATGGGACGCATAGATTTGATTTGAATGAGTCCCGGGAAATTTGATGGGTCCCAACTAAAGTTTCTTAATAAATTGCACAGTTTTTATTTATTTATTTATGAACAAGTAAAGCCGTCTAACCCTTACCTTGTACCCCATACAGTGTAATTCGTTTCCAAGAAAATATTGAAATGTATTTACAGTTGGCTGGAAATTGTGAGGGAAGAAAAAAAACAGTGGGACGTACGGATACGATTTTTCTGCGTCCTTTTAGATTTTATGCGTCAGTGACGCAGGACGCGTACCTATCAGCATCTCTGATCATATCTGTTAAATGAAAAAAAAAAGGGGGGGAATATGTTCTAATCATACTAATTTAATATTTTGATAGGGATAATAACTGCTTACAAAAAGCCAAAACTAAAAAAAAAAAAAAAAAAAAAAAAAAAATAGAAAATAAAATAAATGAAAAAACTGACCTCGGCATTAAAGAATCCAATAAAATCAACTAACCAAATCTTTTGCTTAATTCAATATTAAGAAATTTGAAAAAACAAGTGTTCCAAAAATAAGATGAATTTATTTATCGACGCTTAAACGTTTCGGTTTCTTTAAATGTATTATGGGGTGAAGTAATTGATGGATGTTTTATAGATGACAGGAGATAAAAAAACATTTTTATCTACTGTCATCTATAAAACATCCATCAATTTCTTCATCCCTTAATACATCCTGGTGAAGGTTTAAAGAAATCGAAACGTTTAAACGTCGATGAATAAATTCATCTTATTTTTGGAACACTTGTTTTTTTCATATTTCTTAATATTGTCGGATTTATTTCCATATTTACTCCCATTAATTCAATATGCAACTTTAGAAAAAAATAGATCAATTCGAACTTTCTTTAGAAAATTTTGATAAGTTTTGAGAATTTAAACAAGGACATTTTTATCAGGAATAGAAACTGCTACTAAACTTAATACAAAAAAGAAAGTTAAAAAAATGACTTCGGCATTATATAATCCAATAAGGGTTGACATGCCGTAAAATCAACTAACCAACCAAACATTTAGCTCGGCAATTCAATACGAAGCTTAAAAAAAAAAATAATGAATAAATGAATAAATAAAATCAAGCCAGACTTTTCTTTGAAAATTTTTATAAAAAAATTTGAGAATTAAAAAAAAAAAAAGAATATTTTAATCAGAATAAGAACGTGTTATTCAATTTAATACTAAAAAAAAAAAAAAAATGAAAAAAGAAGAAAAACCAAGGAGGATATCACACACACAAACAGAGAGACAAAAAGACTAAATAAATATGGTAAAAGGCTGCTTTTAAGTTTTCCCCGAACGCGGTTGCTACTTATTGTGAGACGCGTTAACAGAAGCAGAGCTCTATTGTGCAAACTAACCACTTGAGAAACAGAGAGTCAGGGGCAGGAGGGTAAAGAATTTTTCGTTTCGGCCCTGCATTTGAGGTGTATAATAGCCCCAGACCTTTATCTGTTGCCGTATCTTCAGTTAGTGGATGGTCTTGTGAACAGATGGTTTTAGTATGACTTTTAAAGTGTTCGTTTTACACTCGGGTCAATAGAGAGGCCAACGACGACTCGTGCCCGCCTCTCTCGAAACAAAACCAAAAAATGCCTATCAAAAATGATCTCTTTCGAGATGTCAATAAACCTTTTTAGTTCCAAGTCTCTTTTTTTATCTTCTTTCTCCGGGTTCATCCCTGACCAACTCTAAGTCTTTTATCTTTTGTGTAGATTTTTATGATAACGATTCTAAATCCAACACTGTTTTGTATTAGGATTCTAGTTTAGACTTTGTAAAATTGATGCGTATGCTGCATAAATTGTTATAATTCAATTAGTAACTATACAAGATTAATCTTTTCAGTCCAAATAAATGACATTCGGATTTAAAAGTACTAGTAAAAAATATGCACCCTCCGGGCGCAAGTATTTAAGTTTTAATGTAAGGAAATATATTAAATTAGAAAGACTAATGAGACTAAATAAGAATTCAGATAAAATTATTTGAAACAGAGGGGGTATGATAAAAAAATAAAAAAATAGAACAACTTTGGGTAATTTATGAGGAAGTGCGTCTCCTGTCTCAAAAATTGCTACCCGGTGACTATTTAAATAACGACCCAGCTCAGTCTATTCAAAACTATCCATCTTCATATCTATCTCAATTTGTTCATATTTATCTATATTACTTTAAATACTAAGATTTTTTTTTATTCATGTTTGTTTAATGTCTTGTTTTTAGTTTAAATAAACAAGAATTACGACAAAAAAAGATGCGACCCCCACCCCCTCAAATACATTTACTTATCGAAAATATCTATCTATCTCCATTTGTTCATATCTATCTATATTATTTTGTTTGTTTATCTATCTATCTATCTCAGTCTATTCCAAACTATATATCCATCTTCATATCTAAACAAGAATTACGACGAGCTGGGGTTGTTATTTTGATAGTCACCGGGTAGCAATTTTTGAGGCAGGAGACCGGGACGCACTTCACCATAAATTACCCAACTTTGAAACTAACTCTTCCATCATTTTCCATAAAACAATATATATACGGCCAGAATTTAAAAAAACATTAAAATCATTTTGCTAAAATTTGCAATTAAGTCAAAAACTGACCCGTCTTTTACTTAACATTCTGCCTGTCACTTTCCCCTCTCTGTGTATAACTTGAATAACTACTCCTTATATATGTTAGTTTTCTCTGTGAGTGTAAAGAGAAAGATTGGAGAGTGTGAGAGGTAGATATACTAGCAAAAATATGCTCCCTCCGGGCACAAGTATTTAAGTCTAAGTATAATTAAATATTACATTGAATTAGAAAGAGTAATGAAATTAAATACGGACATAAAACAAGATCACACCTTTTCTCTGAATATTTGAGATGAGGCTAGATGATTACTATTATCTGCGTTACTCGGACTATTGTTCTCATCGTCATTGTTATCTGTATAACGTTTCGGCCGATATGCCCTCCGGCCTTCTTCAGGTATTTCTTGTCGGATTGGGAACCTTCTTTTCGGACTCGTGAACCTTCTTGTGGTAATACCTAAAGATTGCACTTATTTTTAACCTTATTCTAATTGATTTCAATATAAAATTATACATAGGATTACTTTTAATACGTTTGAGAATAAAACAATAATATTAGAAATCAATAACACCATATAATTATTTATTAAACACAGTTTTGTTAAAACCGGTATGCAAATTACACATACCCTATGCTATGTAAATTATCATTTCTTAATGATATATAACATACATTGAAGGATTTTAAACTCATTTATACTATGGACTGTTTTGTCTCGGCTAGAGACATTGTTATTAATAAAAAAAAGTAAAGTCGTCGGGGCGGCCTAAAGTCGGTATCAGCCAATCAGCGAGGGAGTTTATCCCCTTTTCACTAGCGCTAGACCAAGGAGATTGTTTGGCACCTGAGGTGAAGCGCCACACCTACCATCAGCTCCTTACTTTACCGCACAGATCCCTGTGCTACTCATACGCTGAGTTGGCGAGGACCGGAATCGAACTAGAAACCATGTGGTTTCTAGCCGAACGCTCTACCGACTGTGCCAATTAAGATCGAATAATGATTATCTAATAACCATTATTTGTATGTTATACATAAGCCAGCAGTTAGCTACTGAAAATTAACATACAAATAAAGTGGGAAGTTCAATCTACCTCTCACACTCTCTAATCTCTCTCTCTCTCTTTACACTCACAGAGAAATATATAAGGAGTAGTTAATCAAGTTATATATAGAGAGAGAGAGGGAGAAAGCGACAGGCAGAATGTGATTTAAGAGACGAGTCAGTTTTTGAATTAATTGCAAATTACGACTAATTAGAACCAATTAAAATTTCTCTGAATGTTTGAGATGATGCTTGAAGATTAGTATTATCTGCGTTATTCGGACTATTGTCCCCATCTTCATTGTTATTTGTACAACGTTTCGGTCGATATACCCTCCGGACAAGAAATACCTGAAGAAGGCCGGAGGGTATATCGGCCGAAACGTTGTACAAATAACAATGAAGATGGGGACAATAGTCCGAATAACGCAGATAATACAATTAAAATTTATTCTTTTTTCAAATATAACTTAATCTCAGAACTAAGGAAATTTTGGGATGTATTTTGTGTCATTAAACTAAATGGGAAAAAAGCCTTTAACAAATAATCATTGATTCACACAGCTTTAGTATAATAATAGATAGTACCAGTGGAAATTCCACGGTATACATGCACAATGCAATGGCATATTGTCGGTTTCAGTCGAACTGCGAGGGAGTCTATCTCATTTTCGTTAGAGCTAGACCAGGGAGATTGTTTTTTGCTGATGTGGAGCGCCACACATACCATCAGCTCTCTCATATACTTTACAGCGCAGATCGGATTACCAAGCCGTGTTACTCATGCGTTAAGTTGGCGGGGACCGGTATCGAACCCGGAACCTTGCGATTCCTTGGTGGATGCTCTAAGGAGTTAAACCGGCCCTTAAATTGCAATAATTCAGACTATGTATACAATTCTGATTGTTACTCAGTCTGTGGGTATGTACCCCCTGCAAATGGGTACCCCCCCCCCCCCGCCAAAAATTTGGGGTGTCCTGAGTATGACACTAAGATGCATCTGATGATGAGGCTCCAGTTCTGAATATCTGGAGAGAGTAGTCAACTTTGACACGTTACGGTATTGTTGTGGACTAGCCTAGCTTACCTTTCGTAGAGAGTAAATGAGCTGGTCCAAGACTAATTCAATTCTAATTCAATAATAACCAGCTTTACTCCACTTAAAGATTCCAAAATAGTATTATATGTTGGGCTACAACCTCTAGGAGTAAAGTTGAAAAAAATGTGACTCCCTAACACAATGACATTCGTATTTATTGTTAGAGATTACACGTCTTTCGGTTGTTTGCGTTTCACTTCACGTTAATATCATTGGGAAAGGTATGGATCCATCTCTTTTCTTTTTTGTGTAAATAGTAGGGCAGACTGGATTATTAGATTTGGCAAGGCAACCAGTCTAGGAGAAGGAAAACTTTCAATTCTAACCAGCATTACTCCGCTTAAAGATTGACTTTGTCATATCATTCTAGTGGCAAGGTAAATACAGATTTAATTCAAATGCTGGACGAGACGCTTTGCATTTCACTTGGTGTAAATTTCCTCGGGAAATTACCTTGAGACTTAAATGGGGCATTCTTCAAGGGTCCAACTCGTAATTTAGTAAGAATGGATCTGCGAGATTAACTTTTTTACTTCTCCACTACCCAGGCAACGCCGGGTAGCCACTTCTAGTTTTATATACATGTACAACATAAACAATTAAGAAATAACATATTCTATTCAGGAACAAAAGTTGCGTTATATAGTGTTATCCAGGACAGAAAAGTAATGTTTGAAGGAAATAATCGCCATTTTCTATACTTTTACAACAGAAACAATTAAGAAATACTACATACTAGGATGGGTCAAGGGTTTTGCAATATTTTCGGAAGGTGCTAGTATGTGGCGCGTAAATGATGTGATCGAAGCAGTTCAATCCGTGGGAGTTAACCGCTGTTCTTGGTAGTGTAGGGATTATCTTTCCTTTGCCTGGAAGAGTTATCTTCTCGCTGCGTTGCCGTTTGTTCCCACTTGGGGACCTCTGGTATTGGAGCGCTTTGTTTGAACCTGTTTTCCTCTTTTAGCTGGATCTTCTCAACGAACTGCTATGGGCTAGTCTATCTACCCCCTTCTCGGTGGGGCTTTTGCCCCCCTTACATTACTGTAAGTCCTTTATACAGCATGGACTATCCTTTAGTTCCATGTCTGTAACATTTATATTTTACGTACATTTGGGTATCTTGTTTATACCTAAATATTGTATATGTATTTACATGTTCTATTTTCCTGTACATTATGTATCTTATCGTTTCCATGTGCTGTTATATATATTAAATGTTTTGTCTCACAACGTGTCGGAACTGTATGTTCATTAATTAACATTGAATCCTACATTAGTATTGAAATAGTTGGTGCACTGATACCCTGTGCCTTGCTTCACCCAGTGGGTATTTGCCTCATACCCCACTTGTATGGGCTGGGCACTGTTAAGTATCTGGCCGCCATCCTTGGCCAATTGTAAAGAACTTAAAGTAAATAAGTATCTCCCGAATTATAGAATCCTTCGGTAAGTGAATAAGTCCCGTGATACAATACTACGTTCCGTCGTCCAAGAAGATCCACGTATTAATGATTAGGTATGACCAGAAAAGGCCAGTATAAATAATAATATCAGCAGCAGAGCACTGCCAGTGATTGGACAAGAAGTTGGTCACATGGTAGTCGGCGAGTCTATAAGTACAAGTGGCCATCCGGTACACACCTTATATCCCGAAAAATGTAACGTTTTAACGTGGGCCCACCCACAAGCCGAAGCTCATGGGTGGGAAAGAACAAAAAATTGCGTCGATCCCTTCGGCATTCCTCCTCAATGGGGGTGCCCCAGGCTCTGGGCAATAAACCCAGCCCTGCCCTTTTAAATCAAGGGGCAGGTATTGCCTGGGGGGATAGCCCCCTGGGATCGACGCTATTAATTTAACACACCAGTCCAGTGGCCGAAGCGCATTGGACCCCGACCCGAAGGACGGGTTGTTAATATGCTTAATTGCTTCACCCAGTGTGTGCACTTGAAATCCACACAAATGAACGGACAACATAGTCTAACTCGGTAACATGCTTTACTAGTTCTGTTGTATACCCATCATCGAACATCGGACATATAATCGAGAGAGGAGACTCGGGTGAGAGAGAGAGAGAGAGAGAGAGAGACAGACAGACAGACAGACAGACAGACAGAGATTGAGACTTAATTGTTACTTCATATCTTCTTAACTGCTTCTGCTGTCATCTTGTCGTCTAGTCTTCTGCTTCTTCTAAGTGCTAGTTTTTAGTCATGCAATTAATTAACTCACAAGACTTTTATTCCTTGATCAAGATTTATTCAACCCATTCTTATTCCCAGTGCGGGTGAAATTCGACCTCAGCAGAGCACGTTTACTCTGCTTCAATTCTCAGTTTGCAACTAAAATCTAAACTTACTAAACCACGTGATGAGTAGCACTCAGGTGAGTTCAGTATTTCACAGTCAGTTCAGTGTGGTTGGTCACTTTTAAGACCTCGGCAAAAACATCCGGAGTTGCCGAACTATGCCTCAC
>CM042155.1:75879804-75902304 GCA_023376005.1 Doryteuthis pealeii
TGTTGTCCGCAACTTTATTGAGTATAAACACAACACTCAGGCCCCCGTGACCTCGGGCTCTGTTTTAGGTATTTTTTTCTTTTATTATTTTTCATTTCAATTACCTTAAAATGAGTAATCTTCAGACGATTATCCATGAATTCAATCGCAGTTTCGGAGCTCAATCGTTACTGCTCACTCAAGGGCGCTCCAAGCAGCATAAATTCCACCAGACTTATGACAAGATATAGACTTGTGATTAGATGCCACCAGACTTATGACAAGATATAGACTTATGATTAGATGCAACCAGACTTATGACAAGATATATGACTTGTGATTAGATGCCACCAGACTTATGACAAGATATATGACTTGTGATTAGATATAGAAAAAATTAAATGGAAGAAGTTATATTTCTATTGTACAAAGTGATGTTTTTTCAGCTCATGTACGTGTTTTCAACACAGAACATATCATGACGTCGATTCGTAAAGAAGCCCCCCCCCCATTATAAATCCATTATTTATTTATTCAAATGTAATTGTGGTTTGCATTGCTTAGAACCAAAGACTAGACGTCTGGATTAAACAATATGTTAATACGAAAATATGGAATTCTAATTTTGGCCCAAACGATGTAATTAACAATACATACGAGTCTTCGATTGCCGAACACCATACAGCGAGGGAGTCTATCCCCTTTTCAATAGCGCTAGACCAAGGAGATTATTTTTAACGTATGAGGTGAAGCGCAACACCTACCATCAGCTCTTTACTTTACCGCACAGACCCCTGTGTTACTCATACGCTGAGTTGGCGAGGGCCGGTATAAATAACCGTAATAGGGCGTCTCGTCGTGGTGTAATGGTTAGCAAGCTAGTCTCGTAGATTCATTAATATTGAAAAGTGATCCTTGCTGGATGTCGCATACGTTGTGATGTTGTGTCAAATCTTACCTGTGGTGAACGGGTTGGGTATTTTTTGGACTGTTGTAAAAGAACTTAAAGTAAGTAAGTCCTGAGCTATAGAATCCTTTGGTAAGTGAATAAGTCCTGAGTTTATGGAATCCTACGTAGTGTCAAAGGTCCAGTGATATAACCCTATGTTCCGTCGTCCACAAAGGTTCAAAGCAATGTGCGTAGGTATGAGCAGAACAGCCGGTATAAATAACAATATCAGCAGCAGAGTACTGCCAGTGATTGGCCAAGAATATGGTCACATGATTATCGCCGAGTCTATAAATAAAAGTGGGCATCTGGCACACACCTTATATACAAAAAACGCCAACATGGACACCTCACGTAGAGTAATGGTATGCAAGTTTGATTCGCAGACCATTGTTAGTGAGTTCGATTCTCATTGGATGCCCCATACTCCTGGCCTTGTGCCACATTTAAGCAAAACTTAGTAAATAACTATTAGGGGTTCCTCACGTGGTGTAATGATCAGCAAACTAGATTTGCAGACCACTGTTAGTGAAATCGATTCTCATTGGGCGCCCCATACCTCTGGCCTTGTGCCACATCTAAGCTTAGCTTAGTAAGTAAGTCGTCGGGGCGGCCTAATGTCGGTATGAGCCATACAGCGAGGGAGTCTATCCCCTTTTCACTAGCGCTAGACCAAGGAGATTTTTTTAGCATCTGAGATGAAGCGCCACACCTACCATCAGCTCCTTACTTAACTGCACAGATCCCTGTGTTACTCATACGCTGGGTTGGCGAGGGCCGGTATCGAACTAGGAACCTCATGGTTTCTAGCCGAACGCTCTACCGACTGAGCTAACCCGGCCCTGCTAATATATTCAGTGTTGACTTGTTCTCTATTCTGAGCAAGTTGGACTCTTCCTTTCATCTGAAAATATTGGAAACTCTCTTTATTTTGTGAAGTAAGACTTCTCTCTCTGTAAAATGTGAGAATGTTTGCTTGGACTCAGTATATCTCCATTTAGTCTCTGATATTTCCCTATCCCTTTTCGGCTTTTTTTTTTAGAGGGAAGTGTGGTGAACGAGCTGACTTACCTCCGGCGACACGCATCTGCTTGGCTAGCCAACAGGGATGACAGTAGCTGGTTGGTTTATTGATTTTAATGGCATAATAAACCGTCTGGGGTTATGTCATGCCAAACAGTTAGGAAGAAATATATGTAGTGTATTTATATCTATACTTTTTTAGTAATTGGTTTTAACAATGTGTTAGCACAATTGGGAATCATGTTGTATGGTATTGATTAAGTTCATGTCTATATTCTATAGTATAATTTTATTTCCCTCAAAAAGAACAGAATGTCCTCCATGTTGACATTTTCAAATAGATCTTTCATATTGTTTGCTTTGAAATAACGGTTTCTGATGTGAGCAAAAAACCTGCATTGCATGAATAAGTGTTTAACAGTCAAGGGTGTTTGACATGTTTCACATTGTGGTTGTTGTTTTGTTTTGAGTATATAGGAGTGCGTTAGTCTTGTGTGACCAATGCGTAATCGGGACACAATGACTTGTTCCTTTCTAAACCTTCCTAAAGGTGGTCTCCAGTCTCCCAAAGTGGGTTTGATTAGGAAGAGTTTATTGTGGATGTTGTTATTCCAGTGTTGTTGCCATGTTGTTTATGAAAGAATCTATTAATTTTAGGTTTCAAGTCAATATATGGAATTTTGAACTTGTCGGGGATCAAATCTAGAGCCGATTTAGCTGCGGAGTCTGCTCTTTCATTCCCCTTCACTCCTATATGGCTTGGGATCCAGCATATCATAATCTCTTTGGAGTTAGACATCGAATCTAATCTATTCAGTAGTTTAATGATGAGAGGGTCTTCCAGTTTTTTTTTATTTCTTAATGATAGCTGGACAGAGAGCGAGTCTGAGAAGATGATATATTCTTTGCGATTATTTTCAGAGATGATATCAATATTTATTTTCTAGGACAACTTCTCGTTTTGTGCTCATAACATTTATTTACACAGTCAAACCCAAGATTTTTGGAGAATTCCAAGTACATCGTTATTCATACTCTACCGTGCCGCTTTTTATATTCTTTTCTGTTAGCTGTAATCATTTCATTTGTTATTTTAAGTTTTTTACTTTTATTAGCACTCCTAACATTTCTCAAGCATCACTCTCTAGAAAAAAATGTCCTTTCAATGTTATTTCTGCTTTTATTTTTTACGTAACTTTACCAGATATTAAATTAGAGAAATCCACTTCCAGTCTCCAGGATTCTTCTTAATATTTAATATTAAAACAATGTTGTTATCGGGGATGTTTTTAAAAAATGTTCTCAGCTCTCTTATTTTATTTTATTTAGTTTTTGAATAAGTGTCATAGGGGCTATTTTAGATTTTAAGATCTTACATATATTATGGTAGATGAGGGCTTACATTCTATTGCACGGGTTTCAGCTGAAAAAATGGAACTTTCATTTGGGAGAGCTTTTCTTACGATTTAAAATTTTATAAATCGCTGCACATGCTGTTTTGTTGCTGTCCTTAGAGCCATCTGTAAAAATGTGGAGGTGGTTGGGGTAATGTTCTATAATATTGTGGAGTTTATCTTGGTAAGTGCTAGGATGGGTTTTTGTTTTTGGAGAGCTCACTTAGCTCAAGGATTACTTCAGGTTTTTTTTAATGATCCAAGGTGTTGTTTTTGGTATAATGGTTTTGTCAATATTTGTGAGAGGAACTTTAGATTTTTCGAGGATGGGTTCCATCCGGAGAACAAAAGGTTTTATTGATTTTTTTTTTTTAAAGCACTACTTGTATCCTAGGTTGAAGGTGAAATCATAAGCTGGGTTGGATGGACAGGATTTGAGTTTTGTGTAGTATTGTAAGGCTAGTTTTTCGCATCTTAGCTGTAGGGGTGCTTCATAAGCCTCGACATATAGGCTGTCGAGTGGAGAAGTCCTGAAGGCCCCTAAGACTTGCCTTAAGCCTTCAGAGGTGACAGTAGTCCAACTACGCGACGCCACTCACGATCAGGGGGACAAAAATTAAAACAAAACACTTGGCATTTCCTGGCTGTGCTAAAATGGCTTGCTGCACTCATTGAAAAGAAAACAAAGTCCTTAAAATATTGTTGTTAGTTTAGTTCAGACAAAAACTGACAAGCCAAGCAGATGAGTTTGCCGGAGGTAAGACAGTTCGTTCACCACTTTACTCAGCCCAATTTTATTTTTCTTAATCGTGAATGTACTCCTCGATTCTAACTCTGTTGAGCGAGGACGAAACGGGTCAGCTTGCTTACCTTCACTTCTTAGTTTTTAATTCACTATGAATAATAAAATATATGGTTTCTTAGGCATAATAAAATTGTGTACCCCAATATATATATATATATATATATATATATATATATATATATATATATATGTGTGTGTGTGTGTGTGTGTGTGTGTATGCGTGTGTGTGAAATATATGACACACACACACACACACACACACACACACACATATATATATAATGTAGGTATGTGTTATATATATTTTTTTTTGGAGGGGGAGAATATGTGCTTAATTGAAGTCGTACCTAATTTTTGAAAATTAATTAATTAATAATTAATGAATTAGGCGATTTGTTTAGCCTTACATTTGAATAGGTATTCTCGCTTAATTCATTAATTATTAATTAATTAATTTTCAAAAATTAGGTACGACTTCAATTAAGCACATATTCTCCCTAAAAATTGTCGGCTAAAAAAGCCATATCAAAACACATCGTCTGTTTGATTACTTATATATATATATATATATATATATATATATATATATATAGTTAAGAATTAATGTAAAAATGAATTAATGAATATAATAAGAAATGAATGGAATGAATAGAATAATTGAAAAGGTATTTTCCGAGGGACCTTTACCAAAAGAAAAAAAAATAATAATAACCTTTGAGAGAGGTCATTAATGGGAAAAAAAACCCTTTCACATCCTATGGGTCTCTTTATTATATATATATATGTGTGTGTGTGTGTGTGTGTGTGTGTTTGTGAAAAAAGAATGCTGCATTGCATCAAGTATTTATGAATAAATTATTGTACACTCTAAGACAAACTTATACAAGTAATAATGTAGGAAGCGCGTGGTGTAATGGTTAAAGTCATGGGAAATGGACTCGTCGCCCCGAGTTCAAATCCTGGACGTGGTAATTGCATTTTCATGTAGCGCTAATATCCTTGGGAAAGGTATGAATCCTACTCTCCCTCAAGCTATGGGTAAATAGTAGGGCAGACTGGGCTCTTTAACCTTGGTTAGGCAACCGGTCTAGGAGAAGGAAAACTCTGAAATTAAACCTGCTGAACTCCGCTTAAGAAATTGACCTTGTGTCGCATCCTGCTCGTGTGGAGGGGTTGGTAAATATATATACAAGTAATAATGAAAGCACGCGCAGTGTAGACTAACACAAGGAGTACAGAACAGCCTTACGTCCTACCTATAACCCGCCCTGTCGGCAGGCCTAGGAATACATCGACCTATACTCTTCTGATGGCTAAGACCTGGCTAAGACCTATCCAAGAAATAATGGTGTCCTAGGTATGACACTAAACTGCATCTGATTGTAGGGCTCCAGTTCTGCATCCCGGGGAGTGTGTGGTACTCTTTCATTGACATTACTCCCAATTCCACTGTTCTAGAGTGTAGTACTTGTGTTACATAATCTATGCATTAATTATTGTTAACCCCCTGTATTTCTGAAGTGATGTCCCCTTCATATCATGGGCGAGACTTTCCATGGAATATTACAGAAAGCCCGCGAAATACGTGAAGTCACGTGGGACCGAGTTAACCCATGAGTTCCAGCTTGGACGTCAGGCAGAAAAGATGTCTGCCTTAGCTGGGACTCAAATGCACACGCGCGTAATGTTAGTTAGAAGAAGAAGTTTAAGCGATAAAAGTTTAAAGAAATAATATGGTGTTCTTGCTTTAAGAATGTCTTGGCAACAAGTCTGACCAAGAAGAAGGAATGCATCAAAGACGAACAGCCAACAAGAATCTAGAAATAGAATTCAACATGGAGAGAAAGAATAGAAACGACTAGAGATCACCAAATGGCCAAAGAAGTAAGTAATGCAAAATGCATATGCATCTCTCTATCTACCTATGTCTATCTCTCCCTCTCTTCTGTAAAAGAACACTTGTGGATATACCCAACATGGGTATATGTGTATGAGTATGTAACACTTGTTACCATCCCATCTATAGGTCAATTTGATAGGAATTGGTCTATACCATATGACCAGGGCCGGCGCGTACTACCGACTATCTCACCCCGACCGGAGGGGACTCACGCCTGCTCGGTGGCCCTGGAAGTGCAGGGTTCATATTCTATATGGATACTACTTAATGAAAATTGACATGTAGCTGAGTGGGGGCCTCGTATCATAGATTTGGAGGAGGCCTATGAGACCCTAGTCCAGCAAATGAATGTAAAATATTTGTATTAAGAATTGTTATTTGAAGCTATAATTGTTTACTAAGGATTATTATCATCATTACTAGCAAATATATGCACCCTCCGGGTGCAAGTATTTAATGTAATAAAATATTATATTAAATTAGAAAAGCCAATGAAA
The DNA here is from genome assembly GCA_023376005.1 of Doryteuthis pealeii. Taxonomy (NCBI): domain Eukaryota; kingdom Metazoa; phylum Mollusca; class Cephalopoda; order Myopsida; family Loliginidae; genus Doryteuthis; species Doryteuthis pealeii. The sequence goes on from CM042155.1 coordinate 75,886,352, forward strand.
CTAAATAAGAATGCAGATAAAAAAGATTTGAAACAGAGGGGGTATAATCGAAAGATAAAACTACTGAAACATACTCTGCCATCATTCCCGTCTTTCATTGCTAAATTTTCCTAATTTAACTATCTTATTATAATGGAGATTGTGTGTTTTTCTGTCTGTAACCGAAACTATATTACTACTCAAGTCACAATTCCCTTTGTTATTTACACACATTCTCCATGATTTTATTTTTTATTTAAACCTCAATTATTAGTAAAATTGTTTTACATCATTAAGACTGTTAACAATATCTACATTCTAATAGCATGCAATTATATTTATATATTCAACGAAATAGCGGTTTACAGTGTGAATGGGAAGGCTAATTTGCATATTGATCTTAAAAAAATTGATTTTAATAAATATATGCTTAGTATTATTGATTTCTAATTGTTTGGTTTTATCTTAATAAATATGAGCAAAAATCTCGGGGATAAATCTTAACAGAAATCTATTAACATAAAGAAATAACTGTAATTTTATTCTTTTCTTCCTATTTTAACTAAATAGTTAAATTAGGGAAATTTACCATTGAAAGACGGGAGTAAGGGAAAATGGTGGAACAGTTAGTTTCAAAGTTGTTCTATTTTCCGATTATACCCCCTCTGTTCCAAATATTTTTATCTGAATTCTTATTCAGTTTCATTAGCCTTTCTAATTTAACATGATATTTTATTATATTAAAACTTAAATACTTGCACCCGGAGGGTGCATATATTTGCTAGTTTAGTTAAAATAGGAGGTAAAGAATAAATTTACAGTTATTTCTTCTTGCTAATGGATTTATATTCATATTCCTGGCCTTGCGCAACATATAAACTAAGCTTAGGAGCACCTCACGTGGTGTAATAGTTAGCAAGCTAGATTCGTAGATCATTGTTAGTGAGTTAGATTCTCATTGGGCGCCCCATACTTCTGGCCTTGTGCCATATTTAAGCTGAGCTTAGTAAATAATTAATATCTGCCTCTGGGACACATCACGTGGTGTAATGGTCAGAAAGCTAAATTAGTAGACCATTGTTAGTGAGTTCGATTCTCACATGGTACCCCATACTACTGGCCCTGTGCCACATCTACAAAAAAGTATCGTGATTTTTGTACTTTTTGACACACCTTCTATTCTGAAAAAAAATTAACATTATTTTTTTTCAGAATATAAGGTGTGTCAAAAAAGTACCAAGTTTAAAAATGAATTTACCAAGATAGAAATGAAGAATGAATGGAACTTTTTTTTTTTCAGAATACAAGGTGTGTCAAAAAGTACAAAAAATCTCGATACTTTTTTGACACACCTTGTAAGCTATCCAAATAACTACTATCTGTCTCCCCCCGGAGCACATCACGTGGTGTAATGTTTTGAAAGCTAGACCGTCGTTAGTGAGTTCGATTCTCACTAGGTGTCTCATGCATCTGGCCTTGTGCCATATCTAAACTAAGATTAGTAAATAACTATACCGGGATCTGAAATGTATTCAACCTTGATCGGCCAGTCTGACAATCGTATCTTGAGGATTGCTAAAAATAGTCAACCAATCATATCACGGCTGCTTAATTGTTCACAAAATAACAGGCAACCGTTTCCGTAGACCCCCGGTTGGGCATCGCTACACCCCACATTCATTTTTTTTTTTTGATTCCCCAGAGTGTGACACGTACTACTCGATTCAGAAACGTTCGTCGCTTCTCGCAAAGAATTTTGACCGTATCTCTACGAGAAAAAAAAATCTATCACGAACTATTAGTAATGACCTACATAGAATAAAAGATCGATGTGCGCTTGTATTGATTTGTTTAAATTAGATATTTGTTAAGCTTGGTTTTGTGCGATTCAAGGCCAAATAGGAGGTAGGAAGATTTTTTTTTTTTGTTAAGGAGGATGAAGGGAGGGGCATGCCTGCCAGGAAAATTAGCATCCTGCTTTCTATATGACCTGAAAAACACCGAGCAATGATGAATATACAACTGTCTAAACCAGTGATTTTTGAAACTTTTTGGAGTCGGGAGCTCCTTCTGTTTCAGGGACTATCCCCTGGACCTCCATATAAATAAAAATGAAATCTCGTTGACTCTGATAGATCCGTCGGTAGAGCGTCCGCCTGGGAACCGCAAGGTTTCTGGTTCGATCTGTGCGGTAAAGTGAGGAGCTGATGGTGTGTTTGGCGCTCCGCTTTAGATGCTAAAAAACAATCTCCTTGATCTAGTGCTATTAGAAAGGATATAGACTCCCTCGCTGTCTGACTGATACGGACTTTAGGTCACCCTGACGATTTACTTACATTTATATAAATAAAAATGGAATTTCGTGGCCCTCCATGTTGATAAAAATAAAATTTATCAAAAATATTTAGTAAAAACCACGTCTAGTAAGAGGTGTGTTTGGCTTGGTTTGGTTTCTTTGTTTAATGGCATATCAAACTTCGTGGGTAATTTAATGCCAAAGCCATCCATGTAGAAGAACAGTTGTGGTACTATCAGCTAGGGGATGAAAAGTTCACACCTTTCCGCAGGTATAAAGCTAAATCCGAATGTGGTGGTATACTACGATAGGTGTTCGAAAATGCTTACTACAATATAGCAGTCCAGAATGTTAGCCATTACGTCTCGAGGACACCCCCTGAGAGGGATGTACTTGTATAAATTCTATTGACTGTTCTTTGAGCCACTTCTGGACAAATTTAACCGCATCCCCCCATACACACCAGATTTAGCACCTTCAAACTATCATCTCTTTGGTCCTATGAAAGGAGAATTTGAGAGGCAAACATTATTCTAGTGACGAGGAAGTGAAATCTGTAGTGAAGAAGTGGCTCAAAGAACAGTCAATAGAATTTTACGGGGCAGGGATACATGGTCTCATTCGAAGGTGGAACATTGCTATTGAGAGAAACGGTGACTATGTGGAGAAGTAAGGATGTGATCCACAGAGGACCAGCTTCATTTTGATCTATGATACATGTTCCTGTGTTGGTAATTATACCTGTCCTATTAACAGTTATATGCTATCAGGTAGGTGCGCGGGGTAATGGTTAGAGGCGTAGGAAATGGACTTAAAAAGACTCAAAGTTCAAATCCTGGACGAGGCTGTTTGCATAGCTGGAGGGGGAATAGTTGGATTCCTACACTTTCCAATGGTATTAGTGCTTTGTGAAATGGACACGGCGACCCGAGTTCAAATCCTGGATGAGTGTTTGCATTTCACAGAGCACTAATACCATTGGGAAAATACAATTATTTTCCCTCCAGGTATGAGTAAATAGTAGGTTAGACTGGACTCTTTAACCATTTGTAGGGCAACCGTTCTAGGAGAAGTAGAACTTTGAATTCAAACCAGATGTAGACTTAGAGAGAGATGCGTTCCAGCAGGCTATTCCAGCCCAAGAAAGGTTACATGAGTAGCACTACTCGACCAAATCAAGTTATGAGATCAGTGACAGAATAGAGCCAAGTGAATCCCACGAAGTGGAGTAAAACCTTGCCATTAAAGGAAAGATCTCAAAATTACAAACTGACTATCGGCCATAACTCGACTTCTTCTTAGTATAACTATTCAGGTAAAAAAACGAAGCAAATTACTTAAACTTAGTCTAATCTGGATGGCTCAGAGCTAGTGCGTACTACCTCCAAACACTGCGTCCGGAGTGGCCCAAGCTTGCTTGTGGGACCCAGAAGGAAGGATCTCATATTCTCTATGAATGATCATTCATAGAGAAATGTACATTTTCAGAAATACTTTCCTAAAATTGACACGTAGCAGATGGTTTGTTGTTTTGTTTTACGGCATATCAACCCTTTTCGGGTCATCTAATGGGGAATCAAGTTGTATTATTTGTATTATTCGGACTATTGTCCTAATCTCTATTGTTGTCTACACAATGTTTCGGCCGAAGTGCCTTCGGGCCCTCTTCGTGTGTTTTTTGTCGAACTCAGGAACCTTCTTGTCGAACTCGGTAGCCTTCATATCGTAATCGGGGACCTTTACGGAGCTTCGAACCGGACCCTTTATTCAATCCACGGGGGTAGGCTATTCTCATTCAGTTATCCGCCCTGTCGGTGGGGCGTTAGAATGCATCGACTGCACCTCTGCAGAGGGGTAAGGCTCCCCCAATGGGGCCACCTGTTGGCCGTGGGTGGCGACCCGTGATGCTTAAGGATAGAACCCAGAGGGATGAGCAGTTCATGACATGCAATACTCCACATTGGCCCTATCTTGGGCTAGACGGGCGGTCGAAGAGGCCCCCTCCAATCAATCGGCTGGTCACATCAAGCCCTAGCACCTATATGATTTTCCCAACCCTATTGCCCTTATGGCAAGCCCCAACGCCTTTTTATCATATGGGTGCTAGAAGGCGGTGGCTGTGGGTCTACATGTCCTGGGAATGACGTTAAACTCTATCTGATGGTGAGGTTCCAGTTTTGGAGGTTTGGGTAATGTGGAGCACTCCTTCATCACCATTGCTCCCTGGTCCACTCTGACCCGGAGTGGTAGTACCTGTTAGGGTCCCATCTATGGGTTAAATAGAAAAATGTATTTATAAAAAAATTGTATTATCCATTAAGAATTGATTTATTTCAAAACTTTATCGGCATTAAATGACCCACTGAGGTTGATATGCCGTAAAACAAAACAAACCAAACCATCATTCCATTATATATGACCGGGTACAAGTGTTAATCAAGTTATTTTGACATTCGGTGTTTTGCAGTATTAGCTGTTGCCTTAGTGGTCACCCATCTAAGTATTGAACAGGCTCATCGGTGCTTTCAACGTAACTTGACTTTAAGCCCGATTATATGGATTTAAGTATTCCTATTCTTTGGAGGGCCGGCTTAGCTCAATCGGTAGAGTGTTCGGCTGGTAACCTCGAGGTTCCTGGTTCGATTCTGGCCCTCGATAACTCAGCGTATGAGTAGCATATCGCAATGTGCGGTAAAGTGAGGAGCTGATGAACAGTCTCCTCGGTCTAGCGCTAGTGAAAAGGGGATAGACTGTCCAGCTGATACCGACTTTAGGCTACCCCACGACTTTTTTTTATTCTTAATACTTTGCACACAATTATACAAATTATAAAATATATATATAAAATTATAAAAAAAAATACGCACAAACAAAAATACGCACACGTACAAAGAACATTCCACATCACGTAAACACGCAAACACGCAACACTAGAATACAATTAAAAAAACGCACACATTCGACCATTTACACCATTTCTGTCATTTAAAAAAAAACAACATTTCGTTTACCTGATGAATGCTTTTAGCAGGAAACCATTGGTAGTAATATCGTTCCCAAATAAATGAATAAAAGCTAAAACTTTTATTTGTCACTTCATCAACTATATATATATATATATTATATATATATATATATATAGTAAATGAAGAAAACTCTAAACTTGCTTCATTACAATAATTTATTTCAACCGTATTAATACGGCATCTTCAGGTAATCACAAGAACATGACTCTTACTGAGGATTTCCCAAAGTAACATTTCTTTTATATCTATCAATTTAGGGAGGGAGGGTTGGTGTCTTATTTTGGAATGGGTAGGGTTAGTTTTCTTTGGATGAGGCGGGGAGGTCTATGTTTGGATGAGGGTGTGGCTTAGCTTGGGGCAGATTCCTTGCGGAAATAGTTGTAAGAGTGTATATACAAAATGAGCAGAATTTAAAGGCTAAAAATAAGAAAAGAAGAAAAAGAAAGAGAAAAATAAAGATAACAAAATAATATAGAAATATATATATATATATATATATATATATATATATAATATATATATATATATATATATATATAATATAACTATATTTCAATCCAAGAGACCCTTATTTATGCTGCTATGGCAGGTTCAGCTCAGTCAGTAGAGCATTTGCCTCGGAATCGCAAGGTTTTCCTGGTTCGATACCAGCCCTCGACAACTCAGCGTATGAGTAGCACAGCACAATTATACGGTTTCAAGTATTTCTTATCTAATACTAATAATTTGCTAGATGATTAGGCAACGATGGCAATATTGTTACAGTCGTTTAAATTTAGAAGATGGAGATGTTCAGCTTCTGTGGATCTGAAGAGTCACCCATCTAAGTATTGAAGAGGCTCATCGTGGTTTAACTTCGGTCATCTAGTAGAAACCGGTGCTTTCAACGTGACATGACCGTAATACCTTAGTATTATGGGAAGACCCATATTAAAGTCTGGAAGTGGGGCCGAGGCCCTAGCAATGGCAAAGGCTGATCTATTCTGAACAGGCAGCCCCATTTATTTCTCTTTCTATCGCAAGTAAAGACTCATGATATTGACTGATTGAAAAACGTTTCATAGAGGAACGTTACGATTTTTGTGGCCATCCTTTAGGCTTCAAGCAAGAGCGCTGTCCAGCAGAGATCATTGGTGTTAAGCAGAGCGCGAACCTTAGTAAAGAATCCTTTGGTTGTTCCTTACAGGTCCTTCGTCAATAATTGCAAATGGGCATCTCTCAGCATCAGCGATTAAGTAGTTAACCAGCCACGTATTCGGGCTGTTGATTGGTTGAGGTTTAAACCACGTGACCTCGCTTAGTCTATAAATTTAAGTGGTGTACTGTAGCACACCTTATATATAAAAAATATTCCGACAGAGACCTATATCAAAGTCTGGAGGTGGGGTCGAGACCCTAGCAATGGCAAAGGCTGATCTCTTCTGGACAAGCAGCCCAATTTATTTTTCTTTCTATCTCAAAGTAAAGACTCATGATATTGACTGATTGAAAAACGTTTTCATAGAGGAATGTTTTGCTGTAGGTGGCGCTAATACACTTCCGCCGCTGACATCTGCTGAAAACCTGGCTTCCTTTTCACGAGTTTGCTGTTTGTTAAACAACCTTTCCTATATGTTTGACCTTCTGAGACATGTGAGCAACAATGACACACAAAAAAAGGTCACATGTCAACTTGATCCATCCAACTTCCGGCTCACACGATTTGCTTCAATTTATCACGAATCATGTAATAAGCGAATATTTTCCGTAGATTTTTCTCCACACTCACACGCGAAGAAGAGAGAGAGAGAGAGAGAGAGAGAGAGAGAGAGAGAAGAGAGAGAGAGAGAGAGAGAGAGAGAGAGAGAGATATGCTCTGATCATATATGTCTATCGATAGATGTCAGTCTATTCATATCTATCTTTTTCATATATATATATATATATATATATATATGTATATGCATATATATATTTATATGTAGACTTATATATATGAATGTATGTATATATATATATATATATATATATATATATATATATATATTAGGTAAATATATATATATATATATATTACAAGTCAATTAAATGCACTTCCCTCCCGTTTAAATGTGTCTATTCATATATATATATATATATATATATATATATATATAATATATATCAACATTAATTTATCTATATCTACATCTATATACATATCTACACACACACACACACATATATATATATATCTACATCAATCTATATAAGCCAATATGCATATATATATATATACATATATATATATACATACATCTTCTATCTATCTATCTATCTATCTATCTATCTATCTAGATCTATCAATACTGATTAATCTATCTATCTATCTATTTCTATCAATGTATCCATCCATTTATATCTATCATCTATTTAATTATACATATATATATATATATATATATATATATATATATATATATATATATATGTGTATATATATAGTCAATTATTCTCTAACACCGTCCATACACCCTCTGTTTCATATCTACATCATAGATTTAGATATGCTTAGATAAGTTAATATACGAATATATCTAAATCATTTAGTATATATATATATATATATATATATATATATATATATATAGAGTGAGAGAGAGAGAAGAGAGAGAGAGAGAGAGAGAGAGAGAGAGAGGAGAGAGAGAGAGAGTTTTATGTGATATGCGTACGAGCGCACCTGTTAAATTGCTTAAATGCCATGTGAACACAACCGTGCACCTGTATGCGTATGCGCGCGGTGTGTGGGTGCAAGTTAGTAAATAAAATGTGAGTGCACACGGACGAATGTGCGGGTGTGTGAATCTACGCGGCCGAGCGTACGTGTGTAGGCACGCGTGTGCGCGCACCTGTCGATGCGTGTGTGTCGAACATTATTCGCCCTGTGCGTCCATACACGCTCTCTCTCTCTCTCCCCATCTCTCTCTCTCTTTCTCTCTCTCGCTCTCTTTCTCTCTCTCTCCCCTTCTCTCTCTCTCTCGCTCTCTTTCCCTCTCCCTCCTCTCTCTCTCACATGTTTTGAGCGAGGTACGGACCCGCGTACGCGCACGTGTGTTCGCGTAAAACGCGGGTGCGTTTGTACTTGGGTGCGCCAACTTGCGCGTGTTTGAGAGAGAGAGAGAGAGAGAGAGAGAGAGAGAGAGAGAGAGAGAGAGAGAGAGAGAGAGAGAGAGAGAGAGCTTGTGTGTTTATTTCTGACTTGACCTGGTTTACTAATAAGTAGGTCATGAAAATAAACTCGAAATATTTCAGTTCCATTTGTCACGAGTATAGTTGTTGTGTTCTGTTGTGAATTTCTGTACTTCGTACAAGTTGACTACTCCACTAGTTCCCGCCAAAAGTGTCATATGACAAACACGATCCACGTGACACAATTCTTTTATCTTTTTACTTTTCTTATATACTTTACACATTTGTTTTTCTTTCTTTTTTTTTTTCTTCAATTTTTGGCCCATTTTCTCCTTTCCTACGATGATAAACTTTATACCAAAAATCCCGGGCACCCCCGTCTGCCATTTTTTTTCAACTTCCTGAATGTATTTTCCCTCCTCCCACTTACATACCTACGACCATCTTTTCCCTTTTCTTGCACGCCATCAAGCTTACCCATTTCTCAGGGCACAGTTGCCATATTCTAAGCCCTACCGACAGGCCAAGGGTTAGGTTATGAGTGGTAGTACCTGTTAGGTTCCCATCTATGGGTTAAATAGAAAAATGTGTTTATAAAAAAACTGAGTACCTATCAAGAATGAATTTATTTCAAAACTTTGTCGGCATTAAATGAACCATCGAGGTTGATATGCCGTAAAAACCCTACAAAAACTAAACAAAAAACAAAACAAACAGAATAACAGCAATAACAGATGGTTGTTTTTTTTTTGTTTTGTTTTTCTTTTACGGCATATCAACCTCGATGGGTCATTTAATCTCGACAAAGTTTTGAATTAAATTCATTCTTGATGGCAACTCAATTGTTTTATAAACACATTTTTTCTATTTAAATAGATGGGACCCTAACAGGTACTACCACTCCGGCTCAGAGTGGACCCGGGAATAATAGTGACGAAGGGGTACTCCACATTCCCCTAGCTCTAGAATTGAGACTTCCACGTCATATCCGAAACACAACACCCTCAGCCACCGCCTTCTAGCACATATATGATAAAAAGGGTGTAGTCGCCCTGAGTTCAAATCCTGGACGTGGTAATTGCATTTCATTTAGTGCTAATATCCTTGGGAAAGGTATGAATCCTACTCTCCCTCCAGCTATGGGTAAATAGTCGGGCAGACTGGGCTCTTTAATCTTGGTTAGGCAACCGATCTAGGAGAAGGAAAACTCTGAATTCAAACTTGTTAAACTCCGCTTAAGAAATTGACCTTGTGTCGCATCCTGCTCGTGCGGAATATATGAAAATATTTATGATGCATAGCTAGTTCCTGATGCACATATAGCATTGAAAATTGTTGTAGAGTGAAGAAAAAAGAAAAACACTGGGATGCATGGATATGATTTTAATGCGCCCTTTTAGATTTTTATGTGTCAGGGACGCAGGATGCGTACCTATCAGCATCTCTGGTTTTATAATTAGTCCTGGTTAAAATCGTCGGAAAGGTAGCCCAAAGCCGAACATTTCTAGACCTTATTTTTCCGATGCAAGTAGCATTGGGGAACGAGAAAAGTTTTGGTAAACGAGCCCAAACAGGATAAGATTTCAAAATATTTGTTTCTATAGAAAACAAAATGTCTCAATATTTAAATTCTCATTCAATCCTGTCGTCGGGGTTTAGAATACCCTAACTATATCCCCTGCAGAGATGGAACCCCCCCCCAAAAAAAAATAAAAGCCAAAAAAAAAACAAACAAAAAACGAGGGGTCCTGAATATAACATTAAACTGCATCTGGTGGTGAGATTTCAATCCTGGAGATTATAGAGTACTCTTTAATAGTCATTACTCTTTAATAGTCATTACTCTGACCGGGAATGGTCTGTATTTACCAACACCTCCGCGCGAGCAGGATGTGACACAAGGTCAATTTTTAAGCGGGGTTTAACAGGCTTAAATTCAGATTTTTTTTCTTCTTATAGACCAGCTACCATACCGAGATTAAAGAGCACAGTGGCCCAACTATTTACCCATAGCTGGAGGGAAAATTGTTGGATACCTTTAACACTATGTGAAAGTCAACCAGATGCGTCCAGGATTTTAACTTGTGTTGGCGTCTTTATTTCCTACGATAATAACCATTACACCCGAGGTGGTAGCACCTGTTTGGGCCTCATTTATGGATCAACTAGATCTGTTTAAAAAGTATTCGTATTTGATAGGACCGTGTTACAAAAAAAAAAAAAAAAAAGAAAGAAAGAAAGAACGCTTATGAAATAGCTACAGCGAAAATATAATTATGAACGTGATTATCTAACCTTAAGGCAAGACATAACCCTAGACGCGTTGACATGCCATTAAAATCAGTTAGTCATAGAATTCTCATTATATCTGTACATAAGCATATAGTTATTTACTAAGCTTAGCTTAGATGTGGCACAAGGCCAGAAGTACGGAGCACTCAGTGAGAATCGAACTCACTATCGATGGTCAGTTAATCTAGCTCACTAACCAATCATATAATATATATATATATATATATATATATATATATATATATACATACCAAATCCCTCGGTAAGATTAGATGCCATTCGGGTGCGACACAAGTCAATTTCTTAAGCGGGGTTTAATAGGTTTGAATTCAAATTTTCTTTCTCCTAGACAGGTTGCCTAACCAAGGCTGAAGAGGGGGTGTATTAGATTCATATCTTTCCCATCGGTATTAGCACTATGTGAAATGCAAAGGGCCCCAATTTACACTGAATCATATGAAATTCAATTTAAAATTATTCACCCCCCCACACACACACATACAACACACACCACACACACACACACACACGTACACACATTATAATTATATATAATATAGTTATTTACTAAGCTATTTACTAAGCTAGGTTAGATGTGGCACAAAGGCCAGAAATATGTGGCACATAATGAGAATTGAACTCACTATCGATGGTCTGCGAATCTAGCTTGCTAACCTTACACCACGTGATTGCCAAAAGATGACGTCAAATCCGTATTTTACAAAATAAATTTAAACCCCCCGATTGAAAAAATGTTAACAAAAATAAGGTAATGATCCGATTTTAATGAAATTTTCAGTGTTGATTTATCAATGAATGGCTTTTATAACGCATTAGTTATTTTATTTCAAAACTTTCTGATTTTTTTCAGGTCATTTAACTTTAACACCCACCTCCTTATTTTTCGGGCGCAAAATATCGGTGGGGTTATACAAATGTCAAACTAATTACAGTATAAATAAAAAGACAAAAGACCGAATGTGTGAATAGAAGAAAAAACATTTTTAATAGAACGATTCTGATAAAAAATAAATATCGAAAATCGGAAAATCAAATGTGAAAAAATTTTTTACCCTGTTGTTTTGTATATAATTAGCTTCTAGAATATCTGTGAAAAGATTATACAACGATATTTGTTCTGTCTAAAAGCGTTTTCAATTGAGTTTAATTAGATAACAATAGAATCTAGTTAAATAAGAATTTGTTTTTAGAATCTAAAAATTTAAATTTTAAACTTAAAATTAAGTGATCTATATTTTAAATGAATTTTATCTGCCAGTTAGGTATATAAATTGTTTGTGCTATGGTAGGCAGAAATGGTAATATTTATTTTAAAGAATTTTGATTTATTTCCATTGAATCAATTTTATTGAAACGATTCAGTAATTAAAAAAAAAGAATTCGTTTATCAATAAATCAACACAGAAAAAGTTATTAAAATCAGATAATTCCCTGATTTTTGATAATTATTTTTCATCAACAACGACCTCATACAAGGAGGGGTCCCTGACATTTTCTCACGATCATTTTTTTTTTTGTAAATAAAATTCACAAGAATTTTTTAGAGCGTCTTTTTTCTGCGTATTTAGACCAAAAAGAAAAAGATATTTCATTTAAAAGTTATTAATTCTTCTGTAACGAGTGTATCTATATTATTGATTTTAAGAAACTGTCATAAGCCTTAAAATCCTAAATAATATATTTAGTCCGTAAATACATAAAAAAGCGGCCATGTTTGCAACATATTTGAGCAAAATTGACCGAAAATAATAGTTTAAAATGTATTTAAAATAAATTACATGTGTAATATTATTTTTCTTTTTTTTTTCTTTTTTTTTTTTTTTTTACTGATGCTCATTATGTTACTACATTTTGGCTTATACAAAAATTTGACCTTAAATAATTGATTTTAATTAGTTTTTAAAATGAAAATGAGACAATATTTTAGCAGACCCTATCATATATAGTATAAAAAAATATAGGGGTTATATCCCCTTATATCTATCTCTTAACAACGAGAATTGAGTTCTATGCGGGGTGGCAGTTTTAAGCTTTGACACTAGCGGTTGCTGATAGAACCCGAAACGGACAAACGTGTTTAGCCTACTAATGGACCGACTTTGAAGCAGACACACAAATGAAGGACCACTTCTACGGACACATTTAAGTGATTATCAAACATAAAACCCTTTTTACTTTAAGACAATTAGCGCCGAGCGAAACTGATTTTAGCAACTTTTTTCTCTATTTGATAAACTAGAAAAAATCCCCGTCTTTCATTACTAAATTTTCCTAACTTAACTATTTAGTTAAAATAGGAAGTAAAGAATAAAATTACAGTTATTTCTTCTTAAAAGGATTTCTTTTAAGATTATACCCGATATTTTTGGTCATATTCATTAAGATAAAACCAAACAATTAGAAATCAATAATACTAAGCACATATTTAGTAAAATCAAATTTTTAATATCAATATGTAAATTTGCCTTTCCGTTCACACTGTAAACCGCTATTTTGTTGTATATATAAATACAATTGCATATTATTAGTATGTTGATATGACTAACAGTATGAATAATGTAAAATTTTCTTAATAATAATTGAAGTTTAAATAAAAATGAAATCATGGATAATGTGACGTAAATAACTAAGGGAATTGTGACTTGAGTAGTAATAGAGTTTAGTTTACAGACAGACAAACAAACAATCTCCATTATAATAAGAAGATATAAAAGTTCTCTATGAATATGCAAATTCTAAATAAAAACATGGACGTAACAATGATTGGGACAGATAAGGGAGAGTAGGTAATTGTCTGACCCGATCGAGACGGGTAGAATGTGACACAAGGTCGCAAGTATAGGGCATGCTATACAGCAAGCTAGTCTCGTTGTAGTCTTAATAGTAGTGGATCTGCAAGATTAGCTTGCTAACCATTACACCACGATGAAACGCCCTTTCATTTACCCAAACACGTTCACCGCAGGTAGTGTGACTCTAAGTCATCCAGTGAGTATCGAACACGCTATTCAGTAGTAATGAATCAGTGAGACTAGCTTACTAACATATAACCACGATGGTTTGCTTTGTTTTGTTTTACGGCATATCAACCTCAGTGGGTCATTTAATGCCGATAAAGTTTTGAAATAAATCAATTCTTAATGGATAATACAATTTTTTTATAAATACATTTTTCTATTTAATCCATAGATGGGACCCTAACGGGTACTACCACCCCGGGTCAGAGTGGACCATGGAGCAATGGTGATGAAGGGGTGCTCCACATTCCTTAAACCTCCAAAACTGGAACCTCACCATCAGATAGAGTTTAACGTCATTCCCAGGGCATGAAGACCCTCAGTCACCGCCTTCTAGCACCCATATGATAAAAAGGGGTTGGGGCTTGCCATGGGGCAATAGGGTTAGGAAAATCATCTAGATTGCTAGGGCTTCACATGACCAGCCGATTGATCGGAGGGGGGCTCTCCGATCGCCCGTCTAGCCTAAGTGAGGTTCTAAGTGGAGTGTTGCATGTCATGGACTGCTCATCCACCAAGACTCCGTCCTTAAGCATCACGGGTCGCCACCCACGGCAAACAGGTGGCCCATTGGGGGAGTCTTACCCCTCTGCAGAGATGCAGTCGGTGCATTCTAACGCCCCAGCCGACAGGGCGGACACCACGATGGGGCGCCCTGAACAGATAAGGAAGAGTATGAGCATCGAACTTGCTATTAAGTAGTATTGGAACAGCAAGATTAGCTTGCTAACTATTAGATCCTGATAGAACGCCCTTTAATTTACCTAACCCGGGTAGTGTGTGACACAAAGTTGCAAGTATAGAGCATTCAGAAAGAATCTAACTTGCTATTGTTGTAATGGATCAGCAAGACTAGCTTGCTAACCATTACACCACGATGGGTCTCGTTGAACAGATAAGGGAGTTTATGAGAAGATATGGACAAAGATTGCCTTGAAATTCAGCATTCAAAACTTCTTTTACCTATGAGGATCGAACTCACACCGGTAGTAATAGCAAGTTTGCTAACCAGTGTCCACGGTGAGGGATTGGAAGATAATCACATTTCTACGAAATTTACGGAGAAAGTTTGTAGTACGAGTAATAAGTCTAGGAATTGAATTTAGAGTCTTCCTCCCTCCATTGAAATATCTTCTATTTACAGCTAAACAAACTGTTTTGTTTGTTTTTTCATCGATAAAATTTGTTGATCAAAGAGGAATAGATTGTTACGGTCTATCGAGGCTTTTGTTCCCAAATATTTCATTAAAAAATAAAAAAGGGGGAAAAAAAACCCCCAAAAAACAAAAAAAAACACACAAAAAAACCCAGAAAAGAAAGAAAAAAGAATTGTGATAATGTGATTCTTTTTTTTCTGGGAAGGGAGAAATTCTCATTTTTAATCAATGAAGAAATTAATAAAAGTTATTGTAGACCACGTCGCGTCATCGTCGCCCAGAAAACCTTGGCACGCGCAGTGTCGGAGCCTCACCACTCTTACTTTTAAATTGATTAAACCTAATTATCTATATCATCGATGGAAACAAAAAAGAAACCCAGATCAGATCAGATAAGCTACGCATATGAGAATATAAAGCGAATTTTATTCAGCTCCTTTTCTTTCTTTTTTTTTCGGGAACCCTGCAAGCCGTTCCCGCACGTGCAGGTGCACGTGTGCAAGGATATCGGGATGATAACACTTACCGAAGGAGCAATATCACAGTCAGATGGTTCATTTTTTCTTCTGTGCTTGTAAACATTAACTAATTGACAAGGGAAACGTGCAAAGAGGGTAATAAAGGTGTAGGGGTACACGGGTATACATTCGCGAGACTAATTTTTTTTTTCGGTTGGAAATATGAAATTAAACACCAGATATCGGAACAAAACAAAACAAAACAAAACAATAATAATAATAATAATAATAATAATAATAATAATAATAATAATAATAAAGGAAAAAGAGTGTGTGTGTGGGGGGGAAGAGGCTTATGTTGATGTCCCTTTTTTTTATCCTGTAAATATCTCCAGTGTATTCATTAACCTAATGAAAGACAACTAAAAAGCACATTAACGATTCTCAACCACAAAAGCCGAACAGAGAGAAAAATAATAAGAAATATTTTTTTCTTTTTTTTAAATGAGCAGAGGAGAAGAATTTACGGACATTTTAATGAAAATTTGCGCGGGAAGAGG
>CM042155.1:75904804-75909804 GCA_023376005.1 Doryteuthis pealeii
GGGGGTATTACCCTTTGCAGAAATGCAGTCGGTGTATTCTAAATCCCCGGTCGACAGGGCTGTTGTAACCCATATTAGTCGTAAACATTTCCTGTTGATTTTAAGATAACCACCTATTGGCACAGGACTCCATTTGAAAATTATTTTTTTTGTTCTTGTTTTATTGACATTAAATATACGTAATATGTGTTTGTCTCTCTTTTTTTTAATGTCTTGCTTTGCTCCTTGATATGTATTTTCTCACTGTGCTTATGCAAATGTTTGCTTTAATTGCAGTTTTCACAGCTGCATATGTCTGAATGCAATAAAGACCATTCGATATAATTCGACAGTTTGACAGTTCTTTCACACACCAGAAAAATTCGGGATCGGGGTTCATAATGCCCACATTTGAATATAGTTTCCTTTCGTTTATTTAGAAATTTATTTTGTTCTGGAAGAAGACTGTGTTTATTTAAGATTCTTAGAGCATTTGACCAGGAGAGAGAGAGAGAGAGAGAGAGAGAGAGAGAGAGAGAGAGAGAGAGAGAGAGAGAGATGAAGAAAGAGAGAGAGAGAGAGACTGAAAGATAAAGATGGAGAGAAGAAGGAAACCAGGATAAAATAGATAGATAGATAGATAGATAGAGAGAGAGAGAGAGAGAGAGAGAGAGAGAGAGAGATGAAGAAAGAGGGAGACAGAGAGAGACTGAAAGATAAAGATGGAGAGAAGAAGGAGACCAGTATAAAATAGAGAGAGAGAGAGAGAGAGAGAGAGAGAGAGAGAGAGAGAGAGAGAGAGGAAGAAAGAGGGGGACAGAGAGAGACTGAAAGATAAAAATGGAGAGAAGGGGACCAGGATAAAATAGAGAGAGAGAGAGAGAGAGAGAGAGAGAGAGAGAGAGAAAGAGAGAGAGAAAGAGAGAGAGAGGGGGGGAGATCCGTAGAAAAGTAGACAACGAATGGTCATGAATTCTCACAGCAACACACCAGAAGCAAATAAAGATTTATGAACCCTACAACTAAACAGAACATATTTTTTGAGCTGTAAAACATCATTTAACAAAAAACGAAAAGCCAACATCTCAAAACGTGCATAACTTAAATCTACATTATGCTCTATCACTGATATTGAGCACTGTTTATAAATATAGCAAACTACATTGTTAATACAAGCAAAAATATGCGGCCTTTGCCGAGCGCATGTATTTAGGTTTTAACGTATCATAATATCATATCAAATTAGAAAGACTAACGATACTAGATAAGAGCGTGGCGACAAATCGGTCGAGTTTCGATCACAGCCTGAAGAAGCGTGCCTTGTCTAGCCACACTGATGAGCCATGAAACAAGACTGTATATGATATATATATATTATATATATATATATATATATATATATATATATATATACTGTCATTCATATACAGTCTTGTTTCACGGCTCATCAATGTGGCTATGTCGTAAGGAAGATTTCTTCTCTGGATATATGGATTATATATATATATATATATATATATATATATATATATATATATATTTGTGTATATATATATATATGCATATATATATATGATATTGGTTGGCACCGTGAATGAAAATTAAAGATATATATATATATATAATATATATATATATATATATATATATGCGTGTATGTGTATTTGCTTATGTGTGTTTGGTTGCGTGTGAATATTAATGTCTAGCCACACTGATGAGCCGTGAAACAAGACTGTATATGAATGACAGTATATATATATATATATATTATTATTATTATTATTATTATGGAGTTTGTGTTTTTTTCTGTCTGAAACCAAAACTATACTATAACTCAAGTCACAATTCCCTTAGTTATTTACATTACATTCTCCATGATTTTATTTTTTAATTTAAACCTCAATTATCAATAAAATATTTTTACATTATTAATACTGTTGACCATATCTACATACTAATAACATGCAATTGTATTTACATGTACAGCAAAATAGCGCTTTTCAGTGTGAACGGAAAGGCTAATTTGCATATTGATATATAAAATTTGATTTTATGTTCTTAGTATAATTGATTTCTAATTGTTTGGTTTTATCTTAATGAATATGAGCAAAAGTCTCGGTAATAAATCTTAAGAGAAATCCATTAACAAGAAGAAATAACAGCAATCTTATTATTTACTTCCTATTTTAACTAAATAGAGTAGAAGCTGTCTGTTTGCAAATGATATTTAAATGACGAACCATTTTGTAGAGGGTTATGAGACGTGTTCAATAATATAGAAATGACAATGAAATAATAAGACACAATAATAAGACTGTATAAAATATAGGATTGTATCCTATAATAGTTAAATTCGGAAAGTTTAGCAATTAAAGACGAGAGTGAAGAAAGTAAGTTTCAGTTGTTTTATCTTTCCATTATACTCCCCTCTGTTTCAAATCATTTTATCTGCATTCTTATTTAGTTTCATTAGTTTTTCTAATTTAGTATAATATTTTATTACATTAAAACTTAAATACTTGCACCCGGAGGGTGCGTATATTTGCTAGTATATCTATTAATACGGGAGATTCGCTTTCGGTTTTTGTCTGTAACAAAAACTACGTCACTGCTTACGTCACATTGCCCAAAATCGTCATAACAGAATAAATACATTCAAAATTTGAACATGTAACATTAGACAGTCCTCATTGTGTTTTTAAAACAAGTTTTTTAATAAATACATGACTGGTATTATATATCTATATATATTTTTTTTTATTACATATTTAAAGTGTACATTTCAAATTGTTTTATTTTTTAATCCTTTAATGAATTTGATGATTTTACTTACTTAGGGTACAAACTCGCTGAAATTGAATTTTATTCTCTCACTCCTCAGGCAATATGTTTCAAAAATCTATTTTTACATCGCCCGGAGGGTGTTTTTTTTATTTTGTACTAGTATAATTAAAATCTATATTTTATTTAATTGATTTCTATATAATTAGACATACGATTGATTTATGATTATACAGAGGATTGATATATATATAAAAATATCTATATATGGCAAAGAAAAAGAAAACAATTAAGATATAAAGTCGGGTCGACTGGGCGGCCTAAAGTCGATATCAGCCAGTCAGCCAGGGAGTCTATCCCCTTTTCAATTGCGCTAGACCAAGGAGATTATTTTAGCATCTGAGATGGAGCGCCACACCTACCATCAGCTCCTTACTTTACCGCACAGATCCTTGTGCTACTCATACGCTGAGTTGGCGAGGACTGGTAGCGAACTAGGAACCTTGTGGTTTCTAGCCGAACGCTCTACCGACTGAGCTAACCTGGCCCCATAAATTAAGATATAAAATAGCATAAAATTATTCAAAATTAAACTATTACGTTAAACAAAAGAACAGCTTAACGATAGCTATTTGCATCACTCTCGGATTTCATTGCTAAATTTTCCTAATTTAATTACTTATCTAAATTAGACGATAAAAAATAAAAATACAATTACTTCTCAGAGGAAGGCCGAAGAATCTATCGGCCAAAATGCTGTATATAAAAACGACAAAGATGGAGATACGTTTCGGAGAAGAAAATGTGAACTAATGAAAACGTTTCATCACTGAAATTCGAACAATAGTGAAAGGCCGAAGAATGCATCGGCCGAAACGATGAGCTAAAAACAACAAAGACAGCGATAGTCGTCCGAAATCTACGTGGAATGCATTAATCCGAATGTTTTCGGAAGTGAATCATTTTCTAGACAACAAGCGAGAAATAATAGAAGTTTTCGAAAAATCAGCACAAAATAACATCCATATTATTTTCTTTCTTTTTCATTTTTTTTATATGGAATAAGGCTGTTAGTATCTTGTTAATAGAGACATTATCGATTATGAAAGAGAGAGAGAGAGAGAGAGAGAGAGAGAGAGAGAGAGAGAGAGAGAGAGAGGGGGGGGGCAGACAGGTGGTTGGTGTAGGTTGGTAGGGATAGTGAGTGAGAGAAAGAGAGAGAGAGGCACGTAGTTGGTGTAGGTTGGTAGGGTGTGGGGGGGAGAGACAGAGAGAGAGAGACAGAGAGAGAGACAGACAGGTGGTTTGTGTAGGTTGGTAGGGAGTGTGTGTGTGTGTGTGAGAGAGAGAGAGAGAGACAGATAGACAGAGACAGACAGAGAAAGAGAGAGACAGAGAGAGATAGAGAAAGAGTGAGAGAGAGACAGACAGACAGACAGACAGACAGGTTGGTGTAGGTTGGTAGGGATAGTGAGTGAGTGAGAGAAAGAGAGAGAGAGAGGCACGTAGTTAGTGTAGGTTGGTAGGGAGTGTGTGTGTGTGTGAAGAGAGAGAGAGAGAGAGAGACAGAGAGAGAGAGAGAGAGACAGACAGAGACAGAGAGAGAGAAAGAGAGACAGAGAAGAGAGACAGAGAGACAGAGACAGACAGACCGACAGAGAGGCAGGTGGTTGCTGTCGGTTGGTAGTGTGTGTGTGTGTGCGAGAGAGAGAGAGAGAGAGAGAAACAGAGACAGAGACAGAGACAGACAGACAGACAGACAGGCACGTAGTTGGCGTAGGTTGGTAGGGTGTGTGTATGTGTGTATGTGTGTGAGAGAGAGAGGGGGACAGACAGACAGACAGAGAAAGAGAGAGACAGACAGGCAGGTTGTTGGTGTAGGTCGGTAGGGATAGTGAGTGAGTGTGTGTGTGTGTGTGAGACAGAGAGACAGAGACAGAGACAGAGACAGACAGACAGACAGACAGACAGGCAGGTGGTTGGTGTAGGTTGGTAGGGATAGTGAGTGAGAGAAAAGAGAGAGAGAGAGAGAGGCAGGTAGTTGGTGTAGGTTGGAGGGTGTGTGTGTGTGTGAGAGAGAGAGAGACAGAGAGACAGAGAGACAGACAGAGACAGAGACAGAGAGAGAGAGAGACAGACAGGCAGGCAGGTGGTTGGTGTAGGTTGGTAGGGTGTGTGTGTGTGTGTGTGTGTGTGTGTGAGAGAGAGAGAGAGAGAGAGAGAGAGAGAGAGAGAGAGAG
>CM042155.1:75914804-75947304 GCA_023376005.1 Doryteuthis pealeii
GCAATATATTTCAAAGATCTTTTTTTACATCCCCGGACATATTTAAAAGTTTACATTTCAAATTGTTTTATATTTTTAATCCTTTAATGAATTTGATGATTTTACTTACTTAGGGTACAAACTCGCTGACATTGAATTTTTTACTCCCACCCCTCAGGCAATATGTTTCAAAAATCTATTTTTACATCGCCCGGACATATTTAAAGTTTACATTTAAAATTGTTTTATTTTTTTTAATCCTTTAATGAATTTGATGATTTTACTTACTTAAGTAGCCGGGTTAGCTCAGTCGGTAGAGTTCGGCTAGAAACCACAGGTTCCTAGTTCGATACCGGTGCTCGCTGAGTTGGCGAGGACCGGTATCGAGCTAGAAACCACAAGGTTCCTAGTTCGATACCGGTCCTCGCTGATTTGGCGAGGACCGGTATCGAACTAGGAACCTTGTGGTTTCTAGCCGAATGCTCTACCGACTGAGCTAACCCGGCCTATTAACTTAACTTTTACAATTGTAAAATTACTTGTTTCGGAAAACTTAATTATTTTAATGTATTCAATTGCACATGCACGTAAATAGGGGACAAAGTCCCCATACAATACATAAATATTGTTGAATCAAGCAATATTTCTAATTATATTTCTATCAAAGACCCGGTTGTTTCAACTTATCTCCTTATTTAAATTAGTTCTAAATAATTACAATATCCCTTATCTATTAATAAATTACATTTACATTCAATAGTTTTGATATGGTTTCTAATTAAAATATTTTCTAAACTCGATTTTAGATTGCACACCACAACAAAGACGTTATTTCATGAAATATATAATGAAAATTTTTATAATCCTGATAAATGTTTTTTTTAAATGTTTGAATCTATAATTTTTACTTTTTTGAAATTCGATATGAGAACTTATATGATAAAATGGAGTTGTGTTTTAAACAAGATTGGTACAACTCCACACTGGATGACAAGCCATTGAAATTTGTAGACCCGTTCACATACCTAGGTAGTAATATCTCATCTAGTGAAAAGTGATATCATATATATATATAATATATATATATATATATATATATATATATATATGTGTGTGTGTGTGTGTGTCTATATTCTGTATTATAATAAATAGTATATATATATATGTATATATATATATGTATACATATACGTGTGTGTGTGTGTTTATATATATATATCTGTATATGTATATCTGTATATATATACATATATGTTTATATATACGTGTATTAATATATATATATATATATATATATAATATATTATTATATATACATATATATATGCATTATATATGCATATATATGTATGAATATATATGTATGTATATATATATATAATATAGATATATGTGTATATATATATGCATATGTACATATATATGTACATATGTATATTTACATGTTATATTATATATACTAGCAAATATATGCACCCTCCGGGTGCAAGTATTTTTAGTTAATTTTATAATTAAAATATGATATTAAATTAGAAAGGCTAATGAAACTGAATAAAATGTAGATAAAAATATTTTGAACAGAGGGGTATGATTGAAAAAATAGAACAACTTGAAAACTAACTCTTCCATCATTTTCCGTTACTCCGCTTTCATTGGTAAATGTTCCTATTAAACTGTTTAGTTAAAATAGGAAGTAAAGAATAAATTACAGTTATTTCTTCTTGTAAGGGATTTCTTTTAAGATTTATTGAAGATATTTTTGCTCATATTCAATAAGATAAAACCAAACAATTAGAAATCAATAATACTAAGCATATATTTATCAAAATCAATTTTTTAAGATCAATATGCAAATGAGCCTTCCCGTTCATACTGTAAACCTCTATTTTGTTGTATATATAAATACAATTGCATGTTATTAGTATGTAGATATGGTCAACAGTGGCTTCGGCATCTGGACCATTGATATAATTAACAGCGTCGATCCCAGGGGGCCATACCCCCAGGCAACAACCTGCCGCTTGATTTAAGGGGCAGGGCTGGGTTGCCCCAGTGCCTGAGGCGCCCCTCTTGAGGGGAATGCCGACGGGATCGACGCAATTTTCACCCGCCACCCCATGAGTCTCGGCTTGTGGGTGGTCCCACATAAATAGGGCCTTCGTGCCTGACCCGTACACGTGGGTACGTGGACAATATCATGTAGATATGGTCAACAGTGTAAGTAATGTAAAACAATTTTATTAATAATTGAGGTTTAAATAAAATTAAAATCATGGAGAATATGATGTAAATAACTAAAGGAATTGTGACTTGTATAGTAATATAGTTTAGGTTACAGACAGACAAACCCACAATCTCCATTATAATAAGAAGATATATTATATACTAACAAATATATGCACCCTCCGGGTGCAAGTATTTAAGTTTTAATGTAATAAAATTAGAAAGGCTAATGAAACTAAATAAGAATACAGAAAAAAAATTTGAAACAGAGGGAGTATAATAAAAGGTTTGAAACAGAGGGAGTATAATCGAAAAATAGAACAACCGAACCTTACTCTTCCATCACTCTCGTCTTTCTGTTATTTGTTATTTTTTCTAATTTAAGTATTTAGTAAAAGAGGAAGTAAAGAATAAATGACAGTTATTTTTTCTTGTTAACGGCTTTCATTTAAGATTCATTGAAGAGATTTTTGCTTATATTCATTAAAATAAAAACAAACAGTTAGAATCAATAATTACTAAGCACATATTATTAAATTCGATTTTTTAATATTAATATGCCAATTAGCCTTCCATTCACACTGTAAACCGCTATTTTGTTGTATATATACAATATAATTGCATGTTGTCAGTATGTAGACATAGTTAACAGTATTAATAATGTAGACAATTTTATTAATAATTGAGGTTTAGATAAAAATAAAATCATGGAAATGTGATGTCAATAACTAAGAGAATTGTGACTTGAGTAGGAATGTAGTTTCGGTTACAGACAAAAAAACCACACAATCTCTATATAATAAGATATATATATATATATATATATATATATATATATATATATATATATAAGGATAATTTCTGTGTACATTCTCTGTATTTCAAGCTCGTATTCCCCCAAATTTTGCTATCATAAAAAGGAAAAAGATTGTTTAAAAAAATAGCCACTTTAGACTATTCGTAGAATTATTTTGATTTTTAGGACTATTTTCTTGAAATTATTCGGCCACCAAAATTTCGTTTTCTTAAAACTATAAACCTTTCAGTTGAATAGTAAAATTCTATTATTTCAATTTGTTCTTTCAAGTGGTAAATTGACATTTTCCATTTGCTTAGTATACAAAAAAATCTGAAAAATGATATAAAAATTAAATTAAAAACAAATTTCCAGTTTATTTTATTAAATCAGCGGTGCTTGTTACGATTTTATGGGCCATCATTTAGGCTTTAAGCAAGAGCGCTTGCCCAGCGGAAATCGTTGGTAAAGAATCCTTTGGTTTTTCCTTGGTGCTCCTCAGTATTGCAAGTCCTTCGTCAATGATTGCAAATGGACGCCTTTCTGTATCAGTGATTAAGTAGTCAACCAGCCACGCATTCGGGCTGTTGATTGGCTGAGGTTTAAACCACGTAGCCTAGCTTAGTCTATAAATTTAAGTAATGTATTGTAGCACACCTTATATACAGAGACATGCAGAGAAGTAAGACCCCACCCCCAAAACAGAGGCTCCGCGGTATGACTTATGGTGAGGCTCCAGTTCTGGATATCAAGGGGAGTGTGGTGTACCCGCTCAAATAGATCCGTTTAACAACTATTCGTATTTTATAGGACCATATGCAATAGATAAATAAATAAGTAAATAAGATAAAACTTAAACGAATTATGTAAATCTGAACGCGATTCCCTAACATGTAGGCTTAAAATAACCTTAGACGGGTTGACGTACTGTTATGATCAATTAATCTAATATACTGATAAAGGTAAGTTCGCGGAGTGGCCTATTGTCGTTATCAACTAGACAGTGATGGAGTCTTTCCTCTTTTCGCTGGCGCTAGACCAGGGAGATTGATTTGCGGAGGTGGAGCGGCACACCTACCATCAGCTCCGCACTCTACCACACAGATCAGATTACTGTGCTACTCATACGCTGAGTTGGTGAGGACCAGTATCGAACTCAGAACCTTGCGATTCAAAGGCGGGTGTTCTAACGACAGGGCTAAACCGACCCCACGGCGGCAAATTGGCCTCTAATTTCGGACACTAAAAATTGAGATCATGATTGATAAACGCTTATTGACAATAGGCTGGCATTTGGGAAATTTTTCCTCCTCCAGGTCAAAATTATTTCCTTGGTATTAAAAAGGCTTTTCGACTGTTGAT
Organism: Doryteuthis pealeii; assembly: GCA_023376005.1. Classification (NCBI taxonomy): domain Eukaryota; kingdom Metazoa; phylum Mollusca; class Cephalopoda; order Myopsida; family Loliginidae; genus Doryteuthis; species Doryteuthis pealeii. The sequence goes on from CM042155.1 coordinate 75,919,165, forward strand.
ATAACACCGAGAGATTTGATGAGAGAGACCATCGCAAAGGTTAATTAGAAAACGAATGCAATAAAAGTGGCCACAGCCTCTCCATCTTTATCTGTTTGCTTTACCTTTTTTTTATCGACTGTAAACAGACAAACAACAAAGAAACAAACAAGAGAGTGTAAGTGTGGATTGATATGAAACGTGTGGTTACTTTTCGTCAGTCACGAATAACGATCTGTTAGCGTGCTCATCAAAAGGTCTCCATCCATCAAAGAGGATCGTAAGAAAAGAAAGAACGAAAGAAAAGAAAAACAAAAGGTCCCTGTTAAAAAATGATTACAAAAATACTTAAGTCACCGTTTAAAAAGCAGCCTTTTTTGTCTTTAACTCACAGCCGTTCCAATTGTCTCTCTCCAAACAGTTTGAGCTTAAGTATAAACAATATATATATATATATATATATATATATATATATAATATATATATATATGTGTGTGTGTGTGTGTTGTATATAGTGTGTGAGTGTGTGTGTGTTTTTGTTTGCTTTTGTCTTGGGTTTATGTGTGCGTCGGTGTGTGTGTGTTCAATAAAATCTGTTGTGTATGTCTTGCTGTGTGTTCTGTTTGTGTGCTGTGTGTGTGTGTCTCGTGTTCTGTGCTTTTGTTGCCTTATCTTGGTGTTTTTGGTATGTGTGTGGTGTGTGTGTGTATTCTGTGTGTTCAATAAATAACCTGTTGTGTGTGTCTGTGTTGTGTGTGTGTCTGTGTGTGTGTGGTGTGTTCTTGTGTGTCTTTGTTTTTGTTTGCCTTTTCTTGGTGTTTTGTGTTGTGTATGTGTGTGTGTGTGTGTGTGTGTTCAATAAATAATCTGTTAGTGTATGTCTTTTTGTGTGTGTCTGTTTGTGTGTGTGTGTGTGTGTCTGTGTGTCTGTGCTTTGTTTGCTTTATCTTGTGTTTTATGCGTATGTATGTGTGTGTGTGTGTGTGTGTGTGTGTGTATGTCTGTGTGTTCAATAAATAACCTGTTAGTGTGTGTCTCTGTGTGTGTTGTGTCTCTGTGTTGTCTTTGTTTTGTTTGCCTTTATCTTGGTGTTTTTGTGTGTGTATGTATGTGTGTGTGTGTGTGTTCATAAATAACCTGTTAGTATGGTATGTGTGTTGTATGGTGTGTGTGTGTCTTTGTTTTGTCTGTTTTGTGGTGTGTGTTGTGTGTGTGTTTTCAATAAATATGTGGGTTTGTATGTAGTGGGATTATGTAAACCTTTTAAACACTTATAGATTACATGTACGTAACACATAAATGATGTTAGTGTGTGTGTGTGTGTTGTGTGTGTGTGTGTGTGTATGTGTGTGTGTGTGTGTGTGTTTGTGTGTTTGTGTGTGTTTATGTGTGCATGTGATGTGTCTTTTATGTGTGTGTGTGTGTTCAATAAATATTGTGGGGTTTGTATGTAGTGGGATGATGTAAACCTTTTAAACATTATATGAATCTACATGTATTTACACCTAATGATGTTAGTGTGTGTGTGTGTGAGTATGTGGTCTTTGTGTGTATGTATGTGTCTTTGTGTGTGTGTTCATTGTGTGTGCGTGCGTGTGTGTTTATTTGTTTTTGTGTTGTGTGTTTGTGTGTGTGTGTGTGTGGTGTGTATGTCAGTGTGTTCAATAAATAACCAGTTAGTGTGTATCTGTGTGTGTCTGTGCGTGTGTGTGTGTGTGTACTTTTTTTTGTCTTTGTCTTGGTGTTTGTTTGTTTTATGTGTATGTGTGTGTGTACGTGCGTGTGCGGGTGTTCAATGAATATTGTGTGCTTGTATGTAGTGGGATGATGTAAACTTTTTAAATACTTATATGAATCTACATGAATTTTACCTAATCATGTTAGCGTGTATGTGTATGAGTATGTGTGTCTTTGCGTGTGTGTGTGTGGTGTGTGTGTGTGTTGTCTTTGTGTGTGGTGCGTGTTGTGTTATTTGTTTGTTGGTGTGTGTGTTTGTGTGGTTCAATAAATATTTGTGGTTTGTATGTAGTGGGATGATGTAAACCTTTAAACAATTACATGAACTACATGTACTTACACCTAATGATGTTAGCGTGTGTGTGTGAGTATGTGTGTCTTTGTGTGTATGTATGTGTATTTGTGTGTGTATGTGTATGTGTGTCATTGTGTGTGTGTGTGTGTGTGTTTGTTTATTTGTTTATTTGTTTGTGTGTGTGTCTATGTTGTGTGTGTGTGTGTGTGTGTGTCCCTTACGATTTCGAATACTTTGCTAACATAAGCCCACTTTTCTAGACTGAGTGCTATAGAGACTTTGATTTTAGATTGGTCGTCTTTTAACTTGATCATGGTGGTTTTCCAGTTGTCTTCTTATTGACTGAGTCCATGAAGATTAAAAACAGCTTGAAAGTGTTGAACAAATACGCGCCTTTGTTTTCTTTATCCACCAATCTTCACTTGTCTGTCTTTAGTCGCCCCCATTAAGGGCAGGTAAATTGAACAGATTAAGAACAAAAGGATCAATCGATAAGACTTTAAAATACATTAAAAACAAAAGACATAAAAGGAAAAGCTGACAAAAGAAATCTCTTTATTTGGTAATAAACGCCCGACACGTGGCGTTACGGTTATATCGTAGAAATGGACTCGGTGAGCCAAGTTCAACTCCTTGAGCAGTCTCCTTCGGAGAATAAGTTCAAATAAGATGATATACTATACAAGGTGTGTCAAAAAAGCATCGAGATTTTTTTGTACTTTTTGACACACCTTGTATTCTGAAAAAAAATAATGTTCCATTCATTCTTCATTTCTATCTTGATAAATACAGCTTTAAACTTGTTACTTTTTTTTTTTACACACATTGTATTTCTGAAAAAAAAATAATGAAAGTAACGTTATTTTTGTTGTGGGGTTTTAAGGGTAAAAAATAAGACAAACGACTGGTAACAATGTATACAAATGTATGTTCAATACATTTGTATACATTGTTACCAGTCGTTACAAAAGTAGAAGAAATTTACAGCAAAGAAAGTGGAGATTGCGTTCGACCAATACAGTTACGAGCTGACTCACATTTGCTTCGTTGTCAAGCCACAATTGTTCCTGGTACTTATAGTAATCGTCGGCGCATTCCATTTATGTCCCTAGGTTATATCACCTATAACAATTTTTTTTCAGAATACAAGGTATGTTAAAAAGTCCAAAAACTTCGATACATTTATGACACACCTTATATATGTGTGTGCGTATGCGGGGGGATGTTTGATATCTGTCCTAATGATTTCGAATACTTTGCTAACACAAGCCCACTTTTTAAAAAAGTTAAAATTAAATGATAAAAACTAGCGATAACCGTGGATATACCATGGTATGATAATTTGACTATCACAACGTTTGATATGTTTACTTAAAAGCTATTGCAAAATAGTCCAATATGTAAAAGTCCAATATGTCATAGTCCAATATGTAAAAAGTCCAATATGTAAAACGAATAATAATTTATCTGAGGTGATGACAGAGCGTGACACACGTAGGTAGGTACTAGCGTATCAATATATAGATATATGAAAGAAACAAAATAAATATACTGTGGGAAAATAAGATAAAATAATAATAATAAATGATTCAAATAAAATAAATACATTTTATCCCATGGTGCCCCCCAAATTAAAAAAATTAAAAGATAAATGAAAAAAAAGTACAAAAAATATCAAACATTTCTGACACACCTTATATATCTGTGTGCGTGTGAGGGGGATGTTTAATATCTGTCGTAATGATTTCGAATACTTTGCTAACACAAGCCCACTTTTTTAAAAAAGTTTGAAATGAAATGATAAAAAAATTAGCGAGAACCGTGGATATACCACGGTATGATAATTTGACTATTTACAACGTTTGATATGTTTACTTAAGAGCTATTGAAAAATTGGTCCATATGTTAAAAAGTTCAATATGTAAAAACGAAATATAATTTATCTGAGGTGATGACAGAGCGTGACACACGTAGGTAGGTACTAGCGTATCAATATATAGATATATGAAAAAAAATACTTTGTGGGAAAATAAGATAAAATAATAATAAATGATTCAAATAAAATAAGTACATTTTATCCCATGGTGCGCCAACATAAGATTAAAAAAAAAAATAAGGAAATAAAAGAGTTCAAAGCGTTATTCGTTATCTGTTCATATTTAAAAGGAGATAATCTCTCTTTTTGACTTAAACAACGCAATCGGAATGTCATGCTTATAGAGTACAGCCGTTTATATAGGGCACTTTAAATTGACATTATATTGGTAATCACCGATCGAGTACAGCCATTCATATATTGAGTACTTTAAATAACCGTAATGAATTTACCCAACCCCTCCGCAACGAGCAGGATGTGACATAAGGTAAATGTTTAAGTCAGTTTTTTGTACTATTAACTATTTTAAGCTACAAGGTAAGATAGGTTGATTGATTGGTGCTTAATTGCATATCAATCCCTATGGGTTATTTAATGCCAAATCCTGTTTATATATATACATATGGTAGAAATGTGAGGAGGTTAGTCCGACAGTATGTGGAGAAAAGTAGACAAACATCAAGTTTCCATAACATCCCGTGTTTGTCTACTTTTCTCCACATATATACATATACATATTTACCAACCCCTCCGCACGAGTAGGATGTGACACAAGGTCAATTTCAAGAGCTCCCAAAGGGGTAATCAAAGTAAATACAGAAACGTTTGATATTTGGTTCATTTCTCAACTCAGTGCTACGTTGACTTTAACAGATTCTTATGGATATCATCTAAACTTACTTCTCCTAAGGCAAACAAAAAAATGATGAAGGATTCCGGACTTACAAGAAAGACTTTTTGGAACTTTGGGTCCATTAGGCTTTATGTAAAGGAATAAATGGTCCGTATTAAAACCATCCTCGTAAAAGAATAGTAGTGATACTATTTGACACAACAACAGCGGATGAGGGGATCATACCTTTCCCAAGGGTATTAGTCTGAAAGTGAACGTAATAGCAAGATTGGAGTTCGAACTCGCTTACTACGATATCGCAGTCCAGAATGTTAGCCATCTTTATTACCCTAATTCCGAAAAGTAGATAATCTGTATGTCTATCTGTCTGTCTGTCTGTCTGTCTCCCTCTCTCTCTCGCTCTCTCTCTATTTCTGAATTCAGCAAACCTAGTGAATGGTTTTCCTGAAATTTATGAGGAAATGCGTCCCAGTCTCCTGCCTCAAAAATTGCTACCTGGTGACTATTAAAATAACAACTCAGCTCAGTCTATTCAAAACTATCAATCTTCATATCTATCTATCTATTTATCTCAATTTGTTCATATTTATCTATATTACTTTAAATACTTAAGATTTTTTTTATTCATGTTTGTTTAATGTCTTGTTTTTAGTTTAAATAAACAAGAATTACGAAAAAAAAAAAAGAAGCGACCCCCCCCCAAATACATTTACTTGTCGAAAATATCTATCTATCTATCTATCTATCTCCATTTGTTCATATCTATCTATATTGTTTTGTTTGTTTATCTATCTATCTGTCTCAGTCTATTCCAAACTATATATCCATCTTCATATATAAACAAGAATTACGATAAATAAACAAGAATTACTACGAGCTGGGGTCGTTATTTTGATAGTCACCGGCTAGCAATTTATGAGGCAGGAGACCGGGACGCACTTCCTCATAAATTACCGGTTTTCCTTTCAAGAGCTCCCAAAAGCGGCTAATCAAAGATAAATAGAGAAACTTTATATATATTTGGCTGTTTACTCAACTCCACGCCATTCTGATTTGCATTCAACCGGCAACTACATTTTTATTTATATTATCCAAACTTATCTTTGCCCTTACGACTAACAGAAAAGGATTTCAGACCTACAAGTAATACTTTAAGAACTTCCCTTAAACCACGTCAAAAGGAATAAATGGTTCGTAGTAAAAACTAAATTTCTGTGTTGCGGATGACTACGGAGACTGAACTCGCAACTTCCTGGTCGTGAGTGGTGGCTCGTAATTTGAGAAAAACACACTCTCGAGCTTCGAGATTGTGTTGGTACGTATGCAAATTTCCCACAGGTCGGGCAGTGCTAAGCCTAATTGGCCCGGATGTAAGAACTTGGTGAGTGCAGTGGTCTGTCAATTACACTGGTTTACAAAGAAATTGAGACAAGCACAAAAATAGCTGTTTTAAACCTAATTTGGGGGTGCTGAATTCAGATTGGAAATCCGTTTGTACTCATCACCTCTAGTTTTTTTTAGATATGCATACTGTACATTTTGTACACATACTGTACATAAAGGCGTATATGCATTCAGGGTTAATTTCTAATATTGTGTGACTTATGTCTTCTTTTTTAGTTATTATGCAATAAATGTAAGTGATAGCATTACATTATATATAGCTATATATCAAGACGAATTTTGGCAGTTAAGCGTAGCCAACACGTTTCAATCAATAGCCAGTAGTGCACTGGCCAGTAGTGCACTGGCAGTCAGCATAACATCTAAGAAAATACATTTCTAACTGTCTGTGGTACTATGAATTGTATACATTGTGTCATCCAAGTATATTTGTTCCGTCAATGTTCTTTATCTATCCTGTTTTATCTGTAATAAGCTGCTGCAACTGTTGAAATAAACACGTATATACTCTGTATATACTAAAATGAGACTATTTAAAAGACAAAAAACTAGAGGTGATAGAGCAAAACTGTTTATAAATTTGAATTCAGCACACCCAAATGAGTAAAAAACACCTATTCACATTCTTGCCTCAGACAAAAAATATTTTGTTGTAAACCAGTGTTATTATTTATAGTTTTTCATCTTCCTAACCAGAAAAGAGATGTGCCGTGACAAAATAACCAGAACCAAAGACGAGTGAACATTTGTGTCAAACTTGGAGACTAGTGAAAATTTGTAGTTGTATCGACGACAGTGGTTGCGTTCGGTCGTTACTTCACACCTCTGTTTCGTAAATAATAAATCTATTTCGCACATTTTGTTGTTTCTTTTATTCAACAATTGTTTTTACTAGCAACTATATGCACCCTCCGGCTGCATGTATTTATGTTTTAATGTAATAAAATATTATATTAAATTAGAAAGTATAATAAGTCGTCGGGGCGGCCCAATGTCGGTATCAGCCAATCAGCGAGGGAGTCTATCCCCTTTTCACTAGCGCTAGACCAAGGAGATTATTTTAGCATCTGAGGTAGAGCACCACACCTACCATCAGCTCCTTACTTTTACCGCACAGATCCCTGTGCTACTCATACGCTGAGTTGGCGAGGGCCGGTATCGAACTAGGAACCTTGTGGTTTCTAGCCGAACACTCTACCGACTGAGCTAAGTATAATGAAACTAAATAAGAATGCAGATAAAAAGATTTGAAACAGCGGTGGGTACAATAAAAAAAAATTTCTCTTCCATCACTCTCATCTTTCATTGAGAAATTTTCCTAATTTAACTATTTAGTTAAAATAGGAAGTAAAGAATAAAATTACAGTTATTTTTCTTGTTAATAGATTATTGAAAAGATTTATCCCCGAGATTTTTGCTCATATTCATTAAGGTAAAACCAAGCAATTAGAAATCAATAATACTAAGCATATATGTAACTTAGCCTTCGCGTTCTCACTGTAAATCGCTATTTTGTTGTATATATAAATACAATTGCATGTTATTAGTATGCGGATATGGTCAACAGTATTAATAATGTAAAACAATTTTATTAATGATTGAGGTTTAAATAAAAATTAAATCGTCAAGAATGTGACGTAAATAACTAAGGGAATTGTGACTTGAGTAGTAACATAGTTTCGGTTACAGAGAGAAAGTCACCGAATCCCAATTATAATAAGATATGTGAACACACACACACACACCTAGTCTACAATTGAATCGCCTAGTTTTGAATTGAACCACCATAAGTTGAGCCCCATAATTTGGCACCTAAAACCCTATATAATAAAAGGCGTGTGTGGTTATACTTATCCTCGTAGGAAATGGATTCGGTGACCCGAGTTCAAATCCTGGGCACGGCTAGTTGCATTTCACATAGCCCTAATACCATTGAAAAAAGCATGCATCCAACTATCCTCCCTCCAGCTATGAGTAAATAGTAAGGTAGTCTGAGCTCCGATTGATCGGAGGGGGTCACTTCGATCGCCTGTCTTGCCCAAGTAAGGGTCATGTCCAGGGTTTTAAACTCTAACTGATGGTAAGATTCCAGTTCTGGAAGTTTGGGAAATGTCGAGCACCCATTCATCACCATTGCTCCCTGGTCCACTCTGGACCATTGTTTCCTGGTCCACTCTGATACATTTTTCTATTTAACTCATAGATGGGACCCTAACAGGTACTGTTAGAGTCCCATCTATGAGTTAAATAGAAAAATGTGTTTATAAAAAAATCGAGTATCTATTAAGAATGAATTTGTTTCAAAACTTTGTCGGCATTAAAGGTTGATATGCCGACAAAACTTTGTCGGCACCGAGGTTGATATGCCGTAAAACAAACCAAACCAAACCAATAAATAACACTGCACTATTCTAGTTCCACCAAAAGTTCAAATTTCAGCGCCAAAATATAACAACCTTTTTAGGACTTGCCAAGTCACCGAATAGACGTGCGTTTTGTAGCCTCCCAAAATGAACAGTCTACTTCATTTGTGATAATCATTCATGGTCTAAATAAATAAAAAGTTTCACAAGAGAATCCCATAAACACATGGACTTCATGAAGGCACACAGGGATATTCCCTTTGTCAAAGTGTAATCGGGACGCGGTGATTTTCTTTTTTTATCGGAATATCTTCTTAAAGTTAAAAAAAATTCTACGTAATGAGGTAAATTTTTTATGTAAGTAGTAAGTAGTAAGTCGTCGTCGCCACGGTGGTATCAAGCCAGAAGGCCATGGAGTCTATCCCCTTTTCACTGATACTAAAACAAGGAGATTGTTTTTAACGTCTGAAGAGGACCACCACACCTACCATCAGCTCCTCACTTTACCACACAGATCCCTGTGCCACTCATACGCTAAGTTGGCGAGGGCCAGTATCGAACTAGGAACCTTGTGGTTTCTTGCCGAACTCTCTACTCACTGAGCTAACTCAGAAAAATTAATGGAAAACAAAGAAACACATTTATTTTGAAATGCCGACATGAGAACAAGTTCCTGTGGGGGTTAAAATAAAATAAAAATTGAGAAAGTTTTTTAAAAAAATAACAAACTTCCATGAGCCCTCTCATCGGAAGAACCCTCCGAGCATGTGCGGAAAAAAGGACACACTTCCGATCCCACCCCCGAGATAATCTCTCGCCCATTCGGAGGTTTCCAGCCGGATACTCTACCGACTGAAGCTCCATTTAAAAAAAAACAAAAAAATAAATTCAATATATCATATTATTGAAACAAAAAATAATGAAAGTTAAAACAATGAGAAGACGTGACAGGACTTATTATTGTACCAACGCACTTTGCATTAGAAACCAGGGTTCTATGCTGGTCCCAAGAACAGAGAAACAAAAGTGAAAGTTGATCATGGGGAGAGAGTAAGTATTTACTCAACCCGTTCGTAACAGGACAGGATGTGACACAAGGTCACAAGCATTGCACATTCGGGTAGGTTCAAACTCGCTATTCAGTAGTAATGGATCAGCGAAACTAGCTTGCTAACTGTTAATTATACCATGATCATAAAAGAAAAAGATGTATGAGAAAAAGAATAAATATAAGAAAAAGAATAAATCTATTAATAATGGAGATTCGTTTCCGGTTTTTGTCTGTAACAAAAATTATGTCACTGCTTACGTCACATTTCCCAAAATCGTCATAACATAGAATAAATACACTCAAAATTCGAACATGCAAAAAAATATCAGCAACAAAAAGCGAAAAAAACAGAAACAAAAACTATTATCTTTATTATTTCTGTAATCTTTTAAAACTCATATTTTAAAACATTTTTAAAACTCATTTTTTAATCAATTTAGCTCTTCGTATTAACAAGGAATTACCACTTCGAGTCAGATAGGACCTGAGAGTAATAGCAATGATTGGTACTCCCCACACTCCCCTGAGCACCAGAATTGGAACCTCAGCACTAGATGCAGTTTAACGTCGTTATTTTGGTTTTGGCACGGAAACATATTTTCCATATAGATAAAGGCATTTTCTTCTTTTTCATTGGTCCCCTCGTCCCTTTTTGGTGCAATTTTATTAATTTTTCCCGCTTTCTAGAGAACTTCCGGAATAACCAGGGCTTCCCAAATAACATCCAAATGGTAAAACGTCTGATTTAAAGAGACGGTATTCTCCAATCGGAAAAGAATCTTAATTGCTCAATAATAATGAGATTGTCTTGAATAATTGCCTCCTTGTTTCATATATATATATATATATATATATATATATATATATATATTAGTTGTGTGATTATATATATATATATATATATATATATATATATATATATATATATATTGTGTATTATATATATATATATATATATATATATATATATATATATATATATATACATATATATATATATTTTGTTGTGTGATTATATATATATATATAATATTATATATATACATACACACACACACACACTATATATATATATATATATATATATATATATATATATATATATTAATCAAATTTACCGTCTGTAGCAAAAGCTTGGAATCTATCTAAACAACCTAATATTTTGTCTATATATTGGCGCATGCGCATAAATGTCCCTTCAGGTTTTGCTGCTTTGGACGCCACTCTGACGGACAGCCCGTTGCTATAGCAACCAAATTTAAAAAAACCCTGGACGGCAAGAAGCAATGGGAAATTATAGAGCCGGATAAATTGCGACGACAACGGCTAATTAAGATAAAATAGAATTAAAAAAAAGGTTTATTGAAATGTTGACCCAGAGTAAATCAATAGGAAAAATAAAAGGGAAGTAGCCATTTTGGGGAAATAGAAATCGCGCCCTTTTCGTCTATTCTTATTTAAGCTGATTTCTAAGAATCAAAGACGAAATGAGAAATAAAATCAAATAAAACGAGGTGTTGGCACACACACACACACGCACACACACACACACACACACACACACACATACATCTATTAATAATGGAGATTCGCTTCCGGTTTGCTGATCCCAAGAACGGAGAAACAAAAGTGAAAGTTTTGTAATTTGTGTGCATTGTAATTGCTTTCAAATTATTAATATATTATAATATATCATATTATTGAAACAAAAAATAATGAAAGTTAAAACAATGAGAAGACGTGACAGGACTTATTATTGTACCAACGCACTTTGCATTAGAAACCAGGGTTTTATGCTGGTCCCAAGAACAGAGAAACAATGGTGAGAGTTGATCATGGGGAGAGAGTAAGTATTTACCCAACCCGTTCGTAACAGGACAGGATGTGACACAAGGTCACAAGCATTGCACATTCGGGTAGGTTCAAACTCACTATTCAGTAGTAATGGATCTGCGAGACTAGCTTGCTAACTGTTAATTATACCATGATCATAAAAGAAAAAGATGTATGAGAAAAATAATAAATATAAGAAAAAGAATAAATCTATTAATAATGGAGATTCGCTTCCGGTTTTTGTCTGTAACAAAAAATACGTCACTACTTACGTCACATTATCCAAAATCGCGTCATAACATAGAATAAATACACTCAAAATTTGAACATGCAGCATTAGACAGTCCTCATTGTTTTTTAAAACAAGTTTTAATAAAGACATAACTGATATTATATATCTATATATAGTTTGTTTTATTTTAATACATATTTAAAGTTTATATTTCAAATTGTTTTATTTTTTAATCCTTTAATGAATTTGATGATTTTACTTACTTAGAGTACAAACTCGCTGACATTGAATTTTTTACTCCCACCCCTCAGGCAATATGTTTCAAAAATCTATTTTTACATCGCCCGGAGGCCGTTTTTTATTTTGTACTAGTATATATATATATTGGTTTGGTGGTTGGTTTTGAAGGCTATCACACTGCAAGTGTAAAGAAAAATGAGGTAATTGTGATATTTCTTGTTTACCTTTGATCTATTCTTAATATTTCGAGATAAAGATCTCTTCGTCAGAAGATTTCTAAAAGTCTGCAGCTGCTAGCTTGTTGCTGGTATCTGTCAATTCTGTTGTATAACTAGTAATATCTTCCAAATTCTCTGTGTGTATATGTGTAAGTCTCTGTGTGTGTGTTTATGCGTGCTTGTATGTCCAGCAATGTCTTAGTATCTGTTGTGAGGTTTTAAGGGGTCAAATAAGAACAAAACGACGGGTAACAAAATGTAGAAAAATGTATTAACAGAAAGTAGACAAATACAATAGAGAGATGTGGAAATTACGTCCGACGAAGTTATTGGCACTCGCATTGGCTTACTCCTAAGCCACAATTATCCCTGTTATTTATAGTAACCTGTCGGCGCATTCCATTAGTCTTATAGGGTGTATCACCTATAACAGCATCATTCCAGGTTTGGCTTACATTTTTTTTATTATTAGTAGATAGGCCTTACTAGATTGTTTATTTGTGTGTGTTGTGTTGTGTGTGTGTATGTTCTTCAGACACAGCTTTTTTTAAAATAATAATATTAACTATTTTAACCCGTGGAAATACCATTATCTCATCAATCTATCTATCTAAATATACACATATTAAATGCAGTTGTGTGTATATGTATGCATGAATGTGTGCGTGTATATCCGGAGAAAACTACAAAAATGAAGCAATTAATGACAAAGTAAAATATATATACACATTCACTATCTCCAGATTTTGGTTTTTGAGCAAAAATAACAAAGATTTGGTTTACATCCGTGAAGATAATTAACAAAAATAGAATTTAAGTAGTAACAGCATGGACATTTTTTTTACATGACACTAAGATCTTCAGCTATAACCTTCTAGTACATATACTAACATGGATGACATTTTACGCTTCATGAGAGAAATAAAAATATATCAAAAATTATGAATCGTACCAACTTTTTTTTTTCATACTAACAGTTTTTGGCATTAAATAACCCTGAGAGTTATCATATCATTACACAAACCCCACAGAACCAAACTAAATGAAGTTAATGAAAATCATTTATACCAATTTGAGGATACTAAGAAGTTGAAATAGAAACTTTTATCAAAATGACTTGTTTCGGCATTAAATGACCCGAAAAGGGTTGATATGCCATAAAAAAAAACAAACCATTAAAAACTACAGTGAATTATTTTGGGATGTTTAATATTTAGAGCTACGGAATACCATAACGAACATAACGGATGGTATCAATAGAAAATCAGTAATTTGAAGTGTTAAGACATTTCCTTTCGAAGACATTTTGTTTTACATTTAATATTCTAAAAAGAAGACATTAATTTTCTTTTCAGAGTTTTTGAGCACTTGGTTTTCTGACGCCTTACCAGGCCAGATCAATGGAAGGTCTTTTTACCTAGGGAATTCAACCGGGCATCCCGGGAAAATCCAACTCTTAATTAAATAATAATGGATCTGTGAGACTTTTTGCCTCCTCTCCTCCACCCAGGCAACGCCGAGTAGCTGTTTCTAGTACATATATAAAGGAAGCGCGTCGTGTAATGGTTAAAGTCATGGGAAATGTACTCGTCGCCCCGAGTTCAAATCATGGGCGTGGTAATTACATTTCACTTTGCGCTAATACCCTTGGGAAAGGTATGAATCCTACTCTCCCTCCAGCTATGGGTAAATAGTAGGGCAGTCTGGGCTCTTTAACCTTGGTTAGGCAACCGGTCTAGGGAGAAGGAAAACTCTGAATTCAAAAACCTGTTAAAACTCCGCTTAAGAAATTGACCTTTGTGTCGCATCCTGCTCGTGCGGAGGGGTGGTAAAAATATATATGAAAGGGCAATTGTATGTATGTATGTATATATGTCTGGATGAAACTACGAAAAAAAACAATAATGACAAAGTATATATATATATATAATATATATATATATATATATATATATAATTATATATACACACACATTAAAATTCACCAGTTCTTGCGTTTGTGTGCAAAAATTATGAAGATTTGATTTATATTCGAAGATATTTGATAAATAAAATATACATAGAAATAGCATTGAAATTCTACTTAAAATTGTCGAGCATTTGTAAATCTTAAAAGTTAAGAAATCAATACAGCAGGATTTTCCCACCACCCTGCCCAGCGAGGCTGAGTTAAGTAGTCGCTTCTAGTTCATTTAATTCATTAATTTATTTATATAAATAAAAATTCAGTACAAATTACTGCTTTCTTAACTAAATCCTGTAGATTTACGGTCTGGTAGTTGCGATGAAGCAAATGAAATTTAAAAAAATAAAAATACTATAAAAAATGAAATGAGATTTTAAAATGGGTGACAATGCTTCATTTAATAAAAAATTCAAGATAATTATACTCTNATTACTACTTGATAACTTAGAAGTGGCTAGATTGACGGTCTGAGTTCGGTTGATAAAAAACCAAAAAATAAACTTGAAATTAAGTTGAAAAGAAATACTAGAAAAAACAAGATGGTAGACATTGCCCATTCATAGGAAATTCATGATAATTTACAATTTTTTGGTAATGACCGTAGAGTGAGGATGATAGTTAAAGAAAAAAAATTAAAGAAAAACATTGAAAAACTAAGAATTCTTTTTATTATTGCCAAAAGATTTTAAGAAACCTTAAAATAGCTTATATGATATGCGCGAATTTTTTAAAAATTCACTCATTTATTGAATTTCACGTCTAGATATATATATATATAGATATATATAATATATGATTTATATATTAGTATATATATATATTAGCATTGTCCAAACCCTCAAAAATACTCCAAATTTTATAGTTCTTCCATAATGCTCCTCTTTCAAAAATCTAAAAACAATTTTTTCAAATAAAGAAAATTTCTCCTTGAAGATGACCTAAGGTCGAACTAGTGAGAATAAATAACATATATAAAAAATATTCCTGTTTTGTCTTATTACTTTTTGTCATGACTCTCTCTCTCTCTCTTCTCTCTCTATCTCTCTCTCTCTCTCTCTCTAATAATTATATATATATATATATATAGATATAATATGTTAGAGTAGGAAATGAATCCGACGGTTATATATTACAGATAAAAAGGCTATGAAAACACCAACAATGCTGTTAAAATGAAATATATTTTTATATCATTTTCAGAAATTTTTAGAAAAACATATGTTTCCGGTTGAATTTAACTTATTTCTGCTTTCTCTCTCCGATGGTCGGATTAAAACTTTTACATCTTAAAAAATGCGATCTAATTATCGTTGTGCTCTGATTGATGATTTTTATAAATCGAAATATTGTTCGAATTAGCAATGAAAAATGAACATAAGAATATATTCATTTTAACAACATTGTGTTGTTTTCATTTCCTTTTATCTCTCTCTCTCTTCTCTCTCTCTCTCCTCTCATATATATTAATATATATATATTATATATATATATATTAACTAGCAAATCGCTGACCCCGTTGTGTCACCTATTAAGCTCTGATAGATAAACTGAGATTAGGTAAACGTTTGCAAAGTGAATTGAATTTTTAAAAAATAACATACGGCCGGACCAAAACATTAAAAACTTTGTAAGATTTCTAAAAAGGAAAGGTTGACCTAATTAGGCAAACAGGTTGCTGCCCTCATGATATATATTATATAATAATATATATATATATTATTATATATATATATATATATAAATTGACCTTGTGTTACATCCTGCTCGTAGGGGGTTTGGTATACATATATATATATATATTATATATATTTATATATATATATATATATATATATATACAAATCCGTCCTCAAAAGTAGGATGTGAACACAAGGTCCATTTCTTAAGCGCAGTTTTAATTAGGTTTGAATTCGAAGAGTTTTCTACTCCATAGACGAATACCTAGCATGTTTAAAGAGTCTTTGTTGGTCCAACTATTTATCCATAGCTGAAGGAGGGTAGCGTGGATGCATACCTTTACAAAGGGTATTAGCGCTATATAAATGCAAAACAGCACCATAATTTGTAATTAGGGAAATACAAATTTCATGCCTGGAGAAAAAATGCATAAAAAGAAAGACCAAAATTGCAAAAAAAGAAACAACCAAAACATATGCTAATATATAGTATTATATATGATATATATATATATAAAAATATATTATAATATATATAATATATAGTGAGAAAGTAAACAACAAAACAATGTGTTTGATATGATTTTTTTTTAGCGACAAACTTTTGGAGAATATGTGCTTAATTGAAGTCTACCTAATTTGAAAATTAATTAATTAATAATTAATGACATATAATTAATTAATTTTCAAATTAGGTACGACTTCAATTAAGCACAATGTTCTCCTAAATATAATATATAATTACAAACTCACGTTGAGGGGACTTGAACGCTGATATTCAGAATGAAACTCCGTTATTATAAATATTTTACAGCGCTGCCGCTGTCAATAACAACAAGACAAAAGATCCTTGAACATTAACAACATTCATTGAAAAAGGGTATGTAACGAACCCGAAAATTTTGATAACAACTAATAAAAAAATAAGTTGGAATCCAATACTCCATACATCGACGTTCATTCATTTATGTTTAGATGCTTCGTAATTAACGCCCAAGCTTAAAAAAAACATTATATATATAATATATATATATATGCAAATAAAAGGAAATAATCCGACAGTGTGAAATTTGATATATTGAAAAACAAATGATGTTTACAAATGCTTGGGATCATCAGGAGGAGAATGTGGCACAGTTTCGGGGCCAATTCAATTTCTAACAGTATTTACAGTTCCTTAAATGGTCACCATCTAAATATTGAACAGGCTTTCGCTTCTTAACCTCGGCAGATCTTACAGCTGAACCAGCACTTTCAGCGCTGCACTTTGAACCGTAAAGACCGCTGTAGTGAATAGGTAAGTTGTAGGAAACTCTATACAGGTATTGACTAGTGTAGCTTGCATGCGACACCAAGCCAGAATTATGGGGCAACCCAGTGAAGAATCGCAACTCTCTAACAATGTCTGCAAAATCTAGCTTGTTAACCATGTACACTACTTGATGTGCCCAAATTATTTACTAAGCTTTAGCTTATGATTGGCACAATGCCAGAATTATGGGGCACCCAGTTGAGAATCGAAACTCACTAACAATGCGTCTGCAAATCTAGCTTGCTAACCATCTACTACTTTTGATTGTGCCCCAAATTATTTACTATAGCTTAGCTTAGATGCGATGCACAAGGCCAGATTTATGGGCACTCAGTTGAGAATCGAATCACAACAATGGTCTGCAAATACTGCTTGCCTAAACTCATACACTACTTGAGGTGCCAAATATTTACTAAAGCGTAGACTTTAGATTGCGAACAAGAGCCAGAATTATGGGCACCCAGTGAGATCGAACTCATTAACAATGGTCTGCAAATCTAGTGCTTGCGCTAAACCATTTAACACTACATGATGTACCCATGTAAAACTGTATATAGTTCATTGTGTGTGTCAGCCGCGTATTATCCACGGCACATCCCAGAGTTGTGATGGTGTCAAATTTTACAATATCGGATGAATCTTTTCGACAATGTGAAAGATGGTTTATTTCATTTCTAAATCTATTGATGGGTTTTTAATATGATTAAAGGGCAGAAAATATACGCGGCAACAAATTCCTGCTCACGGAATCCCGAAAACTTGATAAGCCGTGTCGGAATCATTAATCTTTTGAATGTAAAACAATTTAGCGCGCACCAGTAGACAAATGATCTACCGAATTGAATCATGTGGGATTTTCGTAATTTCATGAAATCAACCGTTCACATCTTCGATCATCTGCCGCGACAAAATGGCTCATCAACACTGGAGTCAACGATAAAAGACATTGAACAGCGAAATGAACAGAGGATATGTTTGCTCATGAACCAAGGATTTGAAATACTGCGTATAAGCCCCACTTTTGAATTAGAGAAGAGATGGAGAGAGAGAGAGGAGGCGGAGCGAGAGAGGAGGAGAGAGAGAGTGAGAGCGGGGAGAGGGAGAGAAAGTTGGAGAGGACGAGGGGACAGTGCGAGAGAGTGATGGGGGGGAACTCCCCGCAAAATATAATCAAATAAATGAATAAAATAAAAAGTAATGCATCCCAATTTTGAAAAGCCAGATTTCATTTGATGTAAACAATACAAATATATATGCGATGTACCGAAAATTAGGTTTTCATAATATATAATATTATTAGATAATTGTAATATATATATAGTATATATATATATATGTGTGTGTGCTGGGGGAGGGGATTATGTGCCTTAATTAAAGTCATACCTAATTTTGTTAATAATTACTTAATAACTAAATGAATTAGCACTGCATATCGGTTTAAATGGGTAAAGCGTAAACAAATCGAGAAAAAGTCGACGCTTACATTTTAACGATATGCACGCCTAATCATTAGTTATAAGTAATTGAATTTTAACAAAGTAGGATGACTTTAATTAAGCACATAATCTCCGCACAAGATTGTCGGCCTTTGCCATTTTTCAAAACACATTGTTTGGACTACTTCATATATATATTATATATATATATATATATATATATATCATATATAGTATGGAGGTTCATTCAATAAATAAAGATAATTTCTCTCAAAAAATCCGTATGTTTTAGCTATTGAAATTTCCTTCAAAAATTTTTTGGGCTAATAATAAGAAAATTGTTAAGTTTTTTCTCTGTTTTTTTTTTTCCCAATACCGAGACGCACACACCATTGCTGCTTACTTCGATGATCTAGCGGGAAGCGGTGCTTTCAGGCGTTGGCTTGAGCGTATAATGAGAGGAATATATATAATAATCATCATCATCATCATCATCACTGTTACGGCCACCTACATATAATCATCGAAACCATCTGAGTAAGACGGACAAAGACACGCAGGGACACTGCTGGAGAAGGCAAGAGACAAACTCATAAGCGACGTCCTCCTGTGGAAGCCAGCCACATGACAGCCCAGTGGTTGGGCGACCAAGCAAAAACGAACGTTGAGTCAGTTTCTGGTGCGGGACTGCAGATGCTGCATAGAGGACCTTCCCGCAGAAATGATGAGCCATAGGACAGAATGGAGGAGATTGTCATTGGATATCTGCGCTGCAAAGCGCGACAGTGGTGATATATATTATATATATATATATATATATATATATATATATATATATTATATATTGTTAAATAATGCAGCCATTTTTGTCTGCAAGTTGTCCTTTGTTTTTTGTATTGCCGATTATTTTTGTAATATCTGGCGAAAATGGCTGATGTATTTGCCATATGTCATAGACCAGTACTTTCCGCCCTATCTGGTCATCTTCAGTATTAAACCATACAACAATGGGTATTATTTCATTTAATAGCGTGTGCTTTTTATTGTGTTTATTATATAGTGTTATTATTATTTTGTTTTATTATCATTTTATATTATTATAATTTTAAATTTTAATTAATTATAGCATTTAGACATGGTGTATTATCAAGTTTATTTTGTTTATTTGGATTTTGGTCTCCTAATATCGTGCTTCTAGATTTTAGTCGTTGTTTACATGATTGTTTCTATAATGGTGTGTTATCGTTGAGTATTTCCGAATTATATTGGACAACGAGTGTGGCTATTGCAGCTATCTTCTGCTAAGGTCATTGTAAGCAAAACCGTACAAATATGGGACTTTGTATAGCACAATTTTCTATAAAATGCGCTATATAGGTTGTAATTATCAAATTTATAATTATTAATAATATTAATTGATATTATACATAAATAATGACAACTATATAATACATTCTTATAATATATAAATAAATTCGAAAAGATTTTAGCGTTAAAATAAATCATACACATTAAATTACAACAAATAAATATGACCTAATTACAAAGTAATTGTTTGTTAGTATTTGGATTGAGGCTTAATAGACTAGATTGCTTACTAAGATTTTTCAGAGTCGTGTTGGTCATGCTACCATGTTAACTGTTCATCTAGTTAATGAGTGTAATTATGTGCGTTGGGAGTATTTTGGATACCCTTCATCCCATTGGACAATCCGGTTTTTCTGACCTGTTGGGTTGAGCTATTCTCGTAGCTCATTGTCATTATTGCAAAGTAATACTAATTTGTCTCTCTCTTCATTATGTTATCTGTAACAAGTTTCGGCAATTGTGCCCTCCGGCCTTCTTCATGTATCTCTTTGTCGGACTCGGGAACCTTTCTTCGTGACTCGGGAACATTTTCAGAGAAAATATTGTCTCATATTTGGATGTTAAAAAATAAAGTTTTTAAAAAAATGTTTTGAAAAAATGGTGTCTACAAAAAATTGCAATACCTAAAAAAGAATGTAATTTAAAAAAAACGTTTTTCAGCATTAAAATAACCCAACACAAGTGTGACATGCCATAAAATCTCAACGCAACCAGTCAACCAACTTAACACGTGATTACGTTGACTAAGTTAATCATTCCGCGCGTAACTACAATTTCCTCGTGCTATCAAAATCTTAAAAAACACAAGGAAAACCACTTGATATGTTGTTTTTATTAAGTTTCTTAGATGTGCACAAGGGCCAGAAGTATAGGGCGCCCAATGGAAAATCTAACTTCACTAACAATGCTCGAATTATATAACCATTACACCATGTGAGGGCCCTGCATACAAACCCTGATATAACGGACTGACTGTGAAATGTTAATTAGAATTTTCACTCCGTCTTTAAATAGAAGCATTTACATAATCAATGGCACCCACCTTTTGTAACCCGTAACGGTAATGGTATATTCTTTAAGAATTTCAGATTCTTCTGAGTTGAAGTAAATTATTATTCCCCCACTCGCCAAAGAAAAAAAAAAAATATGACATTATTTTCTGGTAAAAACTTAATTAATCACCTGAACAAATGGAATCGAACTTATCCAATTTGATAATTTGGATTTAATGCAGATTAGATACTGACAATCAATCAGTAAATCAATTAATCATTCAACAAGCTTCAATAATAATTATAATATATATTATTATGTTATGTAATATATATATATATATATATATAATCTCTCCTTGCCGATTCGAACACTGATTGTCAAGCTGACTGTCAAGCGTCTTTACCACCACACCAAACGGACTTAGCAGATTTCTTTCGTTTTGTTAAGGAGTAGGTATTTACATTCCTCTTAAGTGACCTCTACACGAACTTACGAGAAGTAAACAAACAGACGATGTTTGTGATATGGCTATTTTCAGCCGACAATATTTGGGAGAATATGTGTTTAAATGAAGTCGAACCTAATTTTATGAAAGTTAATTAATTAATAATTAATTAATTAATTAGGCGGATTACCTATTAAATTTAAGGCTAAACAAATCGAGAAAAATCAATCTCTGTATGTACATTTCGGCCTATTAGGCCTCCTCAGCAGAGCTATAGATACAAAGACCGCCCCGTGTGCGATTCGAACACTGATTGTCAAGCTGACTGTCAAGCGTCTTTACCACCACACCAAACGGACTTAGCAGATTTCTTCGTTTTGTTAAGGAGTAGGTATTTACATTCCTCTTAAGTGACCTCTACACGAACTTACGAGAAGTAAACAAACAGACGATGTTTGTGATATGGCTATTTTCAGCCGACAATATTTGGGAGAATATGTGTTTAAATGAAGTCGAACCTAATTTTATGAAAGTTAATTAATTAATAATTAATTAATTAATTAGGCGGGATTACCTATTAAATTTAAGGCTAAACAAATCGAGAAAAATCAATCTCTGTATGTACATTTCGGCCTATTAGGCCTCCTCAGCAGAGCTATAGATACAAAGACCGCCCCGTGTGCGATTCGAACACTGATTGTCAAGCTGACTGTCAAGCGTCTTTACCACCACACCAAACGGACTTAGCAGATTTCTTCGTTTTGTTAAGGAGTAGGTATTTACATTCCTCTTAAGTGACCTCTACACGAACTTACGAGAAGTAAACAAACAGACGATGTTGTGATATGGCTATTTTCAGCCGACAATATTGGGAGAATATGTGTTTAAATGAAGTCGAACCTAATTTTATGAAAGTTAATTAATTAATAATTAATTAATTAATTAGGCGGGATTACCTATTAAATTTAAGGCTAAACAAATCGAGAAAAATCAATCTCTGTATGTACATTTCGGCCTATTAGGCCTCCTCAGCAGAGCTATAGATACAAAGACCGCCCCGTGTGCGATTCGAACACTGATTGTCAAGCTGACTGTCAAGCGTCTTTACCACCACACCAAACGGACTTAGCAGATTTCTTCGTTTTGTTAAGGAGTAGGTATTTACATTCCTCTTAAGTGACCTCTACACGAACTTACGAGAAGTAAACAAACAGACGATGTTTGTGATATGGCTATTTTCAGCCGACAATATTTGGGAGAATATGTGTTTAAATGAAGTCGAACCTAATTTTATGAAAGTTAATTAATTAATAATTAATTAATTAATTAGGCGGGATTACCTATTAAATTTAAGGCTAAACAAATCGAGAAAAATCAATCTCTGTATGTACATTTCGGCCTATTAGGCCTCCTCAGCAGAGCTATAGATACAAAGACCGCCCCGTGTGCGATTCGAACACTGATTGTCAAGCTGACTGTCAAGCGTCTTTACCACCACACCAAATATTGTCGGCTGAAAATAGCCATATCACAAACATCGTCTGTTTGTTTACTTCTCGTAAGTTCGTGTAGAGGTCACTTAAGAGGAATGTAAATACCTACTCCTTAACAAAACGAAGAAATCTGCTAAGTCCGTTTGGTGTGGTGGTAAAGACGCTTGACAGTCAGCTTGACAATCAGTGTTCGAATCGCACACGGGGCGGTCTTTGTATCTATAGCTCTGCTGAGGAGGCCTAATAGGCCGAAATGTACATACAGAGATTGATTTTTCTCGATTTGTTTAGCCTTAAATTTAATAGGTAATCCCGCCTAATTAATTAATTAATTATTAATTAATTAACTTTCATAAAATTAGGTTCGACTTCATTTAAACACATATTCTCCCAAATATTGTCGGCTGAAAATAGCCATATCACAAACATCGTCTGTTTGTTTACTTCTCATATATATATATATATATATATCTGTGTACATAAATAAATATATATACATGCATATGCATGTATATACATTTGTAAATATATATGCATATACATACATATACATATATACATACACACACATATATACACACATATATATATATACATATATATATATACATATAAGATCACATATACATATATGTTTACACACACACGTTTACATACTCTTTCTCTCTCTCTCACTATCTCTCTCACTATCTCTCTCTCTCTCACTATCTCTCTCTATCTTTCTCTATCTTTCTCTCTCACTCTCTCTCTCTCTCTCTCTATTATATATATATATATATATATATATATATATATATATATTTCCTCTATTCTCTTATTAAGTAGCATGTCATTTTTCTTCCCCTTTCTTTGTTTATAATAAAAATGGAATAATCCACTATTTAGCTGAGGTGACGACACTGAGTAAATAAGAATTCGGCGGATAATCAACGTCAGATAATCAGGATTTACATTTTTTCTTTTCATCTTGGACGATTTGGACGGTCTCATTTCCAACCAGAGGATGCTGGAAGATGATGAAGGTCATATTTTCTTTTTAGGAACACCGGTGTTAATATACAGATGGTCCGAAAGTCTTGTTACAAATTTTATTTTTAGAGATAAAATCATCATCATCATGATCATCATCATGTCACGCAATTAGCCCGGATATCCATGACAATCTCTCGCCAACCTTCTCTATAATTCATTGCGCCAGGGAGGTCTTCTGCACAGCATCCAGTATCCGTACAGAGTTGGTCAATGTAGGTCCTCGCTGGGCGGCCCACGTTTGAATGTCCATGTGCTGGCTTCCACAGGAGAACATCGCTTATGTGTTCGTCCTTGCTCCTCCAGCAGTGTCCGGCATGTCTTGTCCGTCTCACTCGGGTGGTCTGTGAGATAAGGGGCAGGTGTCCGTACAGCTGCTTCCTTATGAGGTGCTGTTTCCACGACTTGTTCAAGATCGCACGCAGCATACTTGTGCAGCTTCCATCTATCTTATTCACAAGGCACCTCGACAGGGTCCAAGTGGTGCAGCCATACATCAGCACTGAATTACATAATTCAACCTGAAATTCTAGAAAATGATTTAACATTTAAAGATTTTTAGAAGTAAAATTATCCAATAACATATATCATATTTTAGGTACCGTCGCAGAAGGGCGTGCTGGCCTAGGATTTTCTACACCTATTCCAATACACAAAGCCACACCAAAGAAACGACGTCATCTCGTTCAAGATGAAGTACGTAAAGGCATGGAGGAACAAAGGCTAGCTAGAATGGTAGGACTAAAACAGCAAGGGACCGGCACTAATTGGAATTCCATAATACAACGTAAGATCAAACAATAGATTAGAGCTAAACACTGAATACATAATTAATTAAAATACACGTTCCTCATAGTATATAGTACATAGTATGTACATTTCATTATACATATATCAAATGAATAATACATAAATATATGAATAGATGAAAATAATAAAATTGAAATTGAATGAGCGGCTAAATGACTATTACGGCTTTCCGCGTGGCGTTTTTAAAAAAGAACACCACGAGACACGTGTTTATAACATAAAAAAAAAATAACGACATAAAAAAAAAACGCGTCCATTTCCGAAAATCGTCTCTGAAGATAAAGTTTAATTTAAAATCGATAAGACAAAAAATAACATCTTTTTGTTTTTATTTTTTATGTGCATTGTAATTGCTTTCAAATTATTAATATATTCAATATATCATATTATTGAAACAAAAAATGATGAAAGTTAAAACAATGTGAAGACGTGACAGGACTTATTATTGTACCAACGCACTTTCCATTAGAAACCAGGGTTCTATGCTGGTCCCAAGAACAGAGAAACAAAAGTGAAAGTTGATCATGGGGAGAGAATAAGTATTTACCCAACCCGTTCGTAACAGGACAGGATGTGACACAAGGTCACAAGCATTGCACATTCGGGTAGGTTCCAACTCACTATTCAGTAGTTATGGATCTGCGAGACTAGCTTGCTAACTGTTAATTATACCATGATCATAAAAGAAACAGATGTATGAGAAAAAGTATAAGTATAAGAAAAAGAATAAATCTATTAATAATAGAGATTCACTTCCGGTTTTTGTCTGTAACAAAAATTACGTCACTGCTTACGTCACATTACCCAAAATCGTCATAAAATATACTGAAAATTCGAACATGCAACATTAGACAGTCCTCATTGTTTTTTTAAAACAAGTTTTAATAAATACATGACTGGTATTATATATCTATATATAGTTTGTTTTATTTTAATACATATTTAAGGTTTACATTTCAAATTGTTTTATTTTTTAATCCATTAATGAATTTGATGATTTTACTTACTTAGGGTACAAACTCGATGAGATTGAATTCTTTTCTCCCAGGCAATATGTTTCAAAAATCTATTTTTACATCGCCCGGAGGGTGTTCTTTATTTTGTACTAGTAACTATAAGAAAAGCAACTATGGAAAAAGTTATAGCCTCAAAGCAGTGGCGTGCCAACGTCGTGATCCGAGAGGAGGGGTCGGCCCGGCTCCCTCATCCAGTGGCCAATAATACTCTGTCGAGTTGGGGAGAGCGTAAGCTCCAACTGAAGTTTTTCAGTTCTATGGGCCTTTTTATAATTTTCTTTTCGCCATTGTCTACGTGATCATTAAGGTAAATTTAATATTGGAATTTTCAAATATCAGCTGTTTTCTAATGATGTAAATATCGGGTGATTTTGTAAATTTCCGACGGCGTACATATTTCTAAACTTAACTTATACAATTGTAAAATTACTTGTTTTAATGTATTCAATTTCACATGCACGTAAATAGGGGCAAAGTCCCCATACAATACATAATCTAGCAATATTTCTAATTATATTTCTATCAAAGACCCGTTTTTTTCAACTTATCTCCTTATATAAATTAGTTCTAAATAATTACAATATCCCTTATCTATTAATAAATTACATTTACATTCAATAGTTTTGATATGATTTCTAATACAAATATTTTCTAAACTCGATTTTAGATTACACACCACAACAAAGACATTATTTCATGAAATATATAATGAAAATTTTTATAATTCTGAAAAATGCTTTTTTTAAATGTTGGAATCTATAATTGTTACTTTTTTGAAATTCGATATGAGAACTTATATGATAAAATGGAGTTGTGTGTTTTAAACAAGATTGATACATCTCCACATTGGATGAAATTTGTAGACCCGTTCACATACCTAGGTAGTAATATCTCATCTACTGACAGTGATATCATATATATATATTTATATATATATATATATATATATATATATATATGTGTGTGTGTGTGTGTGTGTGTGTGTGTCTATATATCTGTATATATATAAATCTGTATATATATGTGTATA
Source organism: Doryteuthis pealeii (assembly GCA_023376005.1). Taxonomy (NCBI): domain Eukaryota; kingdom Metazoa; phylum Mollusca; class Cephalopoda; order Myopsida; family Loliginidae; genus Doryteuthis; species Doryteuthis pealeii. The sequence continues at coordinate 75,945,823 of CM042155.1, forward strand.
TATATGTGTGTGTGTGTAATATATATATATATCTGTATATACATATATGTATATATATGTATATATATATGTTTATATATACATGTATATACATGTATATCTGAATATATATACATATGTATATGTATGAATATATATGTATATATATATGCATATATAAATATATGTATATATATGCATATATGTGTATATATGTACATATATATGTACATATGTATATTTACATGTATATATTATTTTATATATATATTATATATTATATATATATATATATATATATATATATAGGATAATTTCTGTGTACATTCTCTGTATTTCAAGCTCGTATTCCCCAAATTTTACTATCATCAAAAGGAAGAAGATTATGTTTAAAAAAAATGGCCACTTAGACAATCCGTAGTATTATTTTGATTTTTAGGACTAATTTCTTGAAATTATTCAACCACCAAAATTTCGTTTTCTTAAAACTATAAACCTTTCAGTTGAATAGTAAAATTCTATTATTTCAATTTGTTCTTTCAAATGGTAAATTGACATTTTCCATTTGCTTAGTATACAAAAAAGTATACTTATAAAAAATCTGAAAAATAATATAAAAATTAAATTAAAAACAAATTTCCAATTTATTTTATTAAATCAGCAGTGCTTGTTACGATTTTATGGGCCATCCTTTAGGCTTCAAGCAAGAGCGCTTGTCCAGTGGAAATCCTTGGTAAAGAATCCTTTTGTTGTTCATTGGTGCTCCTCAGTCGTGCAAGTCCTTCGTCAATGATTACAAATGGACGTCTCTCAGTATCAGTGATTAAGTAGTCAACCAGCCACGCATTCGGGCTGTTGATTGGCTGAGGTTTAAACCACGTGGCCACGCTTAGTCTATAAATTTAAGTAGTGTATTGTAGCACACCTTATATACAGAGACATACAGAGAAATAAGACCCCATCCCCAAAACAGAGGCTCCGAGGTATGACTAAACTGTACCTTATGGTGAGGCTCCAGTTCTGGATATCTAGGGGAGTGTGGAGTACACACTCAAATAGATCTGTTTAACAACTATTCGTATTCTATAGGACCATATGCAATAGATAAATAAATAAGATAAAACTTAAACGGATTATGTAAATCTGAACGCGATTCCCTAACATGTAGGCTTAAAATAACCCTAGACGGGTTGACGTACTGTTATGATCAATTAATCTAATATACTGATAAAAGTAAGTTCGCGGAGTGGCCTATTGTCGTTATCAACTAGACAGTGATGGAGTCTTTCCCCTTTTCGCTGGCGCTAGACCAGGGAGATTGATTTGCGGACAGATCAGATTTACCACACAGATCAGATTACTGTGCTACTCATACCCTGAGTTGGTGAGGAACAGTATCGAACTCAGAACCTTGCGATTCAAAGGCGGGTGTTCTAACGACTGGGCTAAACCGGCCCCACGGCGGCAAATTGGCCTCTAATTTCGGACACTAAAAATTGAGAT
>CM042155.1:75949804-75959804 GCA_023376005.1 Doryteuthis pealeii
AATCGATAAGACTTTAAAAATACATTAAAAACAAAAGACATAAAAGGAAAAGCTGACAAAAAGAAAATCTCTTTATTTGGTAATAAACGCCCGACACGTGGCGTTACGGTTATAATCGTAGAAAATGGACTCAGTGAGCTAAGTTCAACTCCTTGAGCAGTCTCCTTGGAGAATAAGTTCAAATAAGATGATATACTATACAAGGTGTGTCAAAAAAGTATCGAGATTTTTTTTTGTACTTTTAGACACACCTTGTATTCTGAAAAAAAAAAAACGTTCCATTCATTCTTCGTTTCTATCTTGATAAGTACAGCTTTAAACTTGTAACTTTTTTTTTTACACACATTGTATTCTGAAAAAAAAAATAATGAAAAGAACGTTATTTTTGTTGTGGGGTTTTAAGGGTAAAAAAAATAAGACAAACGACTGTTAACAATGTATACAAATGTATTGAACAAAAGGAGTAGAAATTTACAGCAAAGAAAGTGGAGATTGCGTTCGACCAATACAGTTACGAGCTGACTCACATTTGCTTCGTTGTCAAGCCACAATTGTTCCTGGTACTTATAGTAATCGTCGGCGCATTCCATTTATGTCCCTAGGTTATATCACCTATAACAATTTTTTTCAGAATACAAGGTATGTTAAAAAGTAGAAAAAATTTCGATACATTTATGACACACCTTATATATGTGTGTGCGTGTGAGGGGGGATATTTGATATCTATCCTAATGATTTTGAATACTTTGCTAACACAAGCCCACTTTTTTAAAAAGTTGAAATGAAATGATAAAAACTAGCGATAACCGTGGATATACCACGGTATGATAATTTGACTATTAGAACGTTTGATATATTTACTTAAGAGCTATTGCAAAATAGTCCAATATGTAAAAGTTCAATATGTAAAAAGTCCAATATGTAAAACGAATAATAATTTATCTGAGGTGATGACAGAGCGTGACACACGTAGGTAGGTACTAGCGTATCAATATATAGATATATGAAAGAAACAAAATAAATACATTGTGGGAAAATAAGATGAAATAATAATAAGAAATGATTCAAATAAAATAAGTACATTTTATCCCATGGTGCCCCCCAAAATAAAAAAATTAAAAGAATAAATGAAAAAAAGTACAAAAAATATCAATACATTTCTGACACACCTTATATATGTGTGTGCGTGTGTGGGGGGATGTTTGATATCTGTCCTAATGATTTCGAATGCTTTGCTAACACAAGCCCACTTTTTAAAAAAGTTGAAATGAAATGATAAAAATTAGCGAGAACCGTGGATATACCACGGTATGATAATTTGACTATTACAACGTTTGATATGTTTACTTAAGAGCTATTGCAAAATAGTCCAATATGTAAAAAGTTCAATATGTAAAACGAATAATAATTTATCTGAGGTGATGACAGAGCGTGACATACGTAGGTAGGTACTAGCGTATCAATATATAGATATATGAAAAAATACTTTGTGGGAAAATAAGATAAAATAATAATAAATGATTCAAATAAAATAAGTACATTTTATCCCATGGTGCCCCAAAATAAAATAAAAAATAAAAAAATAAAAAAGGAAATAAAAGAGTTCAAAGCGTTATTCGCTATCTGTTCATATTTATGACCCTACTCCCGAAAAGGAGATAATCTCTCATTTTGACTTAAATACCGCAATCGGAATGTCATACTTATAGAGTACGGCCGTCTACATAGGGCACTTTAAATTGACATTATATTGGTAATCACCGATCGAGTACAGCCGTTCATATATTGAGTACTTTAAATAACCGTAATGAATTTACCCAACCCCTCCGCAACGCAATGATGTGACATAAGGTAAATGTGTTTAAGTCAGTTTTTTGTACTATTAACTATTTTAAGCTACAAGGTAAGATAGGTTGATTGATTGGTGCTTAATTGCATATCAATCCCTATGGGTTATTTAATGCCAAATCCTGTTTATACATATATATATATACATATACATATTTACCAACCCGAGTAGGATGTGACACAAGGTCAATTTCAAGAACTCCTAAAGGGGTAATCAAAGTAAATACAGAAACGTTTAGTATTTGGTTCATTTCTCAACTCATTGCCACGTTGACTTTAACAGATTCTTATGGATATCATCTAAACTTACTTCTCCTAAGACAAACAAAAAAATGATGAAGGATTCCGGACTTACAAGAAAGACTTTTGGAACTTTGGTTTCCATTAAGCTTTATGTAAAGGAATAAATGATCCGTATTAAAACCATCCTCGTAAAAGAATAGTAGTGGTACTTTTGACCCACAACAGCGGGATGAGGGGGATTCATACCTTTCCCAAGGGTATTAGTCTGAAAGTGAACGTAATAGCAAGATTGGAGTTCGAACTCGCTTACTACGATATCGCAGTCCAGAATGTTAGCCATCTTTATTACCCCAATTCCGAAAAGGAGATAATCTGTATGTCTGTCTGTCTGTCTGTCTGTCTCTCTCTCTCTCTCTCTCTCTCGCTCTCTCTCTATTTCTGAATTCAGCAAACCTAGTGAATTGTTTTCCTGAAATTTATGAGGAAATGCGTCCCGGTCTCCTGCCTCAAAAATTGCTACCTGGTGACTATTAAAATAACAACTCAGCTCAGTCTATTCAAAACTATCAATCTTCATATCTATCTATCTATTTATCTCAATTTGTTCATATTTATCTATATTACTTTAAATACTAAGATTTTTTTATTCATGTTTGTTTAATGTCTTGTTTTTAGTTTAAATAAACAAGAATTACGACAAAAAAAGAAGCGACCACCCCCCCAAAAAATACATTTACTTGTCGAAAATATCTATCTATCTATTTCCATTTGTTCATATCTATCTATATTATTTTGTTTGTTTATCTATCTATCTATCTCAGTCTATTCAAAACTATATATCCATCTTCATATATAAACAAGAATTACGACAAATTACGATAATTAAACAAGAATTACTACGAGCTGGGGTCGTTATTTTGATAGTCACCGGCTAGCAATTTATGAGGCAGGAGAGCGGGACGCAATTCCTCATAAATTACCGGTTTTCCTTTCAAGAGCTCCCAAAAGGGCTAATCAAAGATAAATAGAGAAACTTTATATATATTTAGCGGTTTACTCAACTCCACGTCATTCTGATTTGAGTTCAACCAGTAACTACATTCTTATTTATATTATCCAAACTTATCTTTGACCTTACGACTAACAGAAAAGGATTTCAGACCTACAAGTAATACTTTAAGAACTTCCCTTAAACCACGTCAAAAGGAATAAACGGTTCGTAGTAAAAGCTAAATTTTTGTGTTGCGGATGACTACGGAGACTGAACTCGCAACTTCCTGATCGTGAGTGGTGGCTCGTAATTTAAGAAAAACACACTCTCGAGCTTCGAGATTGTGTTGGTACGTATGCAAATTTCGCACAGGTCGGGCAGCGCTAAGCGTAATTGGCCCGGATGTAAGATCTTGGTGAGTGCAGTGGTCTGTCAATTACACTGGTTTACAAAGAAATTGAGGCAAGCACAAAAATAACTGTTTTAACCTAATTTGGGGGTGCTGAATTCAGATTTGAAATCCGTTTTTACTCATCACCTATAGTTTTTTTTAGATATGCATACTGTACATTTTGTACACATACTGTACATAAAGGCGTATATGCATTCAGGGTTAATTTTTAATATTGTGTGACTTATGTCTTCTTTTTTAGTTATTATGCAATAGATATAAGTGATAGCATTACATTATATATATATATATAGCTATATATCAAGACGGATTTTGGCAGTTAAGCGTAGCCAACACGTCTCAATCAATAGCCAGTAGTGCACTGGCCAGTAGTGCATTAGCAGTCAGCAGAACATCTAAGAAAATACATTTCTAACTGTCTGTGGTATTATGAATTGTGTACATTGTGTCATCCAAGTATATTTGTTCCGTCAATGTTCTTTATCGATCCAGTTTAATCTGTAATAAGCTGCTGCAACTGTTGAAATAAGCACGTATATACTTTGTATATACTAAAATGAGACTATTTAAAAGACAGAAAACTAGAGGTGATAGAGCAAAACTGTTTATAAATTTGAATTCAGCACACCCAAATTAGTAAAAATTACCTATTCACATTCTTGCCTCAGACAAAAAAATATTTTTTTGTAAACTAGTGTTATTATTTATGGCCTACCTTCCCACACCACAAGGCAGTTTGTTTTTCACCTTCCTAACCAGAATTAGAGACGTGCCGTGACAAAATAACCAGAACCAAAGACGAGTGAACATTTGTGTCAAACTTGGAGACTAGTGAAAATTTGTAGTTGTATCGACGACAGTGGTTGCATTCGGTCGTTACTTCACACCTCTGTTTCGTAAATAATAAATTTATTTCGCACATTTTGTTGTTTCTTTTATTCAACAATTGTTTTTACTAGCAACTATATGCACCCTCCGGCTGCATGTATTTATGTTTTAATGTAATAAAATATTATATTAAATTAGAAAGTATAAAAAGTCGTCGGGGCGGCCCAATGTCGGTATCAGCCAGTCAGCGAGGGAGTCTATCCTCTTTTCACTAGCGCTAGACCAAGGAGATTATTTTAGCATCTGAGGTGGAGCGCCACACCTACCTTCAGCTCCTTACTTTTACCGCACAGATCCCTGTGCTACTCATACGCTGAGTTGGCGAGGGCCGGTATCGAACTAGGAACCTTGTGGTTTCTAGCCGAACACTCTACCGACTGAGCTAAGTATAATGAAACTAAATAAGAATGCAGATAAAAAGATTTGAAACAGCGGTAGGTACAATAAAAAAAACTTACTCTTCCATCACTCTCATCTTTCATTGAGAAATTTTCCTAATTTAACTATTTAGTTAAAATAGGAAGTAAAGAATAAAATTACAGTTATTTTTCTTGTTAATAGATTATTGAAAAGATTTATCCCCGAGATTTTTGCTCATATTCATTAAGGTAAAACCAAGCAATTAGAAATCAATAATACTAAGCATATATGTAACTTAGCCTTGGCGTTCTCACTGTAAATCGCTATTTTGTTGTATATATATATATATTTACCAACCCCTTTGCACGAAGAGGATGTGACACAAGGTCAATTTCTTAAGCGGAGTTTGAATTCAGAGTTTTCCTTCTCCTTGACCGGTTGCCTAACCAAGGTTAAAGAGCCCAGTCTGCCCTACTATTTATCCATGGCTGGAGGGAGAGTAGGATTCATACCTTTCCCAAGTGTATTAGTGCTAAGTGAAATGCAATTACCACGTCCAGGATTTGAACTCGGGGCGACGAGTCCATTTCCCATGACTTTAACCATTACACCACGCACTTCCCAATATTTTGTTGTATATATAAATGCAATTGCATGTTATTAGTATGTAGATATGGTCAACAGAATTAATAATGTAAAACAATTTTATTAAGGATTGAGGTTTAAATAAAAATTAAATCGTCAAGAATGTGACGTAAATAACAATGGGAATTGTGACTTGAGTTGTAATATAGTTTCGGCTACAGAGAGAAAGTCACCGAATCCCCATTATAATAAGATATGTAAACACACACACACACGCACCTAGTCTACAATTGAATCACCTAGTTTTGAATTGAACCACCATAAGTTAAGCCCCGTAATTTGGCACCTAAAACCCTATATAATAAAAGGCGGTGGCCTAAAGTCGGTATCAGCCAGAAGGCGATGGAGTCTATCCCTTTTTCACTGATGCTAAAACAAGGAGATTGTTTTTAGCGTCTGAAGAGGACCACCACACCTACCATCAGTTCCTCACTTTATCACACAGATCCCTGTGCCACTCATACGCTAAGTTGGCGAGGGCCAGTATCGAACTAGGAACCTTGTGGTTTCTTGCCGAACTCTCTACTCACTGAGCTAACCCGGCCTTTAGACAAAGAAAAATTAATGGAAAACAAAGAAACACATTTATTTTGAAATGCCGACATGAGAACAAGTTCCTGTGGGGATTAAAATAAAATAAAAATTGAGAAAGTTTTTTAAAAAATTCAATATATCATATTATTGAAACAAAAAAATAATGACAGTTAAAACAATGTGAAGACGTGACAGGACTTATTATTGTACCAACGCACTTTGTATTAGAAACCAGGGTTCTATGCTGGTCCCAAGAACGGAGAAAGAAAAGTGAAAGTTGATCATGGGGAGAGAGTAAGTATTTACCCAACCCGTTCGTAACAGGAAAGGATGTGGCATAAGGTCACAAGCATTGCACATTCGGGTAGGTTCAAACTCACTATTCAGTAGTAATGGATCTGCGAGACTAGCTTGCTAACTGTTAATTATACCATGATCATAAAAGAAAAAGATGTATGAGAAAAATAATAAATATAAGAAAAAGAATAAATCTATTAATAATGGAGATTCGCTTCCGGTTTTTGTCTGTAACAAAAATCATGTCACTGCTTACGTCACATTTCCCAAAATCGTCATAACATAGAATAAATACACTCAAAATTTGAACATGCAAAAAAATATCAGCAACAAAAAACGAAAAAAACAGAAACAAAAACTATGATCTTTATTATTTTTGTAATCTTTTAAAACTCATATTTTAAAACATTTTTAAAACTCATTTTTTTTTAATCAATTTAGCTCTTCGTATTAACAAGGAATTACCACTCCGGGTCAGATAGGACCTGAGAGTAATAGCAATGATTGGTACTCCCCACACTCCCCTGAGCACCAGAATTAGAACCTCAGCACTAGATGCAGTTTAACGTCGCCATTTTGGTTTTGGCACGGAAACATATTTTCCATATAGATAAAGGCATTTTCTTCTTTTTCATTGGTCCCCTCGTCCCTTTTTGGTGCAATTTTATTAATTTTTCCCGCTTTCTAGAGAACTTCCGGAATAACCAGGGCTTCCCAAATAACATCCAAATGGTAAAACGTCTGATTTAAAGAGACGGTATTCTCCAATCGGAAAAGAATCTTAATTGCTCAATAATAATGAGGATTGTCTTGAATAATTGCCTCCTTGTTTCATATATATATATATATATATATATATATATATATATATATATATATATATATATTAGTTGTGTGATTATATATATATATTTATATATATATATATATATACACATATAATATATATATATATATATATATATATATATATATATATATATTAATCAAATTTCCCATCTGTAGCAAAAGCTTGGAATCTATCTAAACAACCTAATATTTTGTCTATATATTGGCGCATGCGCATAAAAGTCCCTTCAGGTTTTGCTGCTTTGGACGCCACTCTGACGGACAGCCCGTTTCTATAGCAACCAAATTTAAAAAAAAAACCAGGACGGCAAGAAGCAATGGGAAATTATAGAGCCGGATAAATTGCGACGACAACGGCTAATTAAGATAAAATAGAATTAAAAAAAAAGGTTTATTGAAATGTTGACCCAGAGTAATCAATAGGAAAAATAAAAGGGAAGTAGCCATTTTGGGGAAATAGAAATCGCGCCCTTTTCGTCTATTCTTATTTAAGCTGATTTCTAAGAATCAAAGACGAAATAAGAAATAAAATCAAATAAAACGAGGTGTTGGTAAACACACACACACACACACACACACACACACAACACAGACACACACACACACACACACACACACACACACACACACACACACAAATAAACAAACTAGTAAGGCCTATCTACTAATAATAAAAAAGTATAAGCCAAACCTGTTATAGGGGATACACCCTATAAGACTAATGAAATGCGCCGACAGGTTACTATTAATAATGGAGATTCGCTTCCGGTTTGCTGATCCCAAGAACGGAGAAACAAAAGTGAAAGTTTTGTAATTTGTGTGCATTGTAATTGCTTTCAAATTATTAATATATTATAATATATAATATTATTGAAACAAAAAAATAATGAAAGTTAAAACAATGTGTAGGCGTGACAAGACTTATTATTGAACCAACGCACTTTGCATTAGAAACCAGGGTTCTATGCTGGTCCCAAGAACAGAGAAACAAAAGTGAAAGTTGATCATGGGGAGAGAGTAAGTATTTACTCAACCCGTTCGTAACAGGACAGGATATGACACAAGGTCACAAGCATTGCACATTCGGGTAGGTTCAAACTCTCTATTCAGTAGTGATGGATCTGCGAGACTAGCTTTCTAACTGTTAATTATACCATAATCATAAAAGAAAAAGATGTATGAGAAAAAGAATAAATATAAGAAAAAGAATAAATCTATTAATAATGGAGATTCGTTTCCGGTTTTTGCCTGTAACAAAAATTACGTCACTGTTTACATCACATTACCCAAAATCGTCATAACATAGAATAAATACACTCAAAATTCGAACATGCAACATTAGACAGACCACGTTGTTTTTTAAAACAAGTTTTAATAAATACATGACTGGTATTATATATCTATATATAATTTGGTTTATTTTAATACATATTTAAAGTTTACATTTCAAATTGTTTTATTTTTTTAATCCTTTAATGAATTTGATGATTTTACTTACTTAAGGTACAAACTCGCTGACATTGAATTTTTTACTCCCACCCCTCAGGCAATATGTTTCAAAAATCTATTTTTACATCGCCCAGAGGGTGTTTTTTTAAATTTTGTACTAGTATATATATATATAAGGCTGGGTTAGCTCAGTCGGTAGAGCGTTCGGCTAGAAAGCACAAGGTTCCTAGTTCGATACCGGTCCTCGCCAACTCAGCGTATGTGTAGCACAGGGATCTGTGAGGTAAAGTAAGGAGCTGATGGCATGTGTGGCGCTCCACCTCAGAGGCCAAAATCAATCTCCTTGTTCTAGCGCTATTGAAAAGGAGATAGACTCCCTCGCTGACTAGCTGATACCGACTTTAGGCCGTCCCGACGACTTTACTTTATATATATATATATATATATATATTGGTTTGGTGCTTGGTTTTGAAGGCTAATGCAAGTGTAAAGAAAAATGAGGTAACTATGATATTTCTTGTTTACCTTTGATCTATTCTTAATATTTCGAGATAAAGATCTCTTCGTCAGAAGATTTCTAAAAGTCTGAAGCTGATGCTTGTTGCTAGTATCTGTCAATTCTGTTGTATGACTAGTAATATCTTCCAAATTCTCTGTGTGTATATGTGTAAGTCTCTCTGTGTGTGTTTATGTGTGCTTGTATGTCCAACAATGTCTTAGTATCTGTTGTGAGGTTTTAAGGGGTCAAATAAGAACAAAACGACGGGTAACAAAATGTAGAAAAACAGAAAGTAGACAAATACAATAGGGAGATGTGGAAATTACGTCCGACGAACAGAGTTATTGGCACTCGCATTGGCTTATTCCTAAGCCACAATTATCCCTGTTATTTATAGTAACCTGTCGGCGCATTCCATTAGTCTTATAGGGTGTATCACCTATAACAGTATCATTCCAGATTTGGCTTATACTTTTTTTATTATTAGTAGATAGGCCTTACTAGTTTGTTTATTAGTGTGTGTGTGTGTGTGTGTGTGTGTGTGTGTGTGTGTGTGTGTGTGTTCTTCAGACACAGCTTTTTTATAATAATATTAACTTTTTAACTCGTGGAAATACCATTATCTCATTAATCTATCTATCTAAATATACACATATTAAGTGCAGTTGTGTGTATGTATGAATGAATGTGTGCGTGTATATCCGGAGAAAACTACGAAAATGAAGCAATTAATGACAAAGTAAAATATATATACACATTCACTATCTCCAGATTTTGGTTTTTGAGCAAAAATAACAAAGATTTGGTTTACATCCGTGAAGATAATTAACAAAAATAGAATTTAAGTAGTAACCCAACAAGAGTTGCCCTGCCATAAAACCAGCCAATCACGAAGCGGTTAAAGTAAACATTTTTTTATAAAACACTGTACCTCCCTTCACCAAAAAATACATTTTAATATTACTAGTTATATTGGATTATTTTG
>CM042155.1:75964804-75966700 GCA_023376005.1 Doryteuthis pealeii
GGGAGAGAGCGAGAGAGAGAGACAGGGAGAGGGGGAGAGAAAGTGGAGAGAGAGGAGGGGACAGAGTGGGAGAGAGTGATGGGGGGGACTCCCCCGCAAAAATTATATATCAAATAAATGAATAAAATAAAAAGTAATGGCATCCACTTAATGTTATTTTGAAAGCGTGCTCCAGATCTTCATTTGATGTAAACAATACAAATATATATGACGATTACCGAAAATAGTCATATATATATATATATATGTATATATATATATATATATATATATATATATGTGGTGTGGGGGGGAGATTATGTGCTTAATTAAAGTCATACCTAATTTTTGTTAATTAATTACTTATAACTAAATGAATTAGGCATGCATATCGGTTTAAATGTAAAGCGTAAACAAATCGAGAAAAAGTCGACGTTACATTTAAACCGATATGCACGCCTAATTCATTTAGTTATAAGTAATTAATTAACAAAATTAGGTATGACTTTAATTAAGCACATAATCTCCCACAAATTGTCGGCCTTTGCCATTTCAAACACATTGTTTGACTACTTCATATATATATATATATATATATATATATATATATATATATATTATATAGGAGGTCATTCAATAAATAAGATGAATTTTAAAAAAATCTCCGTATGTTTATGCTATTGAAATTTCCTTCAAATTTTTGGCAATAATAAGAAAATTGTTAAGTTTTTTCTCTGATTTTTTTTTTTTTCAATACGAAGACGCACACACCCATTGCTGCTTAACTTCGATGATCTAGCGGGAAGCGGTGCTTTCAGCGTGGCTTGAGCGTAATGAGAGAGTTATATATATATATATCATCATCATCATCATCACTGTACGGCCACCTACTATATATCATCGAAACCATCTGAGTAAGACGGACAAGACACGCGGGACACTGCTGGAGAAGCAAGGACGAACTCATAAGCGACGTCCTCCTGTGGAAGCCAGCACATGGACAAGCCAGTGTGGGCCGACCAGCAAAAACATACGTTGGTCAGTTCTGTGCGGATGCAGGATGCTACATAGAGGACCTCCCGAGAATGATGAGCGATAGGGACGAATGGAGAGAGATTGTCATGGATATCCGCGCTGAAAGCGCGACATGGTGATATATATATATATATATATATATATATATATATATATATATATATATATAATTGTTAAATAATGCAGCCATTTTTTGTCTGCAAGTTTTGTCCTTTGTTTTTTTTTGTATTGCCGGATTATTTTTGTAATATCTGGCGAAAATTGGCTGATGTATTTGCCATATGTCATAGACCAGTACTTTCCGCCCTATCGTGGGTCATCTTCAGGGTTTTTGAAACCATAACAAATGGGCTATCCATTTTCTATTTATATAGGTTTGTGTTTATTATTGTTGTTGTTATATATTATTAGTATTATTATTATTATCTTTTATTATCATTTTTAATATTATTATAATTTTATAATTTGTTAATGTAATTATAGGCATTTTAGAACATTGGTGCTATTATCAAAGTTTATTTTGTTTAGTTGTGGATTTTTGTGTCTAATATGCTGTGCTTCTAAGATTTTTAGTCGTTGTTTACATGATTGTGTTTCTATAATGGTTGTGTTATCGTTGAGTATTTTCCAGAATTTATTATTGGGACAAGAGTGTGGGCTATTGAGCTATTGTCTGTAAGGTGCATTGTAAGCAAAATAACAAAATAAACTTTGGTAATAGCACCAATGTTCTAAAATGCGTATAATTACATTAACAAATTATAAAATTATAATAATATTAAAAGTGATAATAAAAACAATAATAATAATAACAACAACAATAATAAACACAACCTATTAAATAAAAAATCGAAAAGCCCATTGTTTTCTCGCCGGCCGTTT
>CM042155.1:75969300-75976800 GCA_023376005.1 Doryteuthis pealeii
GCGGTGCTTTCAGCGTGGCTTGAGCGTAATGAGAGAGTTATATAATATATATATCATCATCAATCATCATCACTGTACGGCACTACCATATATCATCGAACCATCTGAGTAAGACGGAACAGACACGCGGGACACTGCTGGAGAAGCAGGACAAACTCATAAGCGACGTCCTCCTGTAGAAGCCAGCACATGGACAAGCCAGTGTGCCCGACCACAAAAACGACGTTGATCAGTTCTGTTGGCGGATGCAGGATGCTGCATAGAGACCTCCCGAGAATGATGAGCGATAGGGACGAATGGAGAGAGAATTGTCATGGATATCTGCGCTGAAACGCGACATGGTGATATAATATATATATATATATATATATATATATATATATATATATATATATATATCATATTGTTAAATAATGCAGCCATTTTTTGTCTGCAAGTTTTTGTCCTTTGTTTTTTTAATATTGCCGGATTATTTTTGTAATATCTGGCGAAAATTGGCTGATGTATTTTGCCATATGTCATAGACCAAGTACTTTCCGCCTATCGTGGGCCATCTTCAGGGTATTTTGAAACCGTACAACAATGGGCTTTTCAATTTTTTTATTTATATAGGTTGTGTTTATTATTGTTGTTGTTATTATTATTAGTGTTATTATTATTATTGCTTTTATTATCATTTTTAATATTATTATAATTTCATAATTTGTTAATGTAATTATAGGCATTTTAGAACATTGGTGCTATTATCAAAGTTTATTTTGTTTAGTTTTGGATTTTTGTGTCTAATATGCTGTGCTTCTAAGATTTTTAGTCGTTGTTTACATGATTGTGTTTCTATAATGGTTGTGTTATCGTTGAGTATTTTCTGGAATTTATTATTGGGACAAGAGTGTGTTTTTAGATGTTGGGCTATTGAGCTATTCTCTGTAAGGTGCATTGTAAGCAAAATAACATAATATTGTCCTTGTCTTCATTGTTATCTGTAAAAAGTTTCGGCAATTGTGCCCTCCGGCCTTCTTCATGTATCTCTTGTCGGACTCGGGAACCTTCTCGGACTCGGGAAACATTCAGAGAAATAGTATCTGTCTCATATTTGGGTTAAAAAATAAGTTTAAAAAAATGTTTTGAAAAAATGTGTCTACAAAAAATTGAATACCTAAAAAGAATGAATAAAATAAAAAAACGTTTTCAGCATAAAATAACCCAACAAGGGTTGACATGCCATAAAATCCAACCAACCAGTCAACCAACTACACTGATACGTTGACTTACTAGTTTAATTCATTCCGCGCGTAACTCAATTTCCTCGTGTATCAAATCTTAAAAAAACACAAGGAACACACCCTGATATAGTTGTTTACTAAGTTTGCTTAGATGTGGCACAAGGCCAGAAGTATAGGGCGCCCAATGGGAATCTAACTTACTAACAATGGCCTGCGAATTTATATAACCATTACACCATGTGAGGTGCCCTGATACAAACCCTGATATAACGGACATGACTGTGAAATGTTAATTAGAATATTTCACTCCGTCTTAAATAGAAGCATTTACATAATCATGGACCACCTTTTGTAACGTAACGGGTAATGGTTATATTCTTTAAGAATTTCAGATTTCTTCGAGTTGAATGAAATTATTATTCCCCCACTCGCCAAAAGAAAAAAAAAAGATATGACATTATTTTCTGTAAAACTTAATTAATCACTGACAAGATGGGAATCGACTTATCAATTTGATAAGTTTGGGATTAATTTAGATAATGACAATCAATCAGTAAATCAATTAATCATTCAATCAATCAAATCAATCAATAAATGATAATAATATATATATATATCATAATATATATATCATATATATATATATCATAATATATATATATATTTATATATATATATATATATATATATATATATATATATAATCCAAAAGTCCAGAGAAGAAATCTTCCTTACGACACGAGTTTTATTTAAAAAAAACCTGTCGCAGTTTGAGAGCTCAATGTGTGCTCTTAATGTTAGAGTCACAGAGCAAATATATAAGTAAAGAAATAACAAAAGACTTAGAGACTTAGCATCATAGTCTATTTCAGGGAGCTTAGACAAATAGTCTAACTCTCCCGACTCATCAGATGCGAATGATGAGTCGGGAGAGTTAGATTATTTGTCTAAGCTCCCTGAAATAGACTTAACGCTAAATCTCCAAGTCTTTTGTTATTTCTTTCTTAATATATATATATACTATATATATATATATATATATATATATATATATGAGTCCATTCTACAAGAACCCTTTGACAAAAGGTGGAAGGTTCACCTGAAATATTAGGATTAATGATAAGATTAAAAACAATATTCATAACTTTAAATTTTGGTTTTCATTCCTTATCTTATATTTTTCCATGCTTCCAATACAATCAATCAGTAAATCAATTAATCATTCAATCAATCAATCAATCAATAATAATAATAATATATATATATAATATATATATATATATATATATATATCTTCGACGGATGTCCACATTAGCTGGGCGAAAACAAGAAAATACTACAAGACAAAACAAGGCTAAGAATAGCCACCTGGAATGTCTGGACACCTCCCGATCTTTAGAGATTGGGAAACCCCAAACTACGTACTGGTATAGTGACAGGGGAGCATCTCGATATGGGGCCTACATCGATGCCCTTGCGGAAGTCAGTTTCAGCTATAATGACCAATTGATAGTAGAGGGTGGGCTGGATACACATCCTCATGGAAAGACAGGCCGATGGTAGCTGTAAGAAGTTTGAGGTAAGGTGACTCGAGCCCTCCATTCTGAAGCAACACATGACGGACGCCATGGAAACATTTCCTACATTGAAGTCTGACCTGTGTGGCAGGGTCTGTATGCCGAGGGTTTCATATGTGTGACAGGGTACATAAAAACAAGCTGGATCCGTGGGCCATTTGCGTGCTCACAACTGCTGACAACTAAACTACCTGTAGAAATGGCCTTATTCTGTGAAGAAGCGGCAATCACCATAGATATAGATATAGATATATAGATAAATGAAGGGGTTCAAACATTTGTTCTCAACAGATATTTAAAAAAATAAGAAATTATAGTTATTCGCCCATTTCATTCATAACATAAAGAAAAAAGAAAGGAGGAGAAAGAAACAAAAAACAAAAAAAAGAGGAAAAAAAACAAGAAAAAAAAATATAACCGCACAAAAAAAACTTAAGCACGTACATTTCTGATATTCACCTCTGAAGATGAAGTTTCTACTTTGAAATCGATAAGACAAAAATAACATCTTTTTGTTTTTTATTTTTATACGCATTGTAATTTGCCTTCAAATCATTAATATATTAAAATATATATTTGTATAGATGAAATTTATTATATACTGACATGTGTTTCGACGGGAATTTGTTTACATATACAGCTTTTCCATTTAAAATCATTTTAATGTAAAATAAAATAACAGTATAAAACTATATCTACACAGGTTGTCTTCTTCAGTGCAGAATATTTTGATTTGTCAAATAAAAACGGGCGATACAATCCAGTGCATAAGTAGCCCAGCTTGAATATGTGCGGTAAAGGGGATAGACTTCTTCGCTGTCGAGCTGATACCGACAATAGATCATTCTGCCAACAAATATATTATTGTATTACAAATACATTAACCGAGTGCGTTGGGTAAATTTTCACCAGTTTAAATTATCAATTTCTTCATGAGCTTAGACTGTTTCAGATTTTCTTTACTGTGCAGCTAACTAGAGCCAGTTGGACTAGCAAAAGTGAAAAGAGGATAGACTTCCTCGCTGTCGAGCTGATACCAACAATAGATCATTCCGCCAACAAATATATTATTGTATTACAAATACATTAACCGAGTGCGTTGAGTAAATTTTCACCAGTTTAAATTATCAATTTCTTCATGAGCTTAGACTGTTTCAGATTTTCTTTACTCTGCGAGCTAACTAGAGCCAGTTTGACACTGTCTGCGAGGAAAGCACTAACATAAGGCAATTCACTCTCCCCAAAATTTGAAAACAGCATGCTGTACTGACTGGCATTCACGCCGGAAGCTCCAATACGAATATTTCAGAATGTTTGTCTGTCAATCTGAGAACAGTGAAGGGGATTCGAAAAAAGATTCAAATGGTGATTACGAAGTTACTTTTTAAATAAGTGAAAAATAGTTTAACTAATTAGGACCGAGCCTATTCTAGTAATGACCACCCCAAGCGGAGTTTAGCAGGCTTAAAACCCAGAGTTTCCTTCTCCTAGACTGGTTGCTTAACCAAAGTTAAAGAGCCTAGTCAGCCCTACTATTTTATCCATAGCTGGAGGGTAGTAGTTGGATTCATCTCTTTTCTAAGATTATTAGCGCTAAGTGAACTGTAGCTTCGTCCAGGATTTGAACTCGGGTCGACGAGTCCATTTCCTATGACTCTAACCATTACACTACCCCACCTCCAACGCCAGCTTGGAAGTCTGACTCTGATTATTCTGATGAGAAAAGAATGCTCAAATTTTGTTTGTGATATCCCAAGCCATGATTGACAACTATCCCGGCGAGTCAATCAGGTATATAGCTAGGGACATGGAAGTGACTGAGTTTCTTATCAGGCATGTAGTTCATTAAGAGATTAGGTATTTTTCATATAAAATAAGAAAGGGACAAAAATCTTATCACAGGCCAGGGAGGAAAAAGGGGAAAGACCGTGCTGCAAAGCTTTTCAACAAACTAAAGCACCCCCCCCCCCAAAACACGATTTTGCCTTTTCTCAGATGAGAAAGAATTCAATTAGAATCAGATGGTGAACTCACAGAACAACGGTCTGACTGTAATCAAAACTACGTCAGCAATGATGTCACTATTCCCTGAGTTATTTACTTTATATTCTCAAATATTATCAGGTAATTATTATTTAATCCTAATTAGCATTTTATTAATTAATGATGTCTCTATTAGTGTATAACAGTGTTAGATTTGTCTCAACATAATCCATGTTATTAATGCTTGTAAAATACTTCAACGTGTGTTGTTTATAACTAAGAAATAAAGGCTTGCATAGTTTATAGTGTTTTGTAATTTGCATAGTATTTTTAGCAAAACTGGGTTTAATAGATAATTACATGATGTTATTGATTTTAATATTATTATTTTATTCTCAAACGTATCAAACTCAGTTCTGTTTATAATTTATTTAGATATTAATTAAAATTAAATCAAAATAAATGTAATGTTTTTATATCTAATTTAGTTTATTTAGTGTTTTTATTAAATATATTTAATTACAACCAAACTTATATACTTTCACCCAGAGGACACATATTTTTGCTAGTATAGATAAATAATTATTTTATTCAGAAACCTTATACGCTAAGACGTTATACGCTAAAACAATCTCCCTTTACGGCTGATACCGATAATAGACCACTGCAGCGTCGACTAATATGAATAAAGATATACTCCGAATTTACTACATGCTATTAATTAAATTCATATTTAAGATGTACCGATAGTGATGAAAATCAAACACCCAGTCCACATCATGATCTTTGGAGTGGTCACTAGTGAAGGTCAAATTATGCCGCCGTTCATGTTTCATGGTAGGGGGACATGAGTGTAACACTGACATGTAAATTAGCACGGCAAGAATTACGTGTTAGATGAGAATGGAAATGTTTAAGAGACAAATCATCATAGGTCACGTGGCATTGTTTCTATTGGACGAGTCGTGAAACGTGGCGAAGTGGAAGAAAGGAGAAATGAGAGGCGAGAATGTGATTGAGTTTGGTACAATGCGCTGAGAGAGTAAGACATGCTTTGCTTTTTCTCAGTACGAAAAATGTCTGCTAGAATCTGATGGTGAACTCACAGAACAACCGTTGGCTTGCTCTGTCCCCACAAGATGAACCGATAGTGATGAAAAACACCCCAGTCCACATCATGGTATTTGGGGTGGTCACTAGTGAAGGTCCCGTCATGCCTCCATTCATATTTCCACATGGCCTCAAACTCAACTCGGAGGCCTACATCAAGTGCCTGGTGGAGGTAGTGCTGCTCTAGATCGAGATGGTGGCTGCTGGTTGACCCTACGTCTGTTTACAAGACTGTACCATGTCACACAGGCAAGAGAAGCCAGTCGTGGCCTAACTGAAAACTTTCTGTGACTACATCACCCGTTACATCTGGCCGCTCAACTCTCCAGGTTGTCATCCTTTTAATTGTTATGTATGGGGCGCAGTTGAGCGAGAAACTAACAAAACTTCATTCAAAACCAAAGATGGACTGAAGAGAAGGTGTAACATAATGGGAGGTCATGAGTGGCACAAGGCCAGAAGTAAGGGGCGCCCAGTGAGAATCGAACTCACTAACAATGGTCTGCAAACCCGTCTTGCTAACCATTACACCACATGAGGTGCCCATTTACTGAGCTTAGCTCAGATGTGACACAAGGCCAGAAGTATGGGACGCCCAGTGAGAATCGAACTCACTAACAATGGTCTGACATGTAAATTAGCACGGCAAGAATTACGTGTTAGATGAGAATAGAAATGTTTCAGGATGAATCATTATTGGTGACGTGGCATTGTTTCTATTGGACGAGTCGTGAAACGTGGCGAAGTGGAAAGAAAGGAGAAATGAGAGGCGAGAATGGGATTGAGTTTGGTACAATGCGCTGATAGAGTAAGACATGGGCTCTAGTGACTTTGGGGAAAATAAAGTCTCATGAGAAAAAGAAGTGGCCTTTTGTTAATAATAAAATCTCTAAATGGTACAGGGAAAGATGCCCCCCAGCACCCCAAGTTGGTTTCCAGATTTCAAACAACAATTTGAGTCTGAGAAAGTTCCCGAGTCTGACAAGAAATACTTGAAGAAGGTCGGAATGCACATCGGCCGAAACGTTGTGTATATACAATAAATATGAAGGCAATAGTCTGAATAATCCACATAATCCAAATCATCAAGCCCCATCTGAAAAAATCAGAGAAATAGTGGAGATAACAATAAAGATGAGGACAACAGTCCGAATAATCCAAATAATCCAAATTATCAAGCCCCATCTGAAAGATTCAGAGAAATAGTATGAAAAAACGTGTTTTTGAGGTGAAGAAGTGAATCAGGATTGTTTCTATTTAAGCCGAACTGTAAAGAAGGTGTAGCGTCAAGCTTATAAACGAGGAGTGTGGCGGTGTCTGCCTTGTAAATTAAAGCTCGAGTTTCTGTCTTTTATTATTATTATTACTTGGGTATCTCGCGTAGTGGCATTTGTAGATCATTGTTAGTGAGTTCGATCCTCATTGGGCGCCTCATACTTCTGGCCTTGTGTCTCAACTAAGCTAAGCTTAGTAAATAACTATTATTTGGACTTTAATATCGATTGGTAACGCTGGTGGTTAAAACGCAATCATCTTAGCCACGAGGCAAGGTACGAAACCAATGGTTATTTGCTGGTTGGTTGTTCTACCAGTGGAACTGCTAGATG
>CM042155.1:75981800-76009719 GCA_023376005.1 Doryteuthis pealeii
CTACGCTGCAGTGTTTCGATCTGTTTCATTAGATTTTTATCAGGGCTTTCGTTAGTTTGAGGGAAAAAATAAAATTATCACAGAAAATAAGAAATCTTGGAGACCCTTTTGTTTTGTGGTCGGTCGGTCTATTTTAAATTGTTGAAGAAAAAAAAAAGAAAATAAATAAAAAAAAAGACACACAGACTCATTCACTCACCCTGTCTCTCTCATTATCTCTCTTTTTTCTTTTTTTTCCTTTTCATCAACAATTTCAAAATAGCCGACCGACACCCCCCCCCCCCCCAAAAAAAAAAACAAACAAAAGGGTTTCGAAGATTTCTTATTTTCTGTGATACTTTTATTTTTTCCCTCAAACTAACAAAAGCCCTGATGAAGATCTATTGAAACAGTTCGAAACACTGCAGCGTAGGCAAAGTAAAAAGTGTAATAATCTTGATTTAACCTTCTTTAATTCTTTTTTTATTATTCTTTCCTTCTTTTCATTATGTTCGATTGAAACATATTAGCGTTATCGCTTCCGCGCTCTCAGCCTCTCTCACTGCCTTTCCCTACACTCTTTCTTTCTGTCTTTCTTATATTTCTTCTGTGTAGCATGTCATTTTTCTTACTTCATGATAAAAAAGGAATGGTCTATTATTCAGTTTAAATGACGACACTCATAAGAAGTAAGAATTCAGCGGATGAGCAACACTAAATAATCAGGATTTACATTTATGCATTTCATCTTGGACGAATTAGACGATCTCATTTTTAACCAGAGGATATTGCAAGATGATAACGATCGGAAGATTAAGGAACACGAGTATTAATATATAGATTTGAATAGTTGAATACATAATTGTGAATAAATTATTAGTATTACATAGGAATACTTGAAATGATATAATTAAGAAAAATATAATCTCGGTATAAAATGATATCACTCTGTACGCTGACTGTAACCCCTGTGGAGCGGTAAGACCCCCACCCCCGCAAAAAGAGGGGATTCTTGTGTATGACATTAAACTATATCTGATGGTGTGACTCCAGTTCTGATGGAGTGTGGAGCACTCCTTCAATGCCAATTCCCCCAGGTCCATTGAGTTGGAGTGGTAGTACATGTTAGGGTCCCATCTATGGATCAAATACATCTACTAAGAAAATATTCGTATTAAATAGAACCGTTTTGAACCCCCCCCCCCCAAAAAACAAAAAAAAAACAAAACAAAACAAAACAAAAAAAAACAAAAAAAACGAAAAAACAATTCAATCAAACATTAGAATAACAAGCAAAAATATATACCCTCTGGGCACATGTATTTAGATTTTGAATATAATTAAATATTATATTGAACTAGAAAGACTAATAAAATTAAATAAGAACACAAAAAAGATTACGCTTACTTTTACTTAATTCTAATTGTTTTTATATACAGTTATACATTGCCTTTTAATACTATTTCTCTGATTTTTGAGACGAGGCTTGATAATTAGTATTATTTGGATTATTCGACTATTGTCTTCATCTTTATTGTTATCTGTACCAGGCCTTCTTCATGTATTTCTTGTCGGACTCGGGTGCCTTCTCAAACTCGAAACCTTCTTTGTCGAACTCAGGAACCTTCTTGTCGTAATCGGGAGCAATCACGGAACTTTGAACCCAAATTATACATAGGATTGCTTTTAATATGTTTTAGAATAAAACAATAATATTAGAAATCAATAACATCAAGTAATCATTTATTAAACACGGTTTTGTTAAAAAAACCGGTATGCAAATTATTCACACCATATACGGTGTAAACATTTAGTTCTTAATGATATATAACACACATTGTGAGATTTAAAATACATTAATAATATGGGCTGTTTTGAAGCAAATCTATCTCAGATATACCTTAATAGAGATATTGTTAATAAATAAGATGCAAATTAAGATTAAATAATTATTATCTAGTAACCATTGGTAATATAACGTAAATAACTAAGGGAATTGTGACGTTGGTGGTCACGTAGTTTCGGTTACAGGCAGACAGACACATAATTTCCATTATAGTAAGATATGCAGTGGTAATTTAATTGATTTTAATGGCATGTCAACTCATTAAAAAAAACTCATTAAAAAATGAAGTAAATAAAAGGATAAGAATAATATTGGAAATTCCATAACCAATTATCTCCCCCTGCCGCTAGGGGGCAGGTCGCCAAAATCGTATGTTGGCGCCAAAAACCAAAAACTTCACTTATCAGGGAGCTGTTACCAACGAGAGACGTAAAAACTAATGCTCTCGTCACTTAGCCCCAAAACAGGGCCCACTTATCACGGAGCACCCACAGAGGGTAGTCGCGTAAACAGCGGTCCCTACACTTCATTCATCAGCCCCAAAACAGGGCTCACTTATCGCATAGCAGTATTGGAGGAGGGACATAAAAAACACCAAGCTCTCATTACCAAGCCCAAACCAGGGTCCACTTATCACAGAACTCTACAACCAGCTCCCTTCTAAGGCATTGTATCTGCATACGTTAAAAGGCATGTACAATAGCACACTTATGGAAGGACGAGAAACTACGGAGACGAAGCGTCTTATCAACATTTCCGACCGACGAAAAGAATACCCTGTTATCACCATTACTCCAAGAAAATTACTAACTTAGATAAGTCTCGTAGCAAATACCATTAAAATTTGCAACTATTTTATGTAATTTTGTCAATACAAGTGTCTGCATTTACTTTCGTGTTTGTTCCTTCTTTGTCCGACAATTTGCCTACAACTACGGGAAAATAAGAGCTCCTTCGAAAACCGTAAATACTCTTAATAAAAAATATAAATGTTCATTTTTCCATCATGTAAGGGATTCTGGTAACCTGATCCCTGGTTCCAAATTTCCGGTCAAGGGTCATGGTCTCCTTTTATTTTTGTTTTTCTGTTCTGTCTCTTTTTTAAATTTAAACTTTTTTTTTTACTGCCAGCTCGAGAAAATACATTTTTCTCAGCGGCTCCTAGAACCCGGAGATTTCAAAGTAGCAGACAAAGTATCACTCAGTGATACTTTGATTGGCCCATTTAAAAAAAAAACTGAAATAAAATGGGACAAATAAGTAATCTGCGATTAGGCGACACTAGATAGTCTGGATTTACATGTGTATTGCATCTTGGACGATTTAGACGGTCTAATTTTTAGCAAGAGGGTGTTGCAGGATGATAACCGACGGAATATTTAGGAACAAGCGTATTAGTATATAGAAGATTGGACTTCTTCACTACAGATTTCACCTCCTCGTCACTGGATATTAATGTTTGCCTCTCAAACCGTCTTTCACGAAGCCGAAGTGATGATAGTCTGAAGGCAAACATTATTCCAGTGTCGAGGAAGTGAAATCTGTAGTGAAGAAGTGGCTCAAAAAGTAGTCAACAGAATTTTACGGGACAGGAATACATGCTCACATTCAAAGGTAGAACATTGCTATTGAGAGAAACAGTGACTATGCGGAGAAGTAGGGATGTAATCGACAGAGAACCAGCTTCAATTTGATGTATGATACATGTTCCTGTGTTGGTAATTTGTTACCTGTCTTAAACAAAATGGCATTACTTTTTGACTCACCCTAAGGGATACATCCTCTCATTAGAAGGTGGAACATTGCTATTGAGAGAAAAGGTGACTATGCGGAGAAGTAGGGATGTAATCGACAGAGAACCAGCTTCATTTTGAGGTATGATACATGTTCCTGTGTTGGTAATTTGTTACCTGTCTTAAACAAAATGGCATTACTTTTTTGACTCAACCTTGAAGACTATTCTTACTACAAACATGCTTCATACAATTAGACGATTTCAGATATTTCTAGCTCAGTCGATAGAGTATTAGCCAAGGAATCGCAAGGTTCTGTGTTCGATACAATTCATCGCCAATGCAGCGCATGAATAGCACAGTTTGGTTAATCTGATCTGTGCGGTAAAGTGGAGAAGATGACGGTAGGTGTGGCGCCTTACCTCAGCAAAAACTAACTGGTCTAGCGCTAGCGAAAAGGGGATAGACTCCCTCGTTGTCCGACTGATACCGACAAAAGCCACTCAGCCGATTTTCCTACTTTTACTCTACTATATGGTTCCGAGGAATAATAATAATAATAATAAATAATAATAATGAAACGCATAAAATTATCTGAGACTTTGAGATAAAGACGGACCACCCTATCCCAGCCAGGAGACCAGACCTAATGTTGATTAAAAAAAAAGAAGAAAAAAAAGAAAAAAGAGAACGTGTCAACTGGCGGACTTTGCGGTTTCAGCAGATCACAGGGTGAAGCTGAAGGGAAAATGAAAAGATGGATAAATACCTGGACCTTGCCAGAGAATTGAAAAAGCTGTGGAATATGAGAGTGAAGGTGATACCAATTGTAGTTGGTGCACTTGGAACGGTCCCAATAAACTTGGGAAAAAGACTGGAGGATCAGGAAACCAGAGGAAGAATTGAGACCATCCAGACTACCGCACTGCTGCAATCGGCTAGAATACTCAAAAGAGTCCTGGAGAACTGAGGAGACTTGTTGTCACTCAGCCTCCAGTGAAATACCATCAGCTAACGCTGATGTGAAAAACTCAAAAGGAGTGAAAATAATAATAATAATAATAATAATAATAATAATAATAATAATAATAATAATAATAACCTTTAGTAATGACTGGAAAAGGGTCTGGAAAGTTTGGAAATCAGAGGAAGGATTGAAACCATTCAGAACACTGCACTGCTGCAATCTGTCAGAATACTCAGAAAAGTCCTGGAGACCTGAGGAGACTTGCTGTCACTCAGACTCCAGTGAAAGACCATCAGCTAATGGTGATGTGAAAACTCAAAAGGAGTAAATAATAATAATAATAATAATAATAATAATAATAATAATAATAATAACCTTTGGTAAATAATTATAGCTTAGAGTAAATATTCTTAATACAAATAATCTGCAAGGAATTCTATAGTTTCAAGTATGCATTTACCTGCCCACACCACACAGAGGAGTAAAGCTGATTTGAATTCAGAGTGTTCCTTCTCGTAGACCAACGATCACCAAACACGCTCCCAAATCGTGGCCTTGTGGCAGACTATATCAACGTGATGCTCCTAATCTGTGGCCTTGTGACAGACTATACCAAGCTTAGTAAATAACGAAACATAAAGAATCAATGAAAGCAAAAAATAACACGAGGAAAATTGTGCCCTCATTTAACCTGATATGATAATAAAAACAAATTTTTGTGCCGAGAGAATGCTAAAAATCCGATGACCCCCTTTTCAGATTGATAAATAAATGAGAAAAGTATGATCCCTAAAGATGGGGGTTGGGGGATATTGTGGGGAGTTGATAAGTGGGCGTGGGACGCGACAGAGGATATACCCCCGGAGAGGAATGCTCTTCAGGAACCGGTCAGGAAATCTATTGAGCTGAAGCTCATCAGGAACGTATGTGTGAGTGTCGAGATATGAGTGGGAGTAGTGAGAGGTGTGAGGGGGAGGTGTGGGGGATGAGCGAGGGGACGTGTGGGGGAGCAGTTGTGGTGGGGAGCAGTTGTGGTGGGGGAGCGACCAGTGAGTGTTGCTGGTTTAACATTCGTGAAGGAATTGAAATAACTGTACTACAACGATGAGCTGTCATCAAAATAAGAAAAAAGAAAGAAAGAAAAAGGAAAGAGAGACAGGAAAAGAAAGGAGAGAGAGAGGGGGGAGAGAGAGAAATAAAGAAAGAAAGAGAGAGAGAGAGGGGTAGAAAGGAAAAGGAAAAAGAAGAAAGAAAGAGTGGAAACAGAGAGAAAATATAAAGTGAAAAGAAAAGAATGATGGAGATAAATAGATAGAGACTAGCACGACAAACTGAGGAAGAAAAATAAGTAGAAAGAGAGGGGATAGAGAAAGAAAAATGGAAATTAAGAGAGAAAGAGATAGAAAGAGAGAGAGAGAAGAAGAGAGAGAGGGGAAAGAAAGAAAGAATGGAAATAAAAAAGAAAGAAAGAAAGAGAGAGAAGAAAAAGAAAGAAAGAAAGAAAGAAAGAAAGAAATGGAAATGAAAAAGAGAAAGAAAAGAAAGAAATGGAAATGAAAAGAAAAGAAAGAAAGAGAGAAAGAAAGAAAGAAAGAAGAAATGGAAATGAAAAAGAAAGAAAGAAAGAAAGAAGAAAGAAATGGAAATGAAAAGAAAGAAGAAAAAAGAGAGAGAGAGAAGAAGAGAGAAAGAAAGAAAGAAGAACAAAAGAAAGAAAAAGGGTAAAAGATAAAATGAAAAACAGACGTGAAAGAAAGAAATAAGAAAATAGGGAACACGAAAAGAAAGGGTGAGAAAGACGAATAGAAAAAAAAGAAAAAGAGAAAATGGAAGAGAGGGTGGGGAAGGGAAAAATAAAAAGTGGCAAAAGAAATTAAAGGTGTGTATGTTGAGAGAGAGGGGGGAGAGTGAGAGAGAGAGAGAGAGCGAGAGAGAGAGCGAGCATAGAAAAATAGATATAGCTAACCAGAAAAGAAGAATAAGACAGAGTATAAGAACAACAGAGCAAGCAAAGAAACGAAGAGAGAGAGAGAGAGAGAGAGAGAGAGAGAGAGAGAGAGAGAGAGAGAGAGAGAGAGAGCGAGAGAGAGAGAGAGAGAGAGAAGAGTTTAAAAGTATTCTAAATAAAAAAAGAGAAAGAGAGAGGAATTGAAGTTAAAAGGAGAGAAAGAGAGAGAGAGAGAGAGAGAAGAGAGAGAGGGAGAGAGAGAGAGTTTAAAAGTATTCTAAATAAAGAAAGAGAAAAGAGAGAGGAATTTAAGTTAAAGGAGAGAGAGAGAGAGAGAGAGAGAGAGAGAGAGAGAGGAGAGAGAGAGAGAGAGTGGGGAGGGTTTAGAAAACAAAAAAAGTGTGAAAGAGAAAGGTAAAGTATGAAAGATAGGTTAGTTGGATTTTACGGCATGTCAACCCACATTGGGTTATTTTATGCCCAGGGCGTTTTGTTTTATTCATTGGTTGGATTTTACGGCATGTCAATCCATGTTAAGGATATTTTTATACCGAGGACGTTTTGTTTTAATTCATTGGTTGGATTTTACGCATGTAAATATCCATGATGAGTTATTTTATGCTGAAGACGTTTTGTTTAATTCATTCTTGATGGGCATTCAATCTTTTTTTAATAATTCAATTTTTTTAAACACATTTTTTAAACTCATTTTTTTTAAATTAAGCCGATAGGTGGGACCCTAACAGGTACAACCACTCCGGATCAGAGTGGACCTGGAAGTAATAGTAAGAAAGAAGTACTCCACACTCCCAGAGCTCCAAAATTGGAACATCACCATTAGATGCAATTTAACGTCATGCCCAGTACACGATAGTTGGTTGGTTGGTTGGTTTGTGTTTAATGACATATCAACCTTCGTGCGCTATTTGATGCTATATCTTTTTTATATAAGTAAAAAAAAAGTAAAGTTGGCGGAGTTTCCGATTGTTGGTATTAGCCGGACAGCAAAAAAAAGGGGGGGGGATAGACTCCCTGTCTATCCCCTTTTCACAAGCGCTAGATTGGGGAGAATGTTTTTACGACTGAGGTAAAATGCTACACCTACCATTAGCTGCCCACTTTACTGCACAATCCAAACTATATATATATATATATATATATATATATATATATATATATATATATATATAACGGTTTAAGGTATAGATAAAGAAAAACAATTGTATATATTGTGCTAACAAACGCCTGTTTCGACTCACTGGTGTTTATAAAATGTAATTCAAATGAAATTATTTAAAAAAGATAGAATAAAAACAATTGTAAAAGGCGTTGTATAAACATTAGTCTTATTCAGATCACTTTTTTTTATTTCTTTTTGAAAATCATTTCATTTGAATGACATTGTATAAACACCATAGAGTCGAAACAGGCGTTTATTAATGCAATATAGACTATTGTTTATATATTTATATATATATTTGGAGGATATATGCTTAATTGAAGTCGTACCTAATTTTGAAAATTAATTAGTTAATAATTAATGAATTTAGGCGGGTATATATGTTCAAATGTAAGGCTAAACAAATCGAAAAAATGTCAATCTCTGAATGTACATTTCGACCTATTATGTCTCATCAGATGAGACCTAATAGGTCGAAATGTACATTCAGGGATTGACATTTTTTCGATTTGTTTAGCCTTACATTTGAACATATACGCCCGCCTAAATTCAATTAATTATTAACTAATTAATTTTCTAAATTAGGTATGACTTCAATTAAGCACATATCCTCCAAAAATTGTCGGCTAAAAAGCCATATCACATAAACATTATTTTTTACTTACTCTCATATATATATATATATATATATATATATATATATATATATATATTATATATATATGTATGTGTGCGTGTGTGTGTGCGTGTTGTGTGTGTGTGTGATTTGTTTAATTTCCTATGTATTAATAAATAGATAGAAGTAATTGTTATGTCAAATTCTTAACTTCATGTGTATTAATTAATAGAAATAATGTTAGTTGGCTATTTTGTTTAATGGAATATCAACCCTTGTGGGTTATTTAATACCAAATCTTCTGGGTTTTTTGTACATAAGATTTGTAAACAAATAGTTTGTATGTAAAGATTTTGGTTTGGTTTGGTTTTATAAACTGGTAGAAATTAATTTTCATTAACTCAGTGTGTACCAATATATTGGTAGAACTAATGTTTATGTTAGATTTTTTAACTTCATGTGCAGCAAGAAATAACTTGATTTGATTTGATTTGATTTGTTCTTGTTTTATGGCATATCAACCTCAATGGGTAATTTAATGCCGACTATGTTTTTGAAATGAATTGGTGATAATGTTTAATTTTCTAAAGGTTTTTTTTTTGACATATCTTTTGTGAATAAAACTTTTAGATGATTTTTTTAACATATATTTTTTTGTTTTCATTTTTTTTGGAAGGTTTTTAGAGTTTGTTGTAGATGTGTGCTTCTTTTATGTATCCGAGTAGTTTTTCTGGGTTTATTTGGTAGAATATCTGTTTTAGATTTGTTGTTTGGTAGTATTTTTTTCGTATTTGTTTTAGGTTGCTACATTCTGTTAATATGTGTTTGATTGTGTAGGGTTTTTGGCATGGCATGCAATATGGGGCTGCTTCAGTTGTAGAAATAAACAGATGGTTATAATAGATTTCCATTAATTGTAAGTGTATTAATAAACTGGTAGGAATAATTTTAATGTTGAATTTTTCATCAACTTCACGTATATCAATATATACTTGTAAAAATAGATTTCATTAACTTGAACAGATCTATTTGATTTATAGATGGGACCCTAAAGGTACTATCACTCCATTACATTTTTAAATAACGTTTTGTGTCTATTTTGTTCGCATGGTTGCCTTATTTTTTAAGATAAAAAAGCTGTCAAATAATGTACAATATTGCAATATTGCTCTTCCATACATTTTTTACTTCATCAATTTTTTAGTTTTATCTTCAAAAGTTGGTTGGTTGAGTTTTATGGCATCTCAACCCATTGGGTTATTTTATGTCGAAAACTGTTTTGTTTTATACATTTTTGTTGGGTATTCAATATTTCTTTCAAACTCTTTTTTTAAGCACACATCATTTTATAATTCATTTTAATCTATTTAATCCATTGATGGGACCTGGGAGGTTACAAGTGGTTTAATGTTTTGGTTTGGTTTGGTTTGTTTTGTTTTACGGCATATCAACCTCAGTGGGTCATTTAATGCCGATAAAGTTTTGAAATAAATCAATTCTTAATGGATAATACAATTTTGTTTATCAACTCATGTTTTTCTATTCAACCCATAGATGGGACCCAACAGGTACTACCACTCCGGGTCAGAGTGGACCAGGAGCAATGGTGATGAAGGGGTGCTCCACATTCCCCAACCCTCCAAAACTGGAACCTCACCATCAGATAGAGTTTAACGTCATTCCCAGGACAGGGGTTGGGGCTTGCCATAAGGGCAATAGTGTTGGGAAAATCATATAGGTTTAATGTTTTGGGTTTAAAAGGTAGCTAGCTGGTTATTCCTGGTGCATAACCCTAGGGTTTGCTTTTAACCCCATCATATTTGGTGGTCGCGCTGAAAAGGAATTCAAGGAAAGAAAAGGTAGAGACAAAGACAAAAGGTAGTTTTGGGATTTAGGCTTTATTCATGGGTCATAACCACTAAGTGGTAAAAATTTCTTTCCTGCAAGTAGTAAGAGTCTAGTCCCAGTTAAGACCTAAGTCAGATCACCGAGGGATTATCTTTGGGGTCGGAAGTGGGTCTTTTTTCCTGCACATGCTTGGAGGGTTCTTCCGTTGTGAAGACTCATGGGAGTTTGATGCTTTTTTATTTTTATTTTATTTTAATTCACACAGATCTGTGCAGGCACTACCACTCTGGGTCAGAGTGTACCTGGGAACAATGATAATGAAGGGGTACTCCATACTCCTCGAAACTCCAAAATTGGAACCTTACCACTAGATGCAGTTTAGCGTCATACCCATGATACTAAATTGGTAAAAATATTTCTTTAGTAGATTTTTCATTAACTAACATTTGTATCAACAAATTGGAAGAAATAACCTCTTGTTCATTAATAAACTGGAGATTGACCCTTAGCCACAGCCTGATAGTACCCATAAGATAAAAAGAGTTGGGAGCCTAACAAGTACTATCTAGGAGTTTGTTTGCCATAAGAGCAATTTTAAGATATGGTCGGGACTTAATCATATATAATAGGTGCTACGGCTTGATATCATTAGCCGATTTATCGGGTCGGGCCTCTCCGCCCGCCCATCTTTCCGAAATAAGGACCGAAGTGGAGTGTTGCATGTTACGAGACCACTTAGTATCCGCTTCACTGACCGCTCAGCACCCACGATCCTGTCTTCATGCATTACGTGTTGCCAACAACAGCCAACAGGTATCCCAATTAGGTGGGGGTTTACATGTCTACAGAGGCGCTTTTGGTGTATTCTACTGTCCCAATCGACTGGGGGGGGGGGGAGAAGTGATTAAAAAAGTGAAAAAGAAAAAGTGGAAAGCAAGAGAGACAAAGGAAAACGAAGAGAGAGAGAGAGAGAGAGAGAGAGAGAGAGAGAGAGAGAGACAGGCAGACAGACAACAGGCAGAGACAGAGAGAGACAGTTAGAGGGTTAAAAATATTAAAAGAGAAAAGGAAGTAAAAGGTAGGAAAGAGGAGAGAGAGAGAGAGAGAGAGAGAGAGAGAGAGAGAGAGAGAGGGGGGACAGGAGAAAAAAAGAAAAAGAAAAGAAAGGGAAAGAATAGAGAAAAAAGGAAAAGAATCAAGGGAAGGGAAAGAAAAAAAGAAATGAAGGGGAAAGGGGGAAAAAGTGAGAGAGACAAAGGGAAACGGAAAGAGAAGAGAGAGAGAGAGAGAGAGAGAGAGAGAGAGAGAGGGAGGGAAGAGAGGGTGATGAAGGAGGGAAGTTTTTAAAAAAAGAGAAAAAGAAACGGTACAAAGAGAAGAGAGGGGAGGAGAATAGAAACAGAGAGGAGAGAGAGAGAGAGAAAAGAGAGAGAGAGAGAAGGTGGAAGAAATGGTAGAGGGAGAGAAGGAGGGAGGGAGGTAGCTGGAGAAAGTTTTTAAAAAGAGAAAAAGAAACGGTAGAGAGAGAGAGAGAAAAAGTTTTAAAAGTAGAGAGAGAGAGAGAGAGAGAGAAAAAGAGAGAGAGAGAGAGAGAGAAAGAAAGAAAGTTTAAAAAGAGAAAAAGCAACTGTAGAGAGAGAGAAGAGAGAAGAGAGAGAAGGAGAGAAGAAAGTTTTAAAAAGAGAAAAGGCACATAGAGAGAGGCGAGAGAGAGAGAGAGAGAGAGAGAGGAGAGGAGAGAGAGAGAAAAAAAGAAAGTTTTTAAAATAGAAAAAGCAACAGTAGAGGAGAGAGAAAGAGAGAGAGAGAGAGAGAGAAAGTTTTAAAAGTAGAGAGAGAGAGAGAGAGAGAGAGCAGAGAGAGAGAGAGAGAGAGAGAGAGAGAGAGAGAAGAGAGAAAGAAAGTTTAAAAGAGAAAAAAGCAACTGTAGAGAGAGAGAGAGAGAAGACAGAGAGAGAGAGACAGAGAGAGAGAGAGAGAGAAAGTTTTAAAAAGAGAAAAGGCAAACAGGTAGAGAGAGAGAGAGAGAGAGAGAGAGAGAGAGAGAGAGAAAGAAAGAAAGTTTTAAAAGAGAAAGCAACAGGTAGAGAGAGAGAGAGAGAGAGAGATTCGAGAGAGAGAGAGAGAGAGAGAGAGTTTAAAAAGTAGAGAGAGAGAGGGAGAGAGAGAGAGGAAAGAAAGAAAGTTTAAAAAGAGAAAAACAACAGTAGACAGAGAGAGAGAGAGAGTTTTAAAAAGTAGAGAGAGAGAGAGAGAGAGAGAGAGAGAGAGAGAGAGAGAGAGAGAGAGAGAGAGAGAGAGGGGGGGGGCATGAAGACACGCAAATTAAAAACTGATGAAGAGTGTAGGGCTCAGATGATTAGTTTTTTTTCTTTTCTTTTTTTTTCGGTCGCTGATTCTTTGTTTTTTTTTTTTTGTTTGTTTTTTGTTTATCTAGATCGATATTGATAAGCCTAATTGATTATTCATAGAATACGAGTTTCAACTTTCTTATTGAAGGTCAAGTAAACACTTACAAATATAGACGGTGACGGTGAGGGGTCAGGTGAATATCTAAAAATAAATAAACTTAACTGTACACAAATTTACACCAACGTTAAATACACTACGTTAAAACAATTTTTATTCCGGGTGTGACGTTGGGTATATCGTGAACCCAAGGGCGAAAATTCATAGGAGCGAACCAGTGATACATTTTGTTGCTATGGATGGCCAACAATGTAACAATTAAAATAGCTAAACAATAATAAACCGATCTCCAATGAAAGCAAGGCGACACAGAATATTTTAGATTAAGGAAAAGAAATATATTAAGAGCAGAATTTATGTAAATTTTCATATCTAGTAATATTTGAGCATAGGGAGCTGATGGTAGGTGTGGCGCTCCACCTCAGACGCCAAAACAATCGCCTTGGTCTAGCGCTATTGAAAAGGGGATAGACTCCCTCGCTGACTAGCTGATACCGACTTTAGGCCGCCCCGACGACTTTACTTTTTTTTTTGGAGGTGTGTGTAGTAGTAATTATTATTTACTGATTTCATTAAGCAAACTTTAAAAAATTCTGGATTTGGTAAATTAAAAAAAATTAAGTCGAACTCGAAAAAAGATATACGTTACAACTGTGAATACTAAAACCAAATGAATTAAAAATTAGAATATTTTTCTACTTTATTTAATTGATACTAAACCAAAAACTGATTTGACCTGAGTACATCAAAAATTAATCTTATTACAGTACTACAGTGTTACTTAAGTGAAACTACCTTTACACATTGTTAACTTATCGTATTTTTACATTGTTGGCCATTCATAGTAACAAAATGTATCGTTGGTGAGCTCTTAAATTTTTCGCACATCAATTCACGATATACCGTGTTGTTGTATTGGTTTTAAAAGTTGGCGCTTGAAAAAGGTTATTATAGAAAAGTTGGGGAGATGAGAGAGACCTGCCCTGTCGGTGGTGCGTTAGAATGCACCGACTGCCCTGCTGCCAAGGGGTAAGAAGCTGACCCTCCAATGGGGCCACCTTGGGCCGTCGGGTTGGCCCGACCCGTTGCAATAGCTAAGGATAGAAGCCCAGGTGGATGAGCAGTTATGAACTTCGAATCAGCTCCACTTTGGCCCCTATCTTTGTGCTAGACGGCGCTCGAAGAGGCCCCTCCTGATCAATACTGGACTTGGTCACGTCAAGCCTCTAGCACCATATAATGATTTATCGCCAACCCTGATTTGTCCTTATGGCAAGCCCACCCAAGCCCTTTTTATCATTCAATGGGTGCCTAGAAGGTGGTGACTGGGAGTTGGTTACATGTCCCTGGGATATGATGTTAACTCTATCTGATGGTGGAAGGTTCCAGTTTGGAGGTTTGGTGGTAATTGTGAAAGTTACCCTTCATCACCATTGCCTCCCTGGTTCCACCTGACCCAGAGTGGTGAGTACGTGTTAGGTCCCATCTATTGGGCTTGAATATGAAAAAACATGGGTTCATAAACAAATTATTATCCATTAAGAATGATTTATTTCACAACTTGTCGCATAAATGACCAATCCGAGGTTTGATATGACGTAAAACAAACCAATACAAACTAAAAGTATGAAGAGAGTTGCATTGGATCAGTTAACAAAAAGAACAAACACCTTACATTTGGTCCTCAATTGATTAATGTGCCTAGCAAGTCAGAACTGGCCGTTTCCGTGAGTTTCCAACTTCTTGATAAAATAGAAAAGGATAACCACGCATTTATATTTGGTTCTATTTTATTAATCTTAATAATTCAAACTGCCATCCTTGCTGTGAGTTCCAAACGATCTGTGGATAAAAAAATTCGATGTACATATGCATTTACAGTTTGTTACCTCATGTTTATTAATTACGCTTATAAATAAGGACGGCCATCTCCGTGAGTTTCCAACCGGTATTTTTATAGATCTTGACAAAATATCAAACGCCTAAAAAGCAGTGGCTTCTTTAAAATGCTTCTTGTCAGTCCGTCTCGAAGAATACGTGGGTGAAGACGAAAGAAATACAAAGAATGAGATGAAGGCTTTGTTTTCTATCATGACATTGCATACAATCAGTCAATCGTGAGCTGAGAGACGGAACTCCTCTGGACTCACACCGCGTGATAGTAATCGTCATCGCTCCTGGAATCCTCAGCAAGAGCATCCTAGTGTCCTTACTCTCAAGGCTGGTCCAGCATGTTAGTTTCGTCTTACTTGTATTGTTTTGTAGATAGGGGGCATGTAGCTATGCAGCTTCTTGTTTTGTTTGGGTGTGGTGTTCCAAGATTTGTTCAAGACAGAATATCAGCATCCTTGCGTAAGTTCCCATCTTAGCTTCTTCTACAAGCGGTCATTGATTAGTACAGCCATACAGTAGCACTGACACGGCTGGCAAATTGGAAAAATCTCTCTTTATGAGAAACAGTGAAAAGTCACTTAAAAATTCCGCTCACTTTATTGCCGATGTAACAAGTTCCCTCTGGACAAAAACAAGAGACACTATATAAGAATGACATATATTATAATATATATATGTAAATATAGTATTATTAGTATAGTATATAATAATATATATATCAAGAGGGATATTAGTGGGTTGAGCTAAGATTGATCAAAGAATATATACTTCCTTGATCCGACTTGAAAATACGCAGTCCATGTCTCTTGGTGTTTTTGTCCAAGGAACTTGTAATATAATAGTATATACTATATATATATATATATAATATATATAATATATAGATTAGTATTATAAGTATATACATAATTTTATTATTTATTTATTTATATTTACACCACCCACATTATGATAATTTATTTTATAGTATCGTATATATAACTATATTAGGTGAGGAGTATATATAAGTATAGAAACATTTATATATATAATAATAAGTATTTATAGGAATAAGTCATACATATTTATATCTATATCTACATTTATACTTGTTTTTTATATTGAATATATTTTATTACACACACACGCAAAGCACACTCCCATACGCAATATATATATAATATATATATAGTAATATATATATATATATATATTTATTTTATATTTACACACACACATATATATATTTACATATATTTAAACAATTGTATATATAGATTAATATATATATATTATGACATATATATATATATGTATATATATACTATATATACATATATAGTATATAACATGTACTACATAATGACATATATAATATATATATATATATATGAACATATTATATATATATATGAACATATAATATATATATAAATATATATATATAGAGTATTTAGTATATATTATATATATAATATATATAATATATACATAATATATAATATATATATAGTATATATAATATATATAATATATATATAGATTAGTATATATATAATATATATATAATATATATATAATATATATAATATATATATATATATATTATATAATATATATATATATATATATATTGAACATTTGGCCGTGGTTAGCTCAGTCGTAGGCGTTCGGGCTAGAAGCACAAGTTCCTAGTTCGATACCGGTCCCGCCAACTCAGCGTTATGAGTAGCACAGGACTGTGCGGTAAAGTGGACTGAGTGGTAGGTGTTGCGCTCCACCTCAGATGCACAAACAAATCTCCTTGGTCTACGGCGCTAATTGAAAAGGGGATAGACTTCCCCACTCGCTGACTGGCTGATATAACCGGAGCTTTGGGCCGCCCCGTCGACTTTTATATATATATATATATATTTATATATAATATATATATATATTATATGAATACAATAACATACTTTATATATTATCTAACATATTCATACTTGTTTTTATGTGATATATTTTATTACACACCACGACGCACGCACACTCCCCATAACGCATGAATATTATATATATAATATATATATAATATATATATATAGTCATATTTAATGTCTATATATCTTATATATTCATATTTACACAGCACACACAATATATATATATTATATATAATATATATATATATATATACATAATATATATAAATAATCCCAAAGTTCGCTAGTATTTTTTCATTTCGATTACTCAGTTTCTATAGAAAGCGTTTACTTGATTTGGGGGATTTTTTTAAAGCTTTTTTATTAGTAGAACAATTAACGTAAATATGATAGTTTGTCTGAGTCGAGCCGCAAATAATCCCTAATCGAAAAACACTAAGAGGGCATGATAAAGAACATTGTGAGTTTAATTGATATATTTGCTTATAAAAAACCAAAAAAAAACCCTAGATATTTTTTATATGAAAGACATTAATAACTCAAAAGAAGAACAAAATTAATTTGTCAGCAAACTCAAATCTTCAGCTCGAAAAAAAAAAAAGATTAATTTACAAATTTCATAATAATAATTGTTCTTGCTTATACCTTGACATAGAAGTCATTTTTTTTAAAGATGGCTTAAAGTGTTGCGAATGAGTAATTCTGATATCAGTAAGAGATGCGCCATTTCTGGCCAATAAACCAAATTAATTATGGCACGATAAAAATAAAAGGGATAAAAGGCCAGAAAATTACAAGGCCAAATAGATATTCATGTGCTTTTAATTAACAGTTACTGGACTTAAATGTTAGGTATTGGTTTTGTTTATATAAAATCATAAACCGCGAAAAGTAGAGACGGATGTAATTAATGCCTTAAAAGAATTTGTTTCCCACAAGTCATTAATTGATAGAAAAAGACGATAATATGACAAATTCTTTTTTATTCTTTTCCTTTTTTTTTGTCTTTTAGCGGTTTGATTTTAATTACAACTCAAATATTAATACTGCACAGTAGCGCGCGACTCCGTCTAGAGAATGGAGTACAATTCTTTTTGACATGTACTTCCAAACTTACGGTCTAGTCACGTAACAAGCCCCGGTTCACTAGTATCACCGAAGTTAACACGATAAGTTTGTTCAATACTTAATGGGTGACCAGTTTAACAACAGTAAGGTACTTAAATAACCACATTCAAAAAATGACTTGATTTGGCATTAAATGACCCGCAAAGGTTGGTATGTCCGTAAAACAAAACGGCGACCTGAAACGTTTCAGACCTCCATAAAATTTTTGTTTTATCTTTTTTTTTTGTTTGTTCAACTGATTATTATCGATTGCACACGCAATCTAGTCCGGATGTAATCAACGAAATTTTTTTAAAAGTTATTATTTTTTCGAGTTTTCAGGTGGTGTTCAGTCCGCCGTTATAGTCTATCGTAAACCGATCCCTCCTATCGGTAACGGCTGAAAAAATTTTCTTTGTAATTTTCCGTTTTCTTCTTCAATGGATTATTGATCCTTTACAACACCAATCTATCAGATGGTAAAAAAAAAAATTAGCTAAAGTCTTTATTTTCGAGTTTCAGGGGTTTCAATTTCGCCCTATAATTATAGTAAATTCGATCCCCCATATCGGAACCGCTCGATAATAAATAATTGGGTCTGTTTTTTCTGGACCACACCTAACTTGGACACCTTTTGCGCAGTTTTCCCTTTCGAGCGGTTCGATATGGGGGATCGATTTACTATAAAACTTCCCATAACGGGGAACTTAGCACCCCTGAAAACTCGAAAAATAAATAATCTTTTTTTGAATTTTTTTACAGTCTGATAGATTGGTGTGCTATCGATAATAAATCCATGGAAAGAAGAAAAAAAATTAAAACAAAAATTTAGAAGGGGGGGGGTCCTGAAAGTTCGGTGCCGCCAACAAAACAACTAGCCACACCATTACTCCCAGGCTTACTGCTGACAGTCGTGTGTTAAGATCCATTTATGGGTGAAATAGATATATTTTAGAAGAAGGATTTTGAACTACATTAATAATTTGGCTCTTAGAATTAATATGTTCAAAAGTTCACTCTCCTCACCTTAAAACTTATTCTATCAAATAAAGTCGCTATTTAGTTATGTAACCTGAGTCCTTTCTGCTCATTATAATGAACTAAATCATCCTGTTTTTGAAACAGTGTAGGAAGTGCCCCGCCCCGCCCCCCGCTGTGAGCCATACTCACTTTAATTGTAATACATTAATGTCTATAGCCCAAATTATAATGTATTCAAAATCCTTTCTCAAATATTATCCTATTTCACGCCATAATGGGATCTTATACACACGGGTCAGAAGTAAGCCTGGGAGTAATGGTTGGCTTAGTTGTTTGTTGGCTGGACGAACTTTTCAGACCCCCCCCCTTCTAAAATTTTTGTGTATTAATGTTTTTCTTCTTTCAATGGATTATTATCGTTGCAACATCCCAATCTATCAGACTGTGAAAAAAAATTCAAAACAAGTTTATTTTTATTTTTCGAGTTTTCAGGGGTTGCTAAGTTCCCTCGTACAACAGTTTTATAGTAAATCGATCCCCCATATCGGAACCGCTCCGAAGGAACTGGCGCCAAAGGTGTCAAAGTTAGGGTGGCCCAGAAAAAACAGAATCCAAATTATTTTTATCAGAGCGGTTCCGATAATGGGGATCGATTTAACCTATAAAACTTATAGGGAAATGAACACCCCTGGAGAGAACTTCGAAAAATAAAGAACTTTTTTAGAAAGTTTGTTTTTTTTTACAGATCTGATAGATTGGTGTGTAAAGGATAATATAATCCATTGAAGAAAAAAAAAGAATTAACAAAGAAAATTTTTTTCAGCGGTTCCGATATGTGGGGATCGTTAGAATAAAACTTATACGGGGAACTGAACACCCCTGCAAAATTACTCGCAAAAATTAAATAACTTTTTTAAAAAATTGTTTGTTACAATCGATAGATTGGTGTGCGCAATCGATAATACATCAGTTGAAACAAACAAAAAAAAAAGATTAAAAACAAAATTTTAGATGGGAGGGGGTCATGGAAAGTTCAGCGTCCGCCGTTTGTTTTTAAAAACGCATATCCAAACCCCTGTGC
The DNA here is from genome assembly GCA_023376005.1 of Doryteuthis pealeii. Lineage (NCBI taxonomy): Eukaryota > Metazoa > Mollusca > Cephalopoda > Myopsida > Loliginidae > Doryteuthis > Doryteuthis pealeii. The sequence goes on from CM042155.1 coordinate 76,001,353, forward strand.
GGGTCATTTTAATGCCAAATCAAGTCTATTGATAAAATGGTCACGCCATCTAGTATTGAACAAACTATCGCTTGTTTAACTTCGGTGATCTCGGTGAACCGGGCTTTAACGTGGACTAGACCGTAAGTTTGAAAGTAATGTCAGAGAGAGATAATTGACTACTCCATTCTCTAAGAACCGGAAAAGGTCCCCCCCCCCCCTTTCACGCCGCCCCCCTACCCGTTTGCCCAAAAAGCAAGTTTTCTTAATAAATTTTTGGGAAAGGGTTTTTTTGGTTGTAAATTTAAAAAAAAAAAAAAAAAACGCTAAAAGACAAAAAGGAAAAGAATAAAATAAAGAAAAATTTGTCAAATATTTCGTCTTTTTCTTCAATTAAGACTTTGAGGAAACAAATTCCTTTAAAGGCAATTATTAAATCCGTCTCTACCTTTTCGCGGTATGATTTTATATAAAATCAAAACCAAATCCTAACATAGTCCAAGTAACTGTTAATTAAAAGCAATGAATATCTATGAACCCTGTAATTTTCTGGCCTTTATTCCCTTTTGTATTTTATCTGCATACATTACATTTGGTTTATGGCCAATGGCGCAATCTCTACACTAATATCAGAATTACTTCATTCGCAAAACACTTAACGCATCTTAAAAAAAATGGACGTTCTATGTCCGGAAAGCAAGAACAATTATTATTTGATTGTAAAATTAATCTTTTTTTTTTGAGCGAAAGATTGATGCTGACAAAAATGTTTTGTTCTTCTTTGAGTATTAAGTCTTTCATCCATAAAAATATCTGGTTTTTTGGTTTTTTAGAGCAAATATATCAATAAACTTCACAATGTTTTTTATCATGCCCTTCTTTAGTGTTTTTCGATTAGGATTATTTGACGGCGACTCAGACAAACTATGATATTTACGTTATATGTTCTACTAATAAAAAAGCTTTAAAAAATCCCCCAAAATCCAAGTAACGCTTTCTATGAAACTGAGTAATCGTAATGAAAAAATACTAGCCGGGAACTTGGATTATATATAATTATATATATATATTTATATATATATAATATATATATATATATAATATAACTTGTGTGTGTGTGTAAATATGAATATATAGATAATAGACTTAATTATATATAATATTATATATATATATATATATATATATATTATATGTCTATGGGAGTGTGCGTGCGTGTGTGTGTAATAAATATATCAATATAAAAACAAGTATGAATATGTAGGATAAAGATATAAATTATGTATGTTATTGCCTATAAATTATATATATAATATATATAATAAACTATATATAAATATATATATTATAAAGCAGTCGGACGGGCGGCCCAAAGTTCGGTACAGCCAGTCAGCGAGGGATCATCCTTTTCAAATAGCGCTAGACCAAGGAGATTGTTTTGTAGCATCTGAGGTGGAGCGCAACACCTACCATCAGCTCCTTACTTTACCGCAGCGACCGCTGTGCTAACTCAATGACGCCTGAGCTTGGCGGGGCACCGGTATCGAACTCAGGAAACGCTTGTGGCTCTAGCCGAACGCTCTACCGGACTGAGCTAACCCGGCCAAATGTTCATATATAATATATAAGTATATACTATATTATATATATATAATATATTATATAATTATAGATTATATATATAATATATTATATATATATATATATAGTATATATATAATATATCACTATATATATATATGGTATATATTATATATATAATGATATATATATATATAGTATATATAATAGTATATAGTATATATTATATATATATTATAGCTATATATAGTATATATATATAGTATATGTTTCATGGATATATTAGCTGATATACGTTGTTCATGATATAATCAGTATATAATCATATGTTCAATATATGTATATATGTCATATATAATAATTATATATATAAGATATATATACATATATATATATATGTCATATATAATATGTATATATAATATAATGTTATGATATATTGTAAATTATATATAGATTTGTGTGTAAATATATAATAAAATATATATATCTATATATATATATATATATAGTATAATAAATATTGCCGGTATGGGAGTGGTGCGTGCGTGTGTGTGTAATAAAATATTATCGAGAAGTAAAAACACAGTATGAATTATGTACGATATGTGAATATAGAAATGTATGTATTCCTATAAGATATCTAGTAGTAATATTATATAATGTTCATATTATATATATTTATATAATATATATATATATCATATAACCTATAATTAAATATAATATAGGATGTGGTGTGTAAATATTATAATAAATAAATAAATAAATATTATATATATAAAAAGTATATATATTATAATATAATAATATATATATATATAGTATATATATACTATATAATTACAAAGTTCACCTCTGGACAAACACAAGAAGACATGGACTGGTAATTTTTCAGTCGGATCAGGACAGTATAGATATTCTTTGATCAATTCTAGCGCAACGCACTAATTCCTTTTGATATAATATATATAGTTATATATATATGATATATAGTATATATATAGTATATCATATATATATGCTCTTCTTATAGTATGTCCTTCTTGTTTTTGTCCAGAGGAACTTGTTTACATCGGCAATAAAGTCGAGCGGCAATTTTTAAGTGACTTTGTCCTTCTCATAAAGAACGAGAATTTTTCTCAATTGTGCAGCCGTGTCAGTGCTGTACTGTATGGGCGTGTAACAATGCGAATGAAACGCTTGTAGAAAGAAGCCTGATGGAAACTACGCAAGCGATGCTGTATTCTGTCCTGAACGAAATCTGGGAAACACCACACCACAAAATAAGACATGCTTGTACGGCTACAGCCCCCTATATACAAAACATACAAGTAAGACGACATAACAGCCTGGACACAGCGAGAAGTAAGGACACTAGATGCCTTTGCTGAGGACTTGCCGAGGAGCGCATGACCGATGAAACGGGTAGGTGAGTCATGGGAGTCCTTGTGTTCTCCTCAGGCACGACTTGATGATCGATGATAGTATGATAGAAACAGCTCATCTCTCCTTGTTTCTTCGTCTTCACCAAGTTTGCTTCGAGACGACTACAGAAGCATTTTAAGACCACTCTTTTTAGGCGTTTTGATAATTTGTCCAGTCTATAAAATACGGTTTGGAAACTCACGGAGATGGCCGTCCTTATTTTAAGCGTTATTAAATAAAGCATGGGTAACCAAACTGTAAATGCATGTCATCGATTTTTTTTATCAGATCGGTTTGGAAAACGTCACAGAGACTGCCAGTTCTGAATTATTAAGACATTAATAAACATAGGAACCAAAAATATATAAGTGCGTGTTCATCCTTTTCTTTTTATCAAAGATAGTTTTGGAAACTCACGGAAACGGCCAAGTCTGACTGTAGGCACATTGAATAAATGTTGGGAGAGAGAGAGTTTGTTCTTTTTTGTACTGGGATCCAATGACAATCTTCATTGCTTTGGTTTGGTTTGGTTTTGTTTTAGCGTAGCAGTATCAAGCCTCGTTGGTCATTTAATCGCCGACAAGTTGTGAAATAAATTCATTCTTAATGCATAATACAATTTTGTTTAGACCATGTTTTATATCAATCCATTAGACGGACCCTAAACAGGTACACCACTCTGGTCAGGTGGACCAGGGTACGCAAGGTGACGAAGGGTACTTCACTCCCCTAAACCTCCAAAACGGAAGCTTCACCTATCAGATAGAGTTTAACATCATTCCCAGGACATGTAGACCCTCAGTCACCACCTCTAGCACCCATTATGATCTCAAAAGGGCTTGGGGCTTGCCATAATGACAAATAGCGTTGGGACAAATCATAATAGGTGCTAGGCTTGACGTGACTCCAGGCCGATTGATCAGAGGGGGCCTCTCCGACCGCACGTCTAAGCACAAAGATAGGCCCAAAGTGGAAAGTATTGGCAAGTCATTACTGGCTCATCCCCCCCTGGGCTCTATCCTTAAGTTAATCACGGGTCGGCCACCTCACGGCCACAGGTGGCCCCATTGGGGAGGTCTTACCCCTCTGCATGAGGTGCAGCTCGGTGCATTCTAAGCAGCCACCGCAGGGCGCTCCTCTTCATCTCCCCAACTTTCTATAATAACCGTTTTTCAAGCGCCCCAACTTTGAAACCATACAACAACAGCGGTAAAATCGTGATTGAAGTGCGAAAAATTTAAGAGCTCAACCAACGATACATTTTTGGTTACATGAATGGCCAACCAGATGTTAAAAATACGATACAGTTAAACAATGTGTTAAGGTAGTTCACTTAGGTAACACTGTAGGTACTGTATATAAGATTAATTTTGTGATGTACTCAGTCGAAATCAGTTTTTGGTTTAGTCATCAATTAATAAAAGTAGAAAAATATTCTAAGTTTTAATCAAATTTGGTGTTTAGTATCACAGTTGTAGACGTAGTATCTTTTTTCGAGTTCGACTTAATTTTTTTAATTTAACAAATCTCAGAATTTTTTGATAGTTGCTTAATGAAATCAGTAAATAATAATTACTACTAAACCACCTCAAAAAGAAAAAGTAAAGTCGGTCGGGCGCCTAAGAAGTCGGTATCAAAGTTCTAGTCAGCGAGGAGTCTATTCCCTTTTCATAGCGCTAGACCCAACGCGATTGTTTTGGCGTCTGAGGTGTAGCGCCACACCTTAACCATCAAGCTCCCTATACTCAAGATATTTACTAAGATTATGCAAAATTTACACCTCTTCTACACCTTCTGCTCTTAAATATATTTCTTTTCCTTAATGCTAAAATATTCTGTGTCGCCTTGCTTTCATTGGATGATCGTTTATATAGTTTTACGCTATTTTAATTGTTATCATTGTTGCCATCCTAGCAACAACATTGTATCACGGTTGCTCTATGATTTTCGCCCTTGGATTCCGATATACCCAACGTCACACCCGGAATAAAATTGTTTTTAACGTAGTGTACTTTAACGTTGTGTAAATTGTGTACGTTAAGTTTTATTTTTTTTAGAATACTTCCCTGAAACCCCTCACCGTCACGTCTAATTTGTAAGTGTTACTTGACCTTCATAAGAAGTTGAAAACTTCGTAATCTAATGAATAATCATTAAGGCTTATCAATATGATCTAGATAAAAAAAAGACAACAAGAAAAAAAAAACAACAATAGAATAAGCGACGAAAAAGAAAAAGAAAAAAACCTAATCATTCTGAGCCCTCACTCTTCCATCAGTTTTTTAATTGCGTTGTCTTCCATGCCCCCCCCTCTTTCTCCTCTCTCCTCTCTCTCTCTCTCTCTCTCTCTCTCTCTCTCTACTTTTAAAACTCTCTCTCTCCTCTCTACTTTTTAAAGCACTCTCTCTCTCTCTCTCCTCTCTCTCTTCTCTCTACTGTTGCTTTTCTCTCTTTTTAAAAGGCGGGGTGCTTTCCTTTCTCTCTCTCTCCCCTCTCTCTCTCTACTTGTAAAACTCCTCTCTCTCTCTCTCCTCTCTCTCTCTCTCTCTCTCTCTCCTCTCTCATCTGTTGCCTTTTTCTCTTTTAAAACTTTCTTCTTTCTCTCTCTCTCTTCTCTCTCTCTCTCTCTCTCGCCTCTCTCTACTGGTGCCATTTCTCTTTTTAAAACTTTTTCTCTCTCTCTCTCACTTCTCTCTCTCTCTGCTCTCTCTCTCTCTCTCACTTACAGTTGCTTTTTCTCTTTTAAAACTTTCTTTCTCTCTCTCTCTTCTCTCTTCTTCTCTCTCTCTCTCTCTCTCTGTCTCTCTCTCTCTCTCTCTCTCGTAGCTTTTTAAAAACTTTCTCTCTATCTCTCTCTCTACCTGTTTCTTTTTTTCTCTCTCTACTTTGGCTTTTTTCTATTTTAAAAACTTTCTTTTTTTCTCTCTCTCTCTCTCTCTCTCTTCTCTGCTCTCTCCATTCGCTCTCTCTACTGTGCCCTTTCTCTTTTTAAAACTTCTCTCTCTCTCTCGTCATAACCGGCAACTCCCCCCTCAACCATCCGTCTTCCAGGACACGACCTCGAAATTCATACACCTCCCATATTGCCGGTACATCCCATCACGTGCTCCATGCTCCCCTCCAAGATAATCATCATGAGAGTCTGCAATCCATTAGATCCGGCCTTATCGAAGACTCTTAAGTATCAACAATCCCCAAACTACCAACCGAGCAGGCGAGCCACAACCCAAACCCGAAATTCTAGTTGATGATCCACTCAGATCGAAAGAGAAACCATCTATCATCTACAGGCACCGTACCATGAACAGCTTTCACTGAAGAATCGGGAGGCGAGCAACATTCCAATCGAAAGCACACCATTCAAAGCCCACGGCGGGATGCCGAAGGCTAGTTATTGTTGCCATGAGCCGATATTGGTGGCGGCCCAGGGTGTGACATGTTATCTGGTCTCTCTCGTAGCCCAACTCCTCATGCGAGCGCCCACGTTCCAGAGCGCAGGGTCCGTCCGTCTCGTTAGACCTATAGATCTGCGAGGATCGTCCCACATGAACGTAGATACAAGTCTACGACTCACTAGGTCCACAAGCTTACCCCGTACTCAATAGAGGACCCGGATCATCGATACAAAACAGGTCTGCGACCGCCATGTAACAGCAAATCCTTAAACATAGACCGGAGTGGCAACGCAAACTGCGTCATACTGGACAACTCACGGACCCCCGGCAACTGAATTCGGACTCTAGCAACACCCCATAGTAAGGATCCTCTCTCTCTCTCTCTCTCTACAGTTGCTTTTCTCTTTTTTAAACTTTTCTTCTTCTCTCTCTCTCTCTCTCTCTTTTCTCTCTCCTCTCTCCTCGCTAACTTTTAAATCTTTTTCATCTCTCTCTCTCACCGTTTCTTTTCTCTTTTTAAAAAACTTCTCCAGCTACCTTCCTTCCTCCTCTCTCCTCTACCATTTCTTCCAGCCTCTTCTCTCTCTCTCTCTTCTCTCTCTCCTCTGTCAATCTCTCTACTGTTTCTTCTCTCTCCCCCTCTCTTTCTCTTGTACCGTTCTTTTTCTCTTTTTAAAAACTTCGGCACATCCGACCATCGAGTTCGTTACAGTCCCCCTCTTCATCACCCTCTCTTCCCTCCCATCTCATCTCTCTCTCTCTCTCTCCTCTCTCTCTCTCTCTCTCTTCCGTTTGCCTTTGTCTCTCTTCAGCTTTGTTTTTTCCCCCTTTTTCCCCTTTTCTTCTCTTTTTCTTCCCTCCTGATTTCTTTCCTTTTTTCTCTATGCTTCCCTTTCTTTTCTTTTTCTTTTTTTCTCTCTGTCCCCCCTCTCTCTCTCTCTCTCTCTCTCTCTCTCTCTCTCTCTCTCTCTCTTCCTACCTTTTACTTCCTCTCTTTTAATATTTTTAACCCCCTCTAAACTGTTCTCTCTGTCTCTGCCTGTCTCTGTCTGGCCTGTCTCTCTCTCTCTCTTCCTCTCTCTCTCTCTTCTTCTCTCTCTCTTCCCGTTCCCTTTGTCCTCTGCTTGCTTCCACTTTCTTTTTCACTTTTTAATCACTTCTAGAAACCGCCCTCCCGACGCCGGCTTTTCCCCCCCCCCCCAGTCGATTGGGACAGTAGAATACACCAAAGCGCCTCTGTAGACATGTAAGACCCCACCTCAAATGGGATTACTGTGGCTGTTGTTGCAACACGTAATGCATGAAGAACAGGATCGTGGGTGCTGAGCGGTCACGTGAAGCGGATACTAAGTGGTTCTCGTAACATGCAACACTCCACTTCGTCCTTATTCGGAAAGATGGGCGGGGCGGAGAGGCCCGACCGAATAAATCGCTAATGATATCAAGCGTACACCTATTATTATGATAATTGTCCCCGACATACTCCTTAAAATTGCTCTTATGGCAAACAATACTCCTAGCATATACTTGGTTAGCTCCAACTCTTTTTATTCTTATGGTAAACCTATCAGGTGTGGCTAAGGGTCAATCTCGCAGTTTATTAATGAACAAGGGTATTTCTTCCAATTTGTTGATACAAATGTTAAGTTTAATGAAAAAATCTACTAAAGGAAAATTTTACGCAATTAGTATCATGGTAGACACACACAGGCTAGTGGTAATGGTTCCAATATTTGGAGTTCGAGGAGGTATGGAGTACCCTTCATTATTCCATGTGTTCCCAGGTTACACTGGACCCGGCAGTGGTGCAGTGCCTGCCACAGAGTCTGTGTGAAATAATAATAAAATAGAAAAGATAAACATCAACGTCGGCCATGAGTCTTCACAACGGAAGAACTCCCTCCTAAAGCAGTGTGCAGGAAAAAGACCTCACTTCCCGAACCCCCAATAGGATAATCCTCGGTGATTCTGACTTAGGTGCTTA
>CM042155.1:76009819-76019819 GCA_023376005.1 Doryteuthis pealeii
TAGCAATTGCACCGACTGCACCTTGAGAGGGGGTAAGACTCCCCCCAATGGGCCACCTGTTGGCCGTGGGTTGGGACCCGTTGATAATTTAAGGATAGAGCCCAGGTGGATGAGCAGTTAATGACTTTGCAATACTCCACTTTGGCCCTATCTTGTGCTAGACGGCGGTCGGAGAGGCCCCCTCTGATCAATCGGCTGGTCACGTCAAGCCCTAGCACCTATATGATTTTCCCAACCCTATTGTCCTTATGGCAAGCCCCAAGCCCTTTTTATCATATGGGTGCTAGAAGGTGGTGACTGAGGGTCTACATGTCCTGGGAATGATGTTAAACTCTATCTGATGGTGAGGTTCCAGTTTTGGAGGTTTAGGGGAATGTGAAGTACCCCTTCATCACCATTGCTCCCTGGTCCACTCTGACCCAGAGTGGTAGTACCTGTTAGGGTCCCATCTATGGGTTGAATATAAAAACATGGGTTCATAAACAAAATTGTATTATGCATTAAGAATGAATTTATTTCACAACTTTGTCGGCATTAAATGACCAACCGAGGTTGATATGACGTAAAACAAACCAAACCAAACCAAAAGATGAAGAGATTGTCATTGGATCCAGTTAACAAAAAGAACAAACACCTTACAGTTTGGTACCCACATTTATTAATGTGCCTACAAGTCAGACTGGCCGTTTCCGTGAGTTTCCAAACTATCTTGATAAAAAGAAAAGGATGAACACGCATTTATATTTTGGTTCCTATGTTTATTAATGTCTTAATAATTCAGACTGGCCATCTCTGTGAGTTTCCAAACGATCTTGATAAAAAAAATCGATGTACATGCATTTACAGTTTGTTACCCATGTTTATTAATACGCTTATAAATAAGGACGGCCATCTCCGTGAGTTTCCAAACCGTATTTTATAGACTGGACAAAATATCAAAACGCCTAAAAAGAGTGGCTTCTTAAAATGCTTCTTGTAGTCGTCTCGAAGAAACTTGGTGAAGACGAAGAAACAAAGATGAGATGAAGCTGTTTCTATCATGACTATCATCATCATCAAGTCGTGCTGAGAGAACGGACTCCCATGACTCACTACCCGTTTCTATCGGTCATCGCTCCTGGCAAGTCCTCAGCAAGGCATCTAGTGTCCTTACTTCTCAGGCTGTGTCCAGCATGTTATGTTCGTCTTACTTGTATGTTTTGTATAATAGGGGGCATGTAGCCGTACAGCTGTCTTTTTGTGGGTGTGGTGTTTCCAAGATTTGTTCAAGACAGAATACAGCATCCTTGCGTAGTTCCCATCTAGCTTCTTCTACAAGCGTTTCATTGAATTAGTACAGCCATACAGTAGCACTGACACGGCTGCAAATTGGAAAAATTCTCTCTTTATGAGGAAAGGAAAAGTCACTTAAAAATTCCGCTCACTTTATTGCCGATGTAACAAGTTCCCTCTGGACAAAAACAAGAAGACATATATAAGAAGACATATATATATATATATATATATATATATATATATATATATATATATATATATATCAAAGGAATTAGTGGTTGGCTAAGATTGATCAAAGAATATATACTTCCTTGATCGACTTGAAAATACCAGTCCATGTCTTCTTGTTTTTGTCCAGAGGAACTTGTAATATATATATATATATATTATATATATATATATATATATATATATATATATATTATATATATATATATATATATTTATTTATTTATTTATTTTATATTTACACACCCACATTATATATAATATTTATATATATGTATATATATATATAATATATATATATATATATATATGACATTATATATATATATATATATTTATAGGAATACATACATATTTATAATCTATATCTACATATTCATACTTGTTTTTATATTGATATATTTTATTACACACACACGCACGCACACTCCCATACGCATATATATAATATATATATATATATATATATATATATATATATTTTATTATATTTACACACACACATTATATATATTTACATATATATGAACATTTATATATATATATATATATATATATATAATATATATATATATATGTATATATATATATATATACATATATATATATGAACATATATACATATATGAACATATATTTATATATATATATTATATGACATATATATATATATATATAACATATATATATATATATATATATATATATATATATATATATATATATATATATATATATATATATATATATATATATATATATATATATATATATATATATATATATATATATATATATATATATATATATATATATATATATATATATATATATATATATATATATATATATATATATATATATATATATATATATATATATATATGAACATTTTGGCCGGGTAGCTCAGTCGGTAGAGCGTTCGGCTAGAAGCCACAAGGTTCCTAGTTCGATACCGTCCCCGCCAACTCAGCGTATGAGTAGCACAGGGATCTGTGCGGTAAAGTAAGGAGCTGATGGTAGGTGTTGCGCTCCACCTCAGATGCTACAAACAATCTCCTTGGTCTAGCGCTATTGAAAAGGGGATAGACTCCCTCGCTGACTGGCTGATACCGACTTTGGGCCGCCCCGTCGACTTATATATATATATATATATATTTATATATATATATATATATATATTTATAGGAATACATACATATTTATATCTTTATCTACATATTCATACTTGTTTTTTTATTGATATATTTTATTACACACACACGCACGCACACTCCCATACGCATATATATATATATATATATATATATATATATATATATATATATATTTTAATGTCTATATATCTTATATATTTCATATTTACACACACACACAATATATATTATATATATATATATATATATATATATATATACATATATATATATATATATATAATCCAAAGTTCGGCTAGTATTTTTTTCATTTCGATTACTCAGTTTCATAGAAAGCGTTTACTTGATTTTGGGGGATTTTTTAAAGCTTTTTTATTAGTAGAACAATTAACGTAAATATCATAGTTTGTCTGAGTCGCCGTCAAATAATCCCTAATCGAAAAACACTAAGAGGGCATGATAAAAACATTGTGAAGTTTATTGATATATTTGCTCTAAAAAAAACCAAAAAAAACCCAGATATTTTTATGGATGAAAGACATTAATACTCAAAAGAAGAACAAAATTATTTGTCAGCATCAAATCTTCAGCTCTAAAAAAAAAAAGATTAATTTTACAATCAAATAATAATTGTTCTTGCTTACCGACATAGAACGTCCATTTTTTTTAAAGATGGCGTTAAGTGTTTTGCGAATGAGTAATTCTGATATCAGTAGAGATTGGCGCCATTTGGCCATAAACCAAATGTAATATGGCCAGATAAAAATAAAAGGGAAATAAAAGGCCAGAAAATTACAGGGTCCAATAGATATTCATTGCTTTTAATTAACAGTTACTGGACTTATTGTTAGGATTGGTTTTGATTTTATATAAAATCATAACCGCGAAAAGGTAGAGACGGATTTAATTAATTGCCTTTAAAGAATTTGTTTCCTCAAAGTCATTAATTGAAGAAAAAGACGAAATATTGACAAATTCTTTTTTTATTCTTTTCCTTTTTGTCTTTTAGCGGTTTGATTTTAATTACAACTCAAATATTAAACTGCACGTAGCGGTGAGACTCCGGTTCTAGAGAATGGAGTATCAATTCTTTTTTGACATTACTTCCAACTTACGGTCTAGTCACGTTAAAAGCCCCGGTTCCCACTAGATCACCGAAGTTAACAAGCGATAAGTTTGTTCAATACTTAGATGGGTGACCATTTAAGCAACAGTAGGTACTTAAATAACCACATATCAAAATGACTTGATTTGGCATTAAATGACCCGCAAAGGGTTGGTATGCCGTAAAACAAAACGGCGGACCTGAACTTTCAGACCCTCCCCATCTAAAATTTTTGTTTTTAATCTTTTTTTTTTGTTTGTTCAACTGATTATTATCGATTGCACACCAATCTATCCGATTGTAACAACAATTTTTTTTAAAAGTTATTTATTTTTTCGAGTTTTCAGGGGTGTTCAGTTCCCCGTATAAGTTTATCGTAAACCGATCCCCCATATCGGAACCGCTGAAAAAAATTTTCTTTGTAATTTCTTTTCTTTTTTCTTCAATGGATTATTATCCTTTACACACCAATCTATCAGATTGTAAAAAAAAAAAATTCTAAAAAGTTCTTTATTTTTTCGAGTTTTCAGGGGTGTTCATTTCCCCCTATAAGTTTATAGTAAATCGATCCCCCATATCGGAACCGCTCGATAATAAATAATTTGGGTTCTGTTTTTTCTGGGCCACCCTAACTTTGACACCTTTGCGCCAGTTTCCTTTCGAGCGGTTCCGATATGGGGGATCGATTTACTATAAACTTATACGGGGAACTTAGCACCCCTGAAAACTCGAAAAATAAATAACTTTTTTGAATTTTTTTCACAGTCTGATAGATTGGTGTGCAATCGATAATAATCCATTGAAAGAAGAAAAAAAATTAAAAACAAAAATTTTAGAAGGGGGGGGGGTCTGAAAGTTCGTCCGCCAACAAAACAACTAGCCAACCATTACTCCCAGGCTTACTCTGACCCGGTGTGTTAAGATCCCATTTATGGGTGAAATAGATATATTTGAGAAAAGGATTTTGAACTACATTAATAATTTGGCTCTTAAGACATTAATATTACAAATAAATAAGTATGGCTCACAGCGGCTTCCCTACCACTGTACAAAACAGATGATTAGTTCATTATAATTGAGCAGAAAGACTCAGGTTACAATAATAATAGGACTTTATTTGAATAGAATAAGTTCTAAGGTGAAGAGAGTGAACTTTGAAATATCCTATCATACAGGTAAAAAAATACCAAGAAAACTTGGTATAGCCGTGGGGAAAATCTGGTAGGCAAAGAGTTAGGGTCAGAGCCTAAACTTACATGTATAAGAAAATAATTCTATGGATTTCTGTATTGTAACAATGAAATAAGTAAGCAAAAATAAAGTCGGCCTGGTGGCCTTTTGTCGGTATTAGCCGAGCAGCGAGGGAGTCTAATCCCTTTGTACTAGCGTTAGACCAGGGAGATTGTTTCTTGCGTCTCAGGTGGAGCGACACACCTATCATCAGCTCTCCACTTTACCGCACAGATTCAAGCTGTGCGTTGCGTTGGTGAGGACCGGTCTCCAGGCGGCTGCTCTACCGACTGAAACATATCTCCGAGAGGGAGAGACAGAGAACTAAAAACGGGCAAAAATGCTCCATTTAGACTGATACATATTTTAATTCATAAAACACTCCCGTTTTAATGGCTGTAAAACAAATAATCTTCACATGTGATTCTTTAAAATCCATTGTAAATTACGTTATATTTCTTTAATTTTTTTTTCGAGGAGAATGGAAAATGAACTCATCCCAAACGATCTTTTGTACGGCGTATTAGTAAAAGGCTCCTGGTCGGTTGGTAGACTATGCCTACGATTTAAAGATATCTACAGGAGAGTATTATCCTCGTACCCCACTTATACTAGGTTAGGCACAAGGCCCTATTAACGTGGGACCACCTACAAGCCGAGACTCATTGGTGGCGGGTTTAAAAATTGCGTCTATCCCCTCGGCATTCCCCCCTCAAGTGGGGCGCCTCAGGCACTGGGCAATAAACCCAGCCCTGTCCCTTTAAATCGAGGGAACAGGTGTTGCCTGGGGGATGGCCCCCTGGGATCGACGCTCGTGATATTAATCGGCATGAGGATATGCTATATTGACACAAACACGTGGGAGGTAGATGCAAAAAATAGAGCGGCCTTAACGTTAAGCAAGGCTTGGAGAGGGGTGAGGCGGAGAGGAGAGTAGCCTCGACAGCAAAGAGAGCCAGAAAGAGAGAGAGAGAGAGAGAGAAAAAATCAGCACCCCAAGAAAGCATCACAATTTGTATGCATTCGGTGCACCAAAGACTGTCACTCAAGAATTGGCCAGCAGAGTAATTTGCGCAGATGCAGATAATTCTTATGTTTTATTTATTTATTTTTGGACACTATGCCATCGTCCTTAGTAGATGGAAAGTGCCAACAAAATTTTTCCGAGATTTGTAGGATTTTAATTCATATGGGTACCACGTGAAATTTTGACTTCATCTACAAATACATATCAAGTGAGGCGCGTGGTCTAATGGTTAGAGTCGGAGGAAATGGACTCGTCGACCCGAGTTCAAATCCTGGACGAAGCTACAGTTCACATAGCGCTAATATCCTTGGAAAAATCCAACTACTCTCCCTCCAGATATGGGTAAATAGTAGGGCAGACTGGGCTCTTTAACCTTGGATAGGCAACCAATTTAGGAGAAGGAAAACTCTGAATTCAAACCTGTTAAATTCCGCTTGGGGTGGTTACTACTAAGATAGGCTCAGTACTAATTAGTGATCTATAAAGAAAAGATGATGTTATTGGGAAAGGTATGAACCTTCTTCTTCCTCCAGTTATAGATTAAACAGTGCCACTACTCTTCTTCTACAAGGATGGCTTTCGCATTAATTAACCCATGAAGGCTGATATGCCATTAAACAAAGAAACGAAACTAAGTATCAAGTATCTATGTTGTATTCTAGCCAGCTGGATCAGACTATAAGTGAAAATCGATGTAAAACCTTCAACTGTTACCGATTAACTGATTCTTAACTAAAAATCTATTTTTTAACTGTTCCAGGATCATTCGGTCACATGGTTTAATACGCTTGTTCCTAAATCTTCCATCCGTTATCATCCTGCAACACCCTCTTGCTAAAAATGAAACCGTCCAAATCGTCCAAGATGCAATAACACATATAAATCCAGACTATCTGGTGTCGCCTAATCGCAGATTACTCATTTGCCCCATTTTATTTCACCCAGTTTTTAAAATGAAATATTGCAAATGATCTTGCGTCAATTAAACGCCCAACATCTCTTATTATAATGGAGATTGTGGGTTGGTCTGTCTGTAACCGAAACTATATTACTATACAAATCACAATTCCCTTTGTTATTTACATCACATTCTCCATGATTTTATTTTTTATTTAAAACCCAATTATTAATAAAATTGTTTTACATTATTAATACTGCTGACCATATATACATGATATTTTCCACGTACCCCACTTGTACGGGTCAGGCACAAGGCCCTATTAACGTGGGACCACCCACAAACCGAAGCTCATGGGGTGGCGGGTGAAAAATTGCGTCGATCCCGTCGGTATTCCCCCTCAAGGGGGCGCCTCAGGCACTGGGCAATAAACCCAGCCCTGCCCCTTTAAATCAAGGGGGCAGGTGTTGCCTGGGGGGATGGCCCCCTGGGATCGACGCCGTTAATTATAGCAATGGTCCAGAGGCCGAAGCCACTGTTGACCATATCAACATACTAATAATATGCAATTGTATTTATATATACAACAAAATAGCGGTTTACAGTGTGAATGGAAGGCTTATTTGCATATTGATCTTAAAAATTTGATTTTAATAAATATATGCTTAGTATTATTGATTTCTAATTGTTTGGTTTTATCTTATTGAATATGAGCAAAAATCTCGGGGATAAATCTTAAAAGAAATCCATTAACAAGAAGAAATAACTGTAATATTATCCTTTACTTCCTATTTTAACTAAATAGTTAAATTAAGAAAATTTACCAATGAAAGACGGGAGTAACGGAAAATGATGGAAGAGTTAGTTTCAAAGTTGTTCTATTTTTCAATCATACCCCCTCTGTTCCAAACCTTTTTATCTGCATTCTTATTCAGTTTCATTAGCCTTTCTAATTTAATATAATATTTTATTATATTAAAGCTTAAATACTTGCACCCGGAGGGTGCATATATTTGCTAGTAAGTATAAAATAATCAAGTACCAGATATACGAAAATAACGTTGCAAGATTTAACCCTTTCACCGTTCAAGGCAAATTCGGTGTCTACTCACGTTTTTATAATATTGTGCCCTTTTTTTATAAAATGCGAGCCATATATGACCCTCAAACCATGCGTGTATTTGTAGGCTTCAATCATATCCCCTCTTATACGTCTGAAAACCAGACTTGGTAGGTCAATGCTCCTAAGTCTTTCTTCATATGAAAGGATTTTAAATTATTCACTAATTTAGTAGCTCTCCTCTGGACTCCCTCAATGAGTTTTGTGTCCTTTATGAGTCTTGGGCTCCAAACCACATTAGCAAACTCCAAATGAGTTTACCTCGTATAAAAAAGGATTGAGTATGATAAAATAAGTATAAAATAATCAAGTACCAGATATACGAAAATAACATTGCAAGATTTAACCCTTTCACCGTTCAAGGCAAATTCGGTGACTACTCACGTTTTTCACAATATTGTGCCCTTTTTTAAAAATAAAATGCGAGCCATATATGACCCTCAAAACGAGTCACAGGAAACATGTGGATCTTTAAACAGTGAAAGGGTCAAATAGGTACAATGGGAGTCAGTGTTGCTATTCAGAATTTCAAAAGGAAACAAAAAAAAAAAAAAAGTATGTCAGGTAGAGACATCAGGGGTGGGTGGGGGGAAAGAAAGTTAATTATGGGTTATAAAATCTGATAGAAATGAATGTAGAACGATGGTGGTGTGGGGGGGGAGACAAAATTAATCCGTGGGCTAAAAATAAAGAATTAACTAAACCGGAAATGATTTGTAAGAAACATTTCTCTTTCATAAAAGTATATTTCCTTTAAATAGGGATGTACAAGGGTGAGTTAAAAAGTAATGCCATTTTGTTTAGGACAGATATATTTACCAACACAGTAACATGTACTTTAAATATACGCTACTACATTTGGGGCGCTGGTGGTTGTCGTCAGTGATGTAATCCGCAAGGTTCATTGGGAAGTTTCGGGTCTTCCAACATCAGACTTCCCTCGCCTTGCTGACCCTATCAGAGGTGATCAAACTCTGGTACAACCACCAACAATAGCCGCTAAAAGACGTTTGACTTTTTTTTTTACTGTTGTAGAACTCTATCCCATTTGAATACAAGGCACCGCGCATCTGATTGGTTGTTAGCAACTGCCAATCAGATGAGCGGTACCCTGTATTTAAATGGGATACGTATATCATGTATAATACATCAAAATGGAGCTGGTGCTCTGTGGATCACACCCCTACTTCTCCACAGTCACCGTTTCTCTCAATAGCAATGTTCCACCTTCCAATGAGAGCATTATTCCCTGCCCCGTAAAATTCTGTTGACTGTTCTTTGAGCCACTTCATCACTACATTACGCATTCTCCATACTCACTAGATTTAGCGCCTTCAGACTATCATCTCTTCGGCCCCATGAAAGAGGGTTTGAGAGGTAAACATTATTCCAGTGACGAGGAAGTGAGATCTGTAGTGAAGAAGTTACTCAAAGAATTTTACGGAGCAGGGATTTAAATTCTGGTTACTGAGCCTACTTCTTACGACGATAATCGTTACCCAACCAGCGCCTCCAAGCCTAAAAGAAGGTTCATTAAATTACTGAAAACATTGGTCAACATTAAATACCCCCCCCCTTCTCTCTCTCTCTCTCTCTCTCCTTGTTCGACACATTTGGAAAAAAGAAATAATTATTGGACAAAGTTGGCGGTGAAAAATAGATTTATTACATGAATCAAAAAACAAAGAAAGTCATGGTTAAATTCAGGATATAGACTTCATCATCTCAACCGAAACGGGAGAAAAAAGTTATTTGCGTTTGTTAAAATACAAAGTGAATTCTTTATTAATTATTTCTGGGGCCTGTACAAACTGTTACTGCACAAAACTACAGTGAGCAATTGGCTTAATTGAATGACAAGAAAAAAATGTTTCTTTCTGGTCCAAAAAAAAAAAAAAAAAGGAAAAAGAAAACAAAATGAAAATTGATGATTTTAATGTATAACAACCACCGCCCACAA
>CM042155.1:76022319-76082319 GCA_023376005.1 Doryteuthis pealeii
AAGGAGTGGTTCAAAGAACAGTCAACATAATTTTATGGGGCCGGGATACATGCTCTCATTCGAAGGTGGAACATTGCTCTTGAGATAAACGGTGACTATGTGGAGAAGTAGGTATGTGATCCACAGAGGACCAGCTTCATGTTGATGTATGGTACATGTTGTTGTGTTGGTAATTATACCTGTCCTAAATAAAATGGCACAACTTTTTGACTCACCTTCGTAAATTCCAGCTATTAAATTTGTTAAAGGGTTAACCAAATTAATAACCGCTACAAATTAACCTATAAGAATAAGTATTGGTCATCCAGCGAGGTTCGAACTCACTATTCACTAATAGCACCAATAGTGTATTGTGGCATTGTAATTGTGAAACTCCAATATTCTTTTTATTAGAAAGCTTTTTCTTTCTTGGTTCAAAAGGAAAATCCAGCTATTAAATTTGTTGATAAATTCGCCGCACCAAACCGCGACAAATTAATCTTTAAAGCGGCTCATATTAAAAGAATATTATCGACTTGAATTTTTATTTGAAATTTCCTTTTCATTTAAACGGGTTTCTGTCTCCTCTGATTTCAAATTGGCACATGTCTATCTATTAATAATGGAGATTCGCTTCCGGTTTTTGTCTGTAACAAAAACTACGTCACTGCTTACGTCACACTGCCTAAAATCGTCAGAAATAGAATACACTCAAAATTTGAGCATGCAATGTTAGACAGTCCTCATTGGTTTTTTAAACAAGTTTTAATAAATGCATACCTGGTATTATCTTTCTATATATATAGTCTTTTTTTTATTTTAATATATATTTAAAGTTATCAGAACTAAGTTTTCATTTCAATTTTTTAAATTTTTTACTCCTTTAATAAATTTGATGATTTTACTTTACTTATGATACAAACTGCCTGATATTAAATTTTCAACTCCCTTTCTTCAACAAAAGCACAATGTCAATAACATCCGGGCAACGTCATCTCCAGATGAAATTGCCATTGCAAACTGGAATGTACCATGTCTTACATCAACAGCAAAAATAAATAAATAGAATAAAAATAAACACTAGCTGAAGACTGTGAGCGCTATAACATCGACATTGTGTGAATCCAAGATTGTTAGTAAGCTAATGATGGACTTCAAAATGCAGGACTATGAGCCGAAATATCTGGCAAGCGGATCAGAATAGACCTAAGAGTAATGTTAATAAGGGGTACTCTACACTCCAGAGAGCTCCAGAACTGGAGTCTCACCACTGGAGGCAGTTTAATGTCATATCTAGGATGCCCCTTTTGAGGGGCTATTTATCCATTTGGACGTATTTGGAGCTCCACCAACAGGATCAGCTTTATTAGTAAAAAATATGAAGCACTATCACGACGGATCAAAGTGGACGTAGGGGTAATCAAAGTAGTCTTTGTGGTATGGATTATCGCCCCCTGATAAGAACTATGTATATAAAACTGTCCAGTTAGGACACGTATCATTTTTAGTCGAATAAAGTATAAGAAGATATTCCTTCGTTCTTCTTAACACGACAGACTTTAACCTGTCAAACATTAAAAAATAATGCGATTATTATTTTAAGCATAGGAAGTGTTATTTAGAATTTCAGACAAATTTACTCTTAAATAATATTCTTAATTCTATCGTACCCTTTTCAACTGACCAATCACAAACGATGATTCTGAAACTTCTGTAATTATTTAAAAATCAAGATTATTCCTGAACTTTTTTAAAGTTTTTTTTTTTCACTCAATCTTTTAACAATTAAAACTTCCAGTTTAAACTTCTCTATAAAGAAATGAGAGACAAACGACAATAAATATGAATAAAAGACTGTATTACAGAATAACAATAGGTTGCAAACTTTAATTCGTTTGCACAAATAATAATTTGTCACTTATTTGGTGTATCCTGAGATATGGGGTATTAACAGAGACCTTGCTACGGCCCTCTGATAGTTCGGATATGATGGACTTCTGTTTTGCGTCCGACTCCGTAGTTGTCTATTGAAGAATAGGAGCGACCCTTATTTAGGTCTGTCCCCAGTGAGAGCTGGATCAGAAGAGCTGCGAGTCTGCTTATTCGGCTTTGCCGCCAAAGTATGCTGGCTCATGATTGGTTGGTTTGAAACAGAGGCTCGCAGACAAAGGACGATAACCCCCATACCCCAGAATTCTCAATATCTCAATATTAACAAATATTAGGTTTTGTTTTGGGAAATGAATAAAATTTAATTGGTAATATACTCAATATAATTCGAGATGAAGCTATGAATAAAAACATAAAAATCGTCTTCTATATAAAGGAATAAAGTTAAAAATGAAAACGTTCCCTATCTCTGGTTGAAAGTTATTAACTGTGTCGGGTGGAATGGCGGGATTCCAATATATACGAAGATCCCAAATTCGAGATTGTAAATACATTCTATGACTGAATGAAGGAAGGAAGGAAGAAAGTAAGGAAGAAATGGTTCCTATGACCAACTCTTCTGAGATTCCATTCCTCGTGAAAACTGATAGAGATGTTGCCAGTATTTGTTCCTAATGGAATCACCGGAGAAATTGTAAATGTCTTTGAATTCTTTGTCAATTGGTATCGACATTTCTGTCTATTAGAACAGAACTTTTGTTTTACGTCAAACAATGAAAAAAAAGATGAAATTAGACAGGTTCGATCAACTCCATGTTAAAGAGAAAAATTAATTCAAGCACACTGTGCTATCCGCGTATGTGCGAACCGTGTTCTCTTTTATCCACGGTTGGTGCAATTATCAAATCTTCCCTATTCAACACTTTTTAGTACACTAAAACTACTTTGCAAAATCTTTTTGGAAAGGGTTGAAAAAATTTCTAAATAAAAAGAGATAATCTATACATATATAAAGAGCAGTTGGTATGTATGTATGTATGTATGTATGTATGTGTATATGTGTGTGTGTGTGTATGTGTCCGGAGGAAACTAAGAAAATACAACAATTAACAACTAAATAAATATATATACACATTAAATATCACCAATTCTTGCGCTAAATTTATGAAGATTTATTTATATTTACGAAGATATCTAAAAATCAAAATATACATTATAATAATGGTTCTGCGAGACTAACTTGCTAACCATTACATCACGTTTTTTTTTTTTTTTGTACCCGCCCTCTACCCAGATAATGCTGGGTAACCGCTTCTAGTTAAATAATAAAATTTTTTTTTTTTAAGTTATGAGCCGTAAAAAAAAATAACCCTTCGAACCCTGAAGTTCACACAACCGTAGACTTCTTACCCTGGGATCCTGGTTTGAAAAATAACTGTAAAAATAAAATGTCGTAATATGTTATTTAACCGTTGTTGTAAAATAATAGGTTACACCATTCTTTAGACAACTAAAAATATGTCTAACGAATAATAAAATCAAATATAAAATATAAAATTGCAACATTTTATTGGCAACAGTGATGTAGAAGTAGGAAACCATGGCCGGGTTTATGTGCCACTCGGTTCAAATATCTCAATATATTAGACTTATGAAGTATAGTAAAATGGCGTTCGGTCCGAAATACTGGACTTGTTTTGTATAGTAGAATAGCTTTTATCCCGAAATATTAGACTTGTGATGTAGAGTAAAATGATCTTCGGGCCGAAATATTGGGCTTGCGGTGTATAGTAAAATAGCTCTCAATCCGAAATACTGGGAATACTGTATATAGGAAAGATTCAGACCGAAAAACTGGGCTTACGGTGTATAGTAAAATGATATTCGAATAAAAATATTGGACTTGTAGTGTATAGTAAAAATAGCTCTCAATCCGAAATACTGGGAATACTGTATATAAGAAAGAAGCATCTAGTCCGAAAAATTGGGCTTACACTGTATAGTAAAATGATGTTCGAATAAAAATATTGGGCTTGTAGTGTATAATAAAATAGCCTCAACTTAAAATATTGGGTTTTGTGTTGTATAGTAAAATAGCTCGAAATATTAGAGTTATAATGTATAGTAAGAAATATTAGAGTTATAATGTATATCTAAGAGCTAATGTATAGCTCTTAGATATATTTGGTTTACAGGGAAGAATTCAATGGCACTTAGCCCGAAATATTGGGCTTACTGTGTATATTAGAATACTTTTCCGTCTGAAGTATCTCAGTGCTCGTATTTGCATTTGTTTAAACTTAATAACAGGTTATTGTTTCTTATTAATTGATAATGGCAAAAAAGACCGGCAATGGGGCTACTGACAATTCAGATATACCAAAACGAAAAGTTTTTTTTGCGTGTCGAGGGGGTGCTTTATTATCCGCGGAAATCACAATCCGTGGTGATAGTTGACTTTGAATCTATCTATCGCGGATAAAGAGATCCTATTCTGCTTGACTACGTTGTAGGCCTTTTTGAAAAGATTTTGAAGATCTATAACATTCACGTTTCGCTATATAATAATCATGGAATTGAGTAGTTTATTAAGATTTTCGAAAAAGAAAAAAAAATCTGATATCACGGAGATGACTATGAAATGTTATTGAGAATATTTCACTCCGTCTTAAATAGAAGTATGTAGATCATCATGGACCCGTTAGAAAGTAACGAGTAATTGTTATATTCTTTAAGATTTGGTTAAATTTTGAATTAATTATTATCTCCCCCCCCCCCCCCTAAAAAAAAAGACACGACATGACTTTTCGAACAACTTAATTCATTTCCGGCAAGATAGGAATCGATTTAGATATCAGTTTCATAAGCGTGGAATTTATTTAGATAATGATAATCAGTAATTATATATATATATATATATTATATATTATATATTATATATATTATATATATATAATGGTACCTTTACTTACGAGTTTAGTTCGTTCGTATATATTTTATATGTATGTATATGTATATACATACATACATATATATATGTATTTATATATATATACATATGTATATATATATGTGTGTGTATATATATATATATATATATATATATATATATATATGTGCGTGTGTGTGTGGTGTGTGTGTGTGTGTGTATGTGTATGCGTATATTTATGTGTATATAAAAAATGTTGTTCTGGTTCCAACGGAGAAAATTTAATATTTTATAAAAAGAAGGTCCACAAAATGTATTATGTTCTCAGAAAATTTTTTTTTATTATTCTTTTTATCTTACATATGCGACACGTGTTTCTGATCTGTTGTCTTCTTCGGGCATTGAGTTATTATTTTGGCAGAATACGTCCGATATTTGATAGGTTGTGTGTGTTTCTGCAGCTTTTCTATTATAATGGCTGTGTAATAACGGTTGAACGCTACGTTATTTTTTTCATGTGTAGATATATGTATGTGTATATATATATAAGGATTAGATTTTAATTTCCAATTTTTAAAACGATTAAAAAGATATTTAAATCTTTTAAATCCAATATTAGTAAATTCGAATAATTTGAGAAATACCAAAATAAGTTAAATCTCAGTAATCAGATATTACGATTAAAAAATAAATATTAGAAATTGAAATATTGAATATTATTCTTGCAAAAGTGCATCGCTTATTTTAAGAGACCGGGATTTGAAAGAAATTAGAAAACAAACAGCAACTTATTGTCTTGGAGAATGGTAAAAAAAAAAAGAAGAAATTATCAATGCTTTGGAATTGGGTTCCAGAAAATTTCTTTAAAAAATCAGGAACAGACATTAATTTCTGTTGTAACCAAACTGTTAGAACATGCTGGATTATTTAGATTAGTTTGGCATAAGGCAAGAAGCGTTGGGTCCCCATTTAGAATATAATGACGTAAACAAGGAAACAATATTTTTTTTTTGGGGGTGGGTGGATATGTGCTTAATTGAGTCGTACCTAATTTTGAAAATTAATTATTTCATAATTAATGAATTAGGCGGGCATACCTATTTGAATAGGCATGTGGAATTTAACCTACTTCTAAACAAACGAAAAATCTGGGAAAAAGGCCAGCTGGTGTAAGGGTTGGAGTCCCCGGCTGTCAGCTTGACAGTCAGGGTTCGAATCACACACAAAGCGGTCTTCCTGTCTATAGCTCTGCTGATGAGGCCTAATAGGCCGAAATGTACATACAGAGATTGATTTTTCTCGATTTGTTTAGCCTTACATTTGAATAGGTATGCCCGCCTAATTCATTAATTATCAATTAATTAATTTTCAAAATTAGGTACGACTTCAATTAAGCACATATCCTCCCAAAAATTGTCGGCTAAAAAAGCCATATCAAACACATTGTTTGTTTGTTTGTTTACTTCTCATATATATATATATATATATATATATATATATTATATATATATATATATAAGTAGTGGGGAAATTCAGAAATGACGAACTCGTACTTTTTTGAAAACACAAAATAAATCTCAAAAAAGGAATGTTAATGTTCTATTAAAAAAAAATCGATCAGTTATCTATGTATACATAATAGAAAGACTCTGTATGTCTGTTTATCCGTCTGTTTATTTGTACGACGACCGAGCGCATGTCCTTTTCTCAAGGAAAATTGGTTGGTTGGTTGGATTTTACGGCATGTCAACCCTCCGGTTATTTTATGCCGTAAACGTTTTTGTTTTATTCATTCTTGTTGGGTATTCAAATCTTTTTAAAACTCATTTTTAAACACATTTTTAACTCAATGTATTCCTTCCAAACAATTATCTTCTAGCCTAGTGCGATAACCGTTGCAATAGGCGAAGTGCCCGGGATCAAGGTTACTAGCTAAAGCATGAACACATATCTCCCTTAGCAAAGGTTTCAATCATGGCTTGTGGAGAGAAGAGAGCGCAATAACCTTCCATGTTATTTTGAAAAAGGGACACGACTAGGTAATCACACCTGTTCCCTAAAAACACATAAAGGACCTAGAATATCACCAAGGTTAAATATCCCAAGTGATAAATTAAAACGTAGGTTTGGTGTTTGACTTAAATCGTGCTATACTTACATCTTGAAACCTTTAACGCAAATCGACTAAACCACCTAGAAAATATTGCATTCTAACTCTCAAATGAGTATAGAAACTAGCAAAAGTATTTAAGTTTTAATGTAATGAAATATATTGAATTAGAAAGACGAAAGAAATTAAATAAGAACGCATTTGAATATTGCACTTATCTTAATTATATTTTAATTGGTTTCTATATAAAATCATGCATAGGATTTATTTTAATATGTTGGAGAATAAAACAACAACATTAGAGATCAATAAAACCTACTAAATATGTATTAAATCCGGTTTTATTCAAACCGTTCCGCAAATTAACCAAGCCTTATATTATGTAAACCCTTATTTCTTAGTGATATACAAGTCATATTGCAGAATTTTAAACGCACTAATAAGATGGGCTATCTTGAGGCAAATATAACTCAGATTTTCATGGAGAGAGACATCATTAATAAATAAGAGGAAGTCTGTGTATTAATATATTAATGATTTTGAGTATAAATTAAATACTGATTGATATAAACTTACAGACTTCCTGAGGGTATTGTGACGTAGGCAGTGATGTACATACAGACAGACACCAAATCTCCATTATATTATGATATCTAAAAAATTAATTACTTTTTAGACTGAACTTTCTGCTAAACGACATCTTTGAGAAAAAAATAAAATAAATAAAACATTTTATTTATGAAACGATTCATTAACACGTGCTTAGTCAAATGGGTTCAGTTCCATCGCCAGTCATCTTAACATAATGTCTTTTCACTGGCATGTCACAATCTTTGACTGAGAAGAGAATGACCAAGAGAGCTCTGAAGCAAACCGTTCTCACGAGCGGGATGTGACACAAGGTCAATTTCTAAAGCAGAGTTTAACAGGTTTAGATTCAGAATTTTCCTTGTCCAAGACTGGTTACCTAGCCAAGGTTAAAGAGCACAGTCCGCCCTACTATTTATCCATAGCTGGAGGGAGAATAGTTGGATGCATACCTTTCCCAAGGGTATTAGCACTATGTAAAATGCAAACAGCCTCGTCCAGGAATGGAACTCGGGTCGTCGAGTCCATTACCTCTAACCATTACACCACGCACCTCCAACGATTTACATATCGATTAACTGCGTCAAGGGATGGACGAGGTGAAAATGTTTATATTCATATCAACTAATCGATAATACTAATTAATCAGTTTATTAAGATTTTAATTGGTTTATTCGGATTTATATTAATGTTCTTGAGGAAATTCATGCCCCCCCCCTCTTTTCTCCCCCAGGCTTATGAGGATTTTTAAGTATCTATCTTATCTCTCAGTTGTAGACAAGTATGAAGTCGTTTTTTTTTAAAGCAAAGACCCTTCGGTGTACGAACGGACAGGCCCCAAATAGCTTAGCAATATCAGCATTCACTTTTTAGGTTCACCTCAGATATCAAGCAATGAACCTAACGCTACCCTTTTCAGATAATAGGAGTAGGTGCTGCCTGGGGTTTGTTGGGTTGCTTATATTATAAGGTGTGCTAATTGTTAAGTTTCTGACCGCCATCCTTGGCCAGTTGAAAAGGACTTAAAGTAAGTAAGTCTTGAACTATGGAATCCTTTGGTAAGTGAATAAGTCCTGCGTTATGGAATCCTACGTAGTGTCAAAGGTCCAGTGATATAATCCTATGTTCCGTCGTCCACGAAGGTTCAAAGGCAATTGAGTGGCTAAGATCAGAACAGCCAGTATAAATAATAATATCAGCAGCAGAGTACTGCCAGTGGTTGGCCAATGGGTTGGTCACATGGTTATCGCCGAGTCTATAAGTAGAAGTGAGCATTTGACACACGCCTTATAACCTAAAAACTCCAACTAAGACTTATATTTATAGACTGTTCCAAAACAGCGGTGACCGAATCGGCCAATCAAAAGCACCGAAACATGTATTTAATTTACTATTTAAAGGCGTTGATAAATTGTCCTAAAATTACTCGCTAGAGAAGGACAGACCAACAGACGAGGATTATACAACTCTCTAAGGACAGATTAGCGGATTAGGATTAAAACTGATACTATATCTTTCTACTCCAAGAAAGGATCAAACTTTATGCCGCAAGGGATCTCCACTGTAAAGCTGCTTTCGACTACAGCCCTAAAAGGGCTACACGAATCGTAACAGTAGTGGACAGCCTCCCCCACCCAAAGCTAAGATCTTTATTTTACCCCGCTGCTTTCGGATATATGGATAAATTGTGGGAGAGACTGGGTGATCTAGCCTTGTATATAGCCATACACGTCTAGGAGAAGGAAAAACAAACTCTGAATTCAAAACCCAGAGTGGGTAGCAAACTCCACCCTTTAATAAGCTACCTGCTATTGAAACCACAGCACCGTCACTGATGAAATGGGGCTGAGGTCCTATGCTCCATGAGTAGTATAAGAAAGGATGGTATAATCCGATTTTTGCACATTTGCGTTTCCAGGCTGTGGTTGTGTCGGTACTGCTGTATGTCTGTACCACCTGGACCCTAACGAAGCGTCTTGAGAATAAGCTAGATGGGAGCTGCACAAGAATGCTGCGAGCGGTCCTGAATAAGTCGTGGAAGCAGCACCCCACAAAGAAGCAACTGTATGGCCACTTGCCCCCCCCCCATCTCACAAACCATACGAGTAAGACGGACGGCATGCGGGACACTGCTGGAGAAGCAGGGATGAGCTCGTAAGCGACGTAATACTGTGGAAGCCAGCACATGGTCACGCTAATGTGGGCCGCCCAGCCAGAACCTACATTGACCAACTATGTAAGGATGCTGACTGCTGCGTGGGTGGAGGAGCTCCCAGAGTCGATGAATGATAGGGAAGGTTGGCGAGAGATTGTCATGGATATCCGTGCAAACAGCGCGTCATGATGATGATGATAACACAACACAAATGGTACATCGTAGCGAAATTTATGTTAGCGCAATAGCGTTAGAGCATTCTTAGAGAATATAGCAATATCACAATTCAGACCAGACTTTTGGGACATGCTGGATAATTCTTTGTGATTATCTCCCTTCGTACAAAAAATGATTGTCGTCGGTTGTTTGGTCTACTTTAACCCCACTGTGCTAATAGTTGTTAGGGTCCCATCAATGGGTCTTTTTGAAATGTATTAGTATTAGATAGGAATGCTTAAAACAATCTAACTGAATGCAAACAAATAATATTTATTATGAATAGTTATTTCAAGTCATAATTGGTTATAAATAATTATTATTGTTAGTCTTTAAAAAAAATAGACTGACAACAGTATCAAATAACCCAACAAGGGTTGGCATGCCGTAAAACCAACCAATCAGATATTGCATACATATTTAATGGACCCAGGAATGTTTTCAATGGACTTTTAAAAATAAAATTTATCAAAATATTGCTAGCATTCTTTTTGGGATATATATATATATAAGTAAGTAAGTAAAGTCTTCGGGGCTGCCTAATGTCAGTATCAGACAGACAGCGAGGGAGTCTATCCCCTTTTCACTAGCGCTAGACCAAGGAGATTATTTTAGCCTCTGGGGTGGAGCGCCACACCTACCATCAGCTCCTCACTTTACCGCACAGATCCCTGTGCTACTCATACGCTGAGTTGACGAGGGCCGGCATCGAACCAGGAACCTTGTGATTCCTAGCCGAACGCTCTACCGACTGGGGATATATATATATATATATATATATGGTAAGATATGAAAATAAATCCAAGAGTACGTAGAAAGAAAAAAAAAACGAAGTGTTCCAAAAGATAAATTTATTTGTTGTAGGTGAAGTCGACATTTTATTTTTATTTTATTTTATTTTCTATTTGTTTTTCTTTTAACTTGCATTTATTCATATTATATCATTTTAGGAAAATACGTTACATTCAAATGTATTTTGGGTACCAATTACGTCAACTTAAAAAAAAAAAAAAAAAAAAAAAAAAAAAAGAACCGTGCTAACGGAAAAAATAATTCTCTAATACTTTCTCATCTTTCGTATTCATTTGAAAAGAATGCTGTTTAGATAACACTATACACATCCTAATGTCCTGATGATGGTTTATAACAAACCGAAACGTTTTAATGTCAACTTTACAATCTACAAATAAATCTTTTGGAATACTTTGCTTTCACTTATACATATACAAGGTGTGTCAAAAAAGTATCGATATTTTTTGGATTTTTTGAGACAAATTGTATTTTGAAAAAAAAAAAATAACGTTCCATTGATTCTTCATTTCTATCTTGGTAAATACAGCTTTAAAATCTGTACTTTTTGACACCCCTTTTATTCTGAAAAAAATTAACGTTACATTTATTGTTCATTCCTATCTTGGTAAATACAGCTTCAATCTTGATATTTTTTGACACAACTTTATATATATATACGAGAGGTAAACAAACAATGTGTTTTGATATGGCTTTTTTAGCCGACAATTTTTAGGAGAATATGTGCTTAATTGAAGTCGTACCTAATTTTGAAAATTAATTAATAATTAATGAATTAGGCGAGCATACCTATTCAAATGTAAGGCTAAACAAATCGAGAAAAATCAATCTCTGTATGTACAGTTTCGCTATTAGGCCTCATCAGCAGAGCTTAGACAGAAAGACGCTTTGTGTGTGATTCGAACCCTGACTGACAGCGGGGACTCCACCTTACACAGCTGGCCTTTTCCAGTTTTTCGTTTGTTTAGAAGTAGGTTATAATTCCACATGCCCTAATGTATGCCTAATTATTAATTTAATTATTTTCAAATTAGGTACGACTCAATTAAGCGCAACATATCCCCCCAAAATATATGTATATATACTGTGTGTGTGTGTGGGTGTGTGTGTAAATATCAAGCGTCGGAGTGAAAAGTTTCTAGACTCTGAATTACAGATATTGGTGAGGTCTTCTAAGTGCAAGTCCGTTTTTTTTTTCAAGAAAAAAAGGTAAAGAAATATTAAAGCCCGATGCAAACAGCAGGAAGGTATTAAGTCTCTAATGATATTTACATGTACCCACGTTGTTACGGGTTACCAAATCCCTATTAATGTGAGACCACCCACAACCAAGGCCCATTGGTGGCGGGTTTTAAAATGCGTTATGATCCGCGTCGGCATTCCCCTCAAGACGGGCACCGCATAGCACTGCAATAAACCCAGCCATCCCTTTAAACGTAAAGGGGCAGGTGTCTGCCTGGGCGATGGCCCCCCTGGGATCAACACTATTAGCTGTAAGATCCAGGGCCGAGAGCCCACTGTGCCCCACTCCGAAGGACGGATACCATTGACGCGATTTCAACTCAGAGATCATGCGTTCTAAATCCAAGGTGCCATTTTCCTCATCAAATTGGCCGGCCTTCTGGAAACTCAAGCAAACCGGTTCCTATTACCTCGGTAGCAATATCCCATCTACAGAAATAAAATCGTTGAACTGCAATCGATATGTTAAGACCAATATAGCAATATGAACCTCTTATATAGATAAACCGTAATCTTCCAAGCTGTTAACCGTGTCAGTATGTCCCGTATTGTTGCCGATCTTGGCACACGAACGAAACGCACGGAGAAAAAGCTAGATGGGGAACTAACACAAGGATCTCCGGTACTGTTTGATTTGAACAAACCTGGAACGCAGCTAGCCGAAAAAAAAAATAGCATTGTACGGTCATTACCTCCATCTCGCAAATCATCCAGGTAAGACATGCTGGGCACTGCTGCGAGAAGCAAGGACGCGCTCATAAGCGACATTTCCGATGTCCTTCTAGCACGGACACACCAGCGGTTGCCGAGCAAAGCAAAACTTACATCACCAAGTTTCGTGCGGACACTGGATACCATGAAGTTGACTTCAGGGCAATGGCCGATAGGGAGTGGCAAGAAAGAGAGTCATNTCTACTCGAGTTTCATCGATTGATTCTTCAGTATACATCAGATTAATTATCGAGTTTTCCTATTATTCTCAGTTGGTATAATACCCTGGATACTGTGCGCTTCCCACGATCTACTCAATACCGCGTAAGTACTACTCGTACATTAACAAACATATATATATATACAAATTTTCTATATACTACTAATATATATACACATTTTATAATACATCTATATATATATACAAATTTATATATACAGTATATATATGTATATATAACACAATTTATATATATATGGTTATTACACAAATAGTATAATATATATACAAAATTTATATATATGTATGTATGTATATATACCACAATTATATGATACAATATGTATAATACACAAATTTATAATATAGTATATATATATATACACAAATTTATAATATAGTAATATACCACAATTATATATATATAATATATATATATATACACAAAATTAATATATATAATATATACAAAATTTATATATAATAAATATAATATATATATATATACCACAAATTATAATATAATATATATTATATATATACAAATTACATATAACATATATATATAATATACACAAATTTTATAAAGATATATATATATATATACACGACAAATTATATATATATAATAAGATATACCACAAAATTAATATTATTATATAAATTTTATATATACCAACCAATTTATATTAATTATTATATTATTATATATATACACAAAAATTTAATATATAATATATTATATATATATATATATCAAATTATAATGTATATGTTTATCACAACACATTATATATATATAATAATATATATATATATATAATATATTAATATTTAATATGTATAATGTATTAATATATATGAACCATTTTATATTTGTATATTATGTAATACAGTATTTTATAGGTATTACAACTATTATATCTATATCTACTATTCATTTTTGTTCTATTATGATATATTTTATTTACACACACACGCACGCACACTTCCATACGCTATATATATATATATATATAGTATTATATATATATATATATATATATATATTTAATGTCTTATATATTATTATTTATATAACACACACAATATTAATATTTAAAAAATTATATATATATATATATATTATATATATATATATATATATATATAATCCCAAGTTCGGCTTAGTGTTTGTTTTCATTTCGATACTCAGTTTCATTAGAAAGCGTTTACTTGCTTGTGGCGGAAGAAGTTTGTTTTTTTTAAAGTTATTTTAATTAGTAGAAACAATTAAACGTTTAACATATCATGTTTGTCAGTCGCCTCAATAATCCCTAATTACGAAAACACTAAGAGGCATGATAAAACATTGTGAAGTAATATATATATTTGCTCTAAAATAAAAAATAATAATAAAAAACGATATTTTTATGGGAATAATACATTAATACGTTCAAAAGAAGAATCAAAATCATATTGTCAGCATAAAAATCTTCCACTCTTAAAAAAAAAAAAAAAAAGAAGATTGAATTTTACAAATCAAATAATAATTGTTCTTGCTTACCGACATTAGAACGTCCATTTTTTTTAAAGATGGCGTTAAGTGTGTTTGCGAATGAGGATTAACTTGATACAGTTAGGAGATTGCGGCCATTGGCCTAAAACCAAATGTTAATATGCACGATAAAAATAAAAAGGAAATAAAAGGCCAGAAAATTACAGGGTAATAGAATAATTCGAATTGCTTTTTAATTAACATTACTGAGACTTATTGTTAGGATGGTTTCGGCATTTATATAAAAATCATACCGCGAAAAGGTAGAGACGGATTTAATAATGCCTTTAAAGTTTGTTTCCTCAAAGTCATTAATTGAAAGAAAAAGAGAAATATTGCAAATTTCTTTTTTTTATTATCCTTTTTCTTTTTTTTTTTGTTCTTTTAGCGTTTGATTTTAGATTAGCAACTCAAATATAACTGAATCGTACGCGGTGAGACTCCGTTCTATAGAATGGAGTATGCCAATTTTTTTGGCCATTTACTTCCAACTTACGGTCTGATTCCACGTTAAAAGCCTCCGGTTTTCCCACTAGAGTTACGAGTTAACCAGCGTAAAGTCTGCTTCATTACTTAGATGGGGACCATTTAAAGCCAACAGTATGGTACTTTAAGAACCAACATATCAAAATGAACTTGATTTTAGCATTGAATGACGCAAAAGGGTGTGTATGTCCGAAAAAAACGTGCGACCTGTGAAACTTTTCAGAACCCTAAGATTTTTTGTTTTTTAATCTTCTTTTTTTTTTTTAATTCAAACTGATTTATTATCGATTGCTACACCAATCCTATCCGATGTAAAAAAAGGGTGTTTGGTTTAAAAGTTAATTTTAGTTTTGTCAAGTTTTTTAGGGGTGTCTCAGTGTTCCCCCGTATTAGAGTGTTTAGTCGGTAAACACGTCCCCATATCGGAACCGCTGAAAAAAATTTTGTTCTTTGTAAATTTCTGTTCTTTTCTTCAATGGACTTATTATCGTTTACACACCAATTCTATTATCATATTGTAAAAAAAAAAATTCTAAAAAGTTCTTTATTTTCGAATTTCAGCGGTGGCTCCAATTTCCCCGTATAAGTTTATAGTGAATCCCAGATCACCCCATGATCGGAACCGCTCGATAATTAAATAATTTGGGTTCTGTTTTTTTCTGGGCGCACACACTAACTTTGACACCTTTGCGCCAGTTTCCTTTCGAGCGGTTCGATATGGGGGTTCGATTTACTATAAACTTATACGGGGAATTGAGCACCCCTGAAAAACTCGAAAAAATAAATAACTTTTTGAATTTTTTTCACAGTCTGATAGATTGGTGTGCAATCGATTAATAATCCATTGAAAGAAGAAAAAAAAATTAAAAACAAAAATTTTAGATGGGGGGGGGTCTGAAATTTCAGGTCGCCAACAAAACAACTAGCCACCATTACATCCCAGGCTTACTCTGCCCCGGTGTGTTAAACTCCCATCTATGGGTGAAATAGAAATATTTAGAAAAGGATTTTGAACTACATTAAATTTGGCTCTTAAGACATTAATATTACAAATAAATAAGTATGGCTCACAAGCGGCTTCCCACCCTGTAAAAAACAGATGATTAGTTCATTTAATTGAGCAGAAAGATTCAGTTACAATAATAAATAGGACTTTATTTGAATAGAATAAGTTCTAGGTGAAGAGAGTGAACTTTGAAATATCCTATCATAGGTAAAATTACCCTAAAAGACTTGGTATAGCGTGGGAAAAATCTGGTAGGAAAAGAGTTAGGGTCAGAGCAAACTTACATGTATAAGAATAATTCTAAGGATTTCTTAATGTGTTGGTTTGTCTTTGGTTTGTTTTGTTTTACGGCATATCAACCTCAGTGGGTCATTTAATGCCGATAAAGTTTTGAAATAAATCAATTCTTAATGGATAATACAATTTTTTTATAAATACATTTTTCTATTTAACCCATAGATGGGACCCTAACAGGTACTACCACTCCGGATCAGAGTGGACCAGGGAGCAATGGTGACGAAGGGGTGCTCCACATTCCCCAAACCTCCAAAACTGGAACCTCACCATCAGATAGAGTTTAACGTCATTCGCGGGACATGTAGACCCGCAGCCACCGCCTTCTAGCACCCATATGATAAAAAGGGGTTGGGGCTTGCCATAAGGGCAATTCTTAATTGTAACAATAAAATAAGTAAGCAAAAATAAAGTAGGCCTGGTGGCCTTTTGTCGGTATTAGCCGAGCAGTGAGGGAGTCTAATCCCTTTGTACAAGCGTTAGACCAGGGAGATTGTTTCTTGCGTCTCAGCTGGGGCGACACACCTATCATCAGCTCTCCACTTTACCGCACAGATTCAAGCTGTGCGCTGAGTTGGTGAGGGCCGGTCTCCAGGCGGCTGCTCTACCGACTGAAATATATCTCCAAGTAGGAGAGACAGAGAGCAAAAACCGGCAAAAATGTTGAATAAAAACCATGCGTGTATTTGTAGGCTTCAATCATATCCCCTCTTATACGTCGGAAAACCAGACTTGGTAGGTCAATGTTCCTTTCTTCATATGAAAGGGATTTTAAATTATTCACTAATTTAGTAGCTCTCCACTGGATTCCTTCAATGAGTTTTGTGTCCTTGGTGAGTCTTGGGCCCCAAACCACATTAGCAAACTCCAAATGAGTTTACCTCGTATAAAAAAGGATTGAGTATGATAAAATTTTATTATGATGGAGATTGTGGGTTTGTCTGTCTGTAACCGAAACTATATTACTATACAAGTCACAATTCCTTTTGTTATTTACATCACATTCTTCATGATTTTATTTTTATTTAAACCTCAGTTATTAATAAAATTGTTTTACATTACTTACACTGTTGACCATACCTACATACTAATAATATGCAATTGTATTTATATATACAACAAAATAGCGGTTTACAGTGTGAATGGGAAGGCTAATTTGCATATTGATCTTAAAAATTTGATTTTATAAAAATATGCTTAGTATTATTGATTTCTAATTGTTTGGTTTTATCTTATTGTATATGAGCAAAAATCTCGGGGATAAATCTTAAAAGAAATCCATTAACAAGAAGAAATAACTGTAATATTATCCTTTACTTCCTATTTTAACTAAATAGTTAAATTAGGAAAATTTACCAATGAAAGACGGGAGTAACGGAAAATGATGGAAGAGTTAGTTTCAAAGTTGTTCTATTTTTCAATCATACCCCCTCTGTTCCAAACCTTTTTATCTGCATTCTTATTCAGTTTCATTAGCCTTTCAAATTTAATATAATATTTTATTATATTAAAGCTTAAATACTTGCATCCGGAGGGTGCATATATTTGCTAGTAAGTATAAAATAATCAAGTACCAGATATACGAAAATAACGTTGCAAGATTTAACCCTTTCACTGTTCAAGACAAATTCGGTGTCTACTCACGTTTTTACAATATTGTGCCCTTGTTTTTATAAAATGCGAGCCATATATGACCCTCAAACCATGCGTGTATTTGTAGGCTTCAATCATATCCCCTCTTATACGTCGGAAAACCAGACTTGGTAGGTCAATGCTCCTAAGTCTTTCTTCATATGAAAGGGATTTTAAATTATTCACTAATTTAGTAGCTCTCCTCTGGACTCCCTCAATGAGTTTTGTGTCCTTTATTAGTCTTGGGCTCCAAACCACATTAGCAAACTCCAAATGAGTTTACCTCGTATAAAAAAGGATTGAGTATGATAAAATAAGTATAAAATAATCAAGTACCAGATATACGAAAATAACGTTGCAAGATTTAACCCTTTCCAAGGCAAATTCGGTGTCTACTCACGTTTTTACAATATTGTGCCCCTTTTTTTTTATAAAATGCGAGCCATATATGACCCTCAACCGAGTCACAGGAAACATGTGGATCTCTAAACAGTGAAAGGGTCAAATAGGTACAATGGGAGTCAGTGTTGTTATTCAGAATTTCAAAAGGAAAAAAAAAAAAAAAAAAAGAATGTCAGGTAGAGACATCAGGGGTGGGGGTGGGAAAGAAAGTTAATTATGGGTTATAAATCTGATAGAAATGAATGTAGAACGATGGTGGTGGTGGGAGGGAGAAAAAATTAATCCGTGGGCTAAAAATAAAGAATTAACTAAACCGGAAATGATTTGTAAGAAACATTTCTCTTTCATAAAAGTATATTTCCTTTAAATAGGGATGTACGAGGGTGAGTTAAAAAGTAATGCCATTTTGTTTAGGACAGGTATAATTACCAACACACTAACATGTTATTGGAAATTCCATAGTTAATTATCTCCCCCTGTCGCTAGGGGGCGAATCGCCAACATCGTATGTTGGCGCCAATACCAAAAACATCACTTATCACAAAGCAGTTACCGGAGGAGAGACGTAAAAACTAAAAGCTCTCAGCACCAAGTCCAAAACAGGGCTTACTTCTACGGACCGTTGACCTGGACGGAGGCATTTTTCACAGCACACTATCGAAGGCTGAAGACCAAATAGTCTACT
Organism: Doryteuthis pealeii; assembly: GCA_023376005.1. Classification (NCBI taxonomy): domain Eukaryota; kingdom Metazoa; phylum Mollusca; class Cephalopoda; order Myopsida; family Loliginidae; genus Doryteuthis; species Doryteuthis pealeii. The sequence continues at coordinate 76,041,212 of CM042155.1, forward strand.
TGAAAAGAGCCCATTCACCATCATTTTTAAAGAATTGTTAACCCGGGCGAGAAGCTTCTAAATAGCATCCCCCATCACTTATCATAGAACCGGTTACGAGGAAGAACGAGAAACTACCGAGACGAAGCGTCTTATCAACTTTTCCTACCGACAAACAGAATACCCCTGTTATCACCATTACTCCAAGAAAGTTACTCAACTCAGATAAGTCTTGTAGCAAATACCAATAAAATTTGCAACAAGTTCTTGTATTATTTGTCAATACATGTATTAAATTTCCATTGTGTGTTTGTCTTCTTTGTCCGACAATTTGCCTACAATGTATAATACATCAAAATGAAGCTGGTCCTCTGTGGATCACGCCCCTACTTCTCCACAGTCACCGTTTCTCACAATAGCAATGTTCCACCTTCCAATGAGAGCATGTATCCCTGCCCCGTAAAATTCTGTTGACTGTTCTTTGAGCCACTTCATCGCTACATTACGCATTCTCCATACTCACCAGATTTAGCACCTTCAGACTATCATCTCTTCGGCCCATTGAAAGAAAGAGGGTTTGAGAGGCAAACATTGTTCCAGTGACGAGGAAGTCAGATCTGTAGTGAAGAAGTTACTCAAAGAATTTTACGGAGCAGAGATTTAAATTCTGGTAACTGAGCCTACTTCTTACGACTATAACCGTTACCCAACCAGCACCTCCAAGCCTAAAAAAAGGTTCATTAAATTACTGGTCAGCATTAGATACTCCCCTCCCCCTCTCTCTCTCTCACTCTCCTTGTTCGACACATTTGGAAAAAGAAATAATTATTGGACAAAGTTGGCGGTGAAAAATAGATTTATTACATGAATCAAAAACAAAGAAAGTCATGGTTAAATTCAGGATATAGACTTCATCATCTCAACCGAAACGGGAGAAAAAAGTTATTTGCGTTTGTTAAAATACAAAGTGAATTCTTTATTAATTATTTCTGGGACCTGTACAAACTGTTACTGCACAAAACTACAGTGAGCAATTGGCTTAATTGAATGACAAGAAAAAATGTTTCTGGTCAAAAAAAAAAAAAAAAAAGGAAAAAAAAACAAAATGAAAATCGATGATTTTAATGTATAACAACCACCGCCCACAAGTAAATAATAAAAAGTCTGGCAGGTGAGGTTCGTCTTCCACGTGTAACTTATTCTACCACATCAACTTCAGACTTGGTTGACGTCGTGTAAAAGAAAAAAAAAAAAAAAAAAAACTTTTCCATCAACCAAGCTGAACAGAGAAAAAATTGAATTAAAAAAAAAAAAAAAAAAAGGGAAGATATCTGGATGATTTTCGAAAGCAAGAATAAAGTTTATTTTTAAGAAAAGTTTTTAAAAAAATTTATTTAAAAAAAAAAATGAAAATTATTTAAATAATCATTTCTCATAATCATGAATAATTTTTACTGAAATATACATGGACAAAAAATGTTTTCAATAAAATGGCGAATATTTTAGGTATTTTATTACAAAATAAACAAACAAGGTGGGTGAGTTATTGTCTGGCATTCTGGGAGAAACTAGTTTTCATCAATCAAAACATGTTTTTTTGGTTTTGTGTTTTCATATCTGTTGTTTCTAATGCAGTAATTCGGTCGTTATATTCTTCGGGGTTATTTTATTATGGTATTTTCATTATTCTACATATTTGTTTTGTTTTTTTAAAAACTTTTATGTTGTACCAAATTCCAAATGGTGGTATTTTTAGGAAAGACATGAACTGGCTCAACCGATAGTCAAACCTTTAACTATAGATTGGACGATTGTCAATATTAAATTGCTCAGAATTTTAGTATGATTCAGAGAAAATCTAAATAGTATTAACATTCTCATATTTCTGTTGTTACATAGTGTCCTTAAACTAACCGAAACAATTTATTAAAGTGATTATATATATATATATATATATATATATATGTGTGTGTGTGTGTGTGTGCGTGTGTGTGTGTGTGTGTGTGTGTGTGTGTTTGTGTACACGATTCAAACTATTATTATCATTAAATAAACAAATGAAATGAAATAATAATAATAGAAAAATGTGTACGGAATATTTTTACATTTTATCCATTCTGTACTTTCTTTCTTTATTCATTCTTCCTCATATATATATATATATATATATATAATATATATATATATATATTATATATATATATATAATTTTTTACTCCTAAACTCTACCGGTGTGGAGGAAAACCAGATAACTCAGTTTTTCAAAATAAAAAAAATTTCAAACTTGCATCTGGGGGAAAATTTTTTTAAAAAAAGAAAAGACCAACACATCCGTACAACACATAGTCATCGAGTTATATAGTATTTAGATATTTAAAAAATGTTTAACAGTTACAAAATACTTTATTACTTCTAAAACTTCACTTGAACATTAGTTTTTTTAAAGTATCAAAAAATAAGAATTATCTTATGAACATATTTGTGAGGCATACGTTCCGATGCCAATGATTTAGGTATTTACCCAAACCATTCACCACTAGGATGTGACACAAAGTCATATGTATTGGTCATCCAGCGAGGATCGAACTCGCTATTCACTAGTAACGCCAACAGTGTATTGTAGTATTATAATTGTGAAACTCCAATGATTTTTTTTTCATTTGCAAGCTTTTTCATTTTATGATCAAAAGTACGAGGGTGTGTCAAAGAGTAATGTCATTTTGTTTAGGACAGGTATAATTACCAATACAGGAACATGTATCATACATCAAAATGAAGCTGGTCCTCTGTGGATCACATCCCTACTTCTCCACATAGTCACCGTTTCTCTCAAATCAATTCTCTTTCATAGGGCCGAAGAGAGGCAAACATTATTCCAGTGACGAGGAAGTGAAATCTGTAGGGAAGAGGTGGATCAAAGAACAGTCAATGAGAGCATGTATCCCGGCCCGTAAAAATATGTTGACTGTTCTTTGAGCCAATTCTTCACTAGAGATTTCACTTACTTCACACTCACCAGATTTAGCGCCTTCAGACTATCATCTCTTCGGCTCCATGAAAGAGGTTTTTAGAGGAAAACATTATTCCAGTGACAAGGAAGTGAAATCTTTAATGAAGTGACTCAAAGAACAGTCAACAGAATTTTACGGGGCAGGGATACATGCTCTCATTCGAAGGTTAAACATTGCTCTTGAGAGTAATGATATGGAGAAGTAGGGATGTGATCCACAGAGGACAAGCTTCATTTTGATGTATGGTACATGTTCTGGTGTTGGTAATTATACCTGTCCTAAATAAAATAGCATTACTTTTTGACTCGCCTTCGTAAATTCCAGCAATTAAATTTGTTGACAAATGCGCCGCACTAAAAGGGTTAACCAAATTAATAACCGCTACAAATTAACCTATAAAAATAAGTATTGGTCATCCAGCGAGGTTCGAACTCACTATTCGCTAATAGCACCAATAGTCTATTGTGGCATTGTGGCATTGTAATTGTGAAACTCCAATATTCATTTTATTAGAAAGCTTTTTCTTTATTGGTTCAAAAGTAAAATCCAGCTATTAAATTTGTTGATAAATTCGCCGAACCAAACCGCGACAAATTAATCTTTAAAGCGGCTCATATTAAAATAATATTATCGACTTGAATTTTTATTTGAAATTTCCTTTTCATTTAAACGGGTTTCTGTCTCTTCTGATTTCAAATTGGCACATGTCTATCTATTAATAATGGAGATTCGCTTCCGGTTTTTGTCTGTAACAAAAACTACGTCACTGCTTACGTCACACTGCCTAAAATCGTCAGAAATAGAATACACTCAAAATTTGAGCATGCAATGTTAGACAGTCCTAATTGGTTTTTTAAACAAGTTTTAATAAATGCATACCTGGTATTATCTTTCTATATATATAGTCTTTTTTTTATTTTAATATATATTTAAAGTTATCAGAACTAAGTTTCCATTTCAATTTTTCAATTTTTTACTCCTTTAATAAATTTATTTTATTTTTTACTCCTTTAATAAATTTGATGATTTTACTTTACTTATGATACAAACTCTCTGATATTAAATTTTCAACTCCCTTTCTTCAACAAAAGCACAATGTCAATAACATTCGGGCAACGTCATCTCCAGATGAAATTGCCATTGCAAACTGGAATGTACCATGTCTTACATCAACAGCAAAAATAAATAAATAAATAAATAAATAGAATAAAAATAAACACTAGCTGAAGACTGTGAGCTCTATAACATCGACATTGTGTGAATCCAAGATTGTTAGTAAGCTAACGGTGGACTTCAAAATGCAGGACTATGAGCCGAAATATCTGGCAAGCGGATCAGAATAGACCTAAGAGTAATGTTAATAAGGGGTACTCTACACTCCAGAGAGCTCCAGAACTGGAGTCTCACCACTGGAGGCAGTTTAATGTCATATCTAGGATGCCCTTTTTGAGGGGCTATTTATCCATTTGGACGTATTTGGAGCTCCACCAACAGGATCAGCTTTATTAGTAAACAATATGAAGCACTATCACGACGGATCAAAGTGGACGTAGGCGTAATCAAAGTAGTCTTTGTGGTATGGATTATCGCCCCCTGATAAGAACTATGTATATAAAACTGTCCAGTTAGGACACGTATCATTTTTAGTCGAATAAAGCATAAGATATTCCTTCGTTCTTCTTAACACGACAGACTTTAACCTGTCAAACATTAAAAAATAATGCGATTATTATTTTAAGCATAGGAAGTGTTATTTAGAATTTCAGACAAATTTACTCTTAAATAATATTCTTAATTCTATCGTACCCTTTTCAATTGACCAATCACAAACGATGATTCTGAAACTTCTGTAATTATTTAAAAATCAAGATTATTCCTGAACTTTTTTTAATTTTTTTTTTTCACTCAATCTTTTAACAATTTAAACTTCCAGTTTAAACTTCTCTATAAAGAAATGAGAGACAAACGACAATAAATATTGATAAAAGACTGTATTACAGAATAACAATAGGTTGCAAACTTTAGTTCGTTAGCACAAATAATAATTTGTCACTTATCTGGTGTATCCTGAGATATGGGGTATTAACGGAGACCTTGCTACGGCCCTCTGATAGTTCGGATATGATGGACTTCTGTTTTGCGTCCGACTCCGTAGTTGTCTGTTGAAGAAGAGGAGCGACCCTTATTTAGGTCTGTCCTCAGTGAGAGCTGGATCAGAAGAGCTGCGAGTCTGCTTATTCGGCTTTGCCGCCAAAGTATGCTGGCTCATGATTGGTTGGTTTGAAACAGAGGCTCGCAGACAAAGGACGATAACCCCCATACCCCAGAATTCTCAATATCTCAATATTAACAAATATTAGGTTTTGTTTTGAGAAATGAATAAAATTTAATTGGTAAATACTCAATATAATTAGAGATGAAGCTATTGATAAAAACATAAAAATCGTTTTCTATATAAAGGAATAAAGTTAAAAATGAAAACGTTCTCTATCTCTGGTTTAAAGTTATTAACTGTGTCGGGTGGAGTGGCGGGATTCCAATATATACGAAGATCTCAAATTCGGGATTGTAAATACATTCTATGACTGATGAAGGAAGGAAGGAAGAAAGTAAGGAAGAAATGGTTCCTATGACCAGCTCTTCTGAGATTCCATTCCTCGTGAAAACTGATAGAGAAGTTGCCAGTATTTGTTCCTAATGGAATCACCGGAGAAATTGTAAATGTCTTTGAATTCTTTGTCAATTGGTATCGGCATTTCTGTCTATTAGAACAGAACTTTTGTTTTACGTCAAACAATGAAAAAAAAAAGATGAAATTAAACAGGTTCGATCAACTCCGTGTTAAAGAGAAAAATGAATTCAAGCACACTGTGCTATCCGCGTATGTGCGAACCGTGTTCTCTTTTATCCACGGTTGGCGCAATTATCAAATCTCCCCTATTCAAAACTTTTTAGTACACTAAAACTACTTTGCAAAATCTGTTTGAAAAGGGTTGAAAAAATTTCTAAATAAAAAGAGATAATCTATACATATATAAAGAGCAGTTGGTATGTATGTATGTATGTATGTATGTATGTATTGTGTGTGTATGTGTCCGGAGGAAAATAAGAAAATACAACAATTAACAACTAAATAAATATATATACACATTAAATATCACCAATTCTTGCGCTAAATTTATGAAGATTTATTTATATTTACGAAGATATCTAAAAATCAAAATATACATTATAATAATGGTTCTGCGAGACTAACTTGCTAACCATTACATCACGTTTTTTTTTTTTTTTTGTACCCGCCCCTCTACCCAGATAATGCTGGGTAACCGCTTCTAGTAAAATAATAAAAAAATTTTTTTTTAAAGTTATGAGCCGTAAAAAAAATTAACCCTTCGAACCCTGAAGTTCACACAACCGTAGACTTCTTACCCTGGGATCCTGGTTTGAAGAATGACTGTAAAGGTAAAATGTTGTAATATGTTATTTAACCATTGTTGTAAAATAATAGGTTACACCATTCTTTAGACAACTAAAAATATGTCTAACGAATAATAAAATCAAATATAAAATATAAAATTGCAACATTTTATTGGCAACAGTGATGTAGAAGTGGGAAACCATGGCCGGGTTTATGTGCCACTCGGGTTCAAAGGGTTAATATTTAATTGCATTTTGAAAATATTAAAAAAGTGAAATGAAAATAATAAGTGTTTTTTTTTTTTTTCTTGTTATTGTTTGTGTACGGTCTGTTTGCCGCGTAAATAAAATATATTGCTTAATAATGTAAGGGGAAGCTTTCGTTTATGGTGAAAAGTAAAATAGCACTTATCCCGAAATATTGTGCTTACAGACAATTTAATAGTACTCAACCCGAAATATTGGGCTTGCGGTGTATAGTAAAATAGCACTTGGCTCGATATATTAGACTGACGATGTAGAGTGAAATAGTGTGTCGGTTCAAAATACTGGGTTTGTAGTATATAGTAAAATAGCACTCATCTCAAAATATTAGACTTATGAAGTATAGTAAAATGGCGTTCGGTCCGAAATACTGGACTTGTTTTGTATAGTAGAATAGCTTTTATCCCGAAATATTAGACTTGTGGTGTAGAGTAAAATGATCTTCGGGCAGAAATATTGGGCTTGTGGTGTATAGTAAAATAGCTCTCAATCCGAAATACTGGGAATACTGTATATAGGAAAGAAGCATACAGACCGAAAAACTGGGCTTACACTGTATAGTAAAATGATGTTCGAATAAAAATATTGGGCTTGTAGTGTATAGTAAAATGGTGGTCGAATCAAAATATTGGACTTGCGGTGTATAGTAAAATAGCTCTCAATCCGAAATACTGGGAATACTGTATATAAGAAAGAAGCATCTAGTCCGAAAAATTGGGCTTACACTGTATAGTAAAATGATGTTCAAATCGAAATATTGGGCTTGTAGTGTATAATAAAATAGCCTCAACTTAAAATATTGGGTTTGTGCTGTATAATAAAATAGCTCCAAATATTAGAGTTATAATATAGTATAGTAAGAAATATTAGAGTTATAATGTATATCTAAGAGCTAATGTATAGCTATTAGATATATTTGGTTTACAGGGAAGAATTCAATGGCACTTAGCCCAAAATATTGGGCTTACTGTGTATATTAGAATACTTTTCCGTCTGAAGTATCTCAGTGCTCGTATTTGCATTAGTTTAAACTTAATAACAGGTTATTGTTTCTTATTAATTGATAATGGCAAAAAAGACCGGCAATGGGGATACTGACAATTCAGATATACCAAAACGAAAATTTTTTTTTTTAAGTGCGTGTCGAGGGGGTGCTTTATTATCCGCGGAAATCACAATCCGTGGTGGTAGTTGACTTTGACTCTATCTATCGCGGATAAAGAGACCCTATTCTGCTTGACTACGTTGTAGGCCTTTTTGAAAAGATTTTGAAGATCTATAACTTTCAAAGCTGTTTCGCTATGTAATTATCGTGGAATTGTGTAGTTTATTAAGATTTTCGAAAAAGAAAAAAAAATCTGATATCACGGAGATGACTATGAAATGTTAATGAGAATATTTCACTCCGTCTTAAATAGAAGTATGTAGATCATCATGGACCACCGTTAGAAAGTAACGAGTAATTGTTATATTCTTTAAGATTTGTTAAATTTGAATTAATTATTATTCTCCACCCCCCCCCCCCTAAAAAAAAAGACACGACATGACTTTTCGAACAACTTAATTCATTTCCGGCAAGATAGGAATCGATTTAGATATCAGTTTCATAAGCGTGGAATTTATTTAGATAATGATAATCAATCAATCAATCAATCAATATATAATATATATATATATATATATATATATATATATATATATAAAATGGTACCTTTACTTACGAGTTTAGTTCGTTCCTATATATTTATATGTATGTATATGTATATACATACATACATATATATATGTATTTATATATATACATATGTATATATATGTGTGTGTGTGGTGTTATATATATATAATATATATATATAATATATATATATATATATATGTGTGTGTGTGTGTGTGTGTGTGTGTGTGTGTGTGTGTGCGTATGCGTATATTTATGTGTATATAAAAAATGTTGTTCTGGTTCCAACGGGAGAAATTTTAATATTTTATAAAAAAAGAAGGTCCGCAAAATGTATTATGTTCTCAGAAAAAAATTTTTTTATTATTCTTTTTATCTTACATATGCGACACGTGTTTCTGATCTGTTGTCTTCTTCGGGCATTGAGTTATTATTTTGGCAGAATACGTCCGATATTTGATAGGTTGTGTGTGTTTCTGTAACTTTTCTATTATAATGGCTGTGTAATAACGGTTGAACGCTACGTTATTTTTTTCATGTGTATATATATGTATGTGTATATATATATAATGATTAGATTTTAATTTCCAATTTTAAAACGATTAAAAAGATATTCAAATCTTTTAAATCCAATATTAGTAAATTCGAATAATTTGAGAAATACCAAAATAAGTTAAATCTCAGTAATCAGATATTACGATTAAAAAATAAATATTAGAAATTGAAATATTGAATATTATTCTTGCAAAAGTGCATCGCTTATTTTAAGAGACCGGGATTTGAAAGAAATTAGAAAACAAACAGCAACGTATTGTCTTGGAGAATGGTAAAAAAAAAAAAGAAATTATCAATGCTTTGGAATTGGGTTCCAGAAAATTTCTTTAAAAAATCAGGAACAGACATTAATTTCTGTTGTAACCAAACTGTTAGAACATGCTGGATTATTTAGATTAGTTTGGCATAAGGCAAGAAGCGTTGGGTCCCCATTTAGAATATAATGACGTAAACAAGGAAACAATATATTTTTGGGGGGGGGGATATGTGCTTAATTGAAGTCGTACCTAATTTTGAAAAATTAATTAATTCATAATTAATGAATTAGGCGGGCATACCTATTTGAATAGGCATGTGGAATTTAACCTACTTCTAAACAAACGAAAAATCTGGGAAAAAGGCCAGCTGGTGTAAGGGTTGGAGTCCCCGGCTGTCAGCTTGACAGTCAGGGTTCGAATCACACACAAAGCGGTCTTCCTGTCTATAGCTCTGCTGATGAGGCCTAATAGGCCGAAATGTACATACAGAGATTGATTTTTCTCGATTTGTTTAGCCTTACATTTGAATAGGTATGCCCGCCTAATTCATTAATTATTAATTAATTAATTTTCAAAATTAGGTACGACTTCAATTAAGCACATATCCTCTCAAAGATTGTTGACTAAAAAAGCCATATCAAACACATTGTTTGTTTGTTTACTTCTCATATATATATATATATATATATATAAATAGTGCGGAAATTCAGAAATGACGAACTCGTGCTTTTTTGAAAACAAAATAAATCTCAAAAAAGGAACGTTGATGTTCTATAAAAAAATCGATCAGTTATCTATGTATACACAATCTGTATGTCTGTTTATCTGTCTGTTTATTTGTACGACGACCGAGCGCATGTCCTTTTCTCAAGGAAAATTGGTTGGTTGGTTGGATTTTACGGCATGTCAACCCTCCGGTTATTTTATGCCGTAAACGTTTTTGTTTTATTGATTCTTGTTGGGTATTCAAATCTTTTTAAAACTCATTTTTAAACACATTTTTAACTCAATGTATTCCTTCCAAACAATTATCTTCTAGCCTAGCGCGATAACCGTTGCACTAGGCGAAGTGCCCGGGATCAAGGTTACTAGCTAAAGCATGAACACACATCTCCCTTAGCAAAGGTTTCAATCATGGCTTGTGGAGAGAGGAGAGCGCAATAACCTTCCATGTTATTTTGAAAAAGGGACACAGCCAGGTAATCACATCTGTTCCCTAAAAACATATAAAGGACCTAGAATATCACCAAGATTAAATATTCCTAGTGATAAATTAAGACGTAGGTTTGGTGTTTGACTTAAATCGTGCTATACTTACGTCTTGAAACCTTTAACGCAAATGGACTAAACCACCCAGAAAACATTGCATTCTAACTCTTAAATGAGTATAGAAACTAGCAAAAATATGTAAGTATTTAAGTTTTAATGTAATGAAATATATTGAATTAGAAAGACGAAAGAAATTAAATAAAAACGCATTTGAATGTTACACTTATCTTAATTATATTTTAATTGGTTTCTATATAAAATCATGCATAGGATTGTTTTTAATATGTTGGAGAATAAAACAATAACATTAGAGATCAATAAAACCTACTAAATATGTATTAAATCCGGTCTTATTCAAACCGTTACGCAAATTAACCAAGCCTTATATTATGTAAACCCTTATTTCTTAGTCATATATAAGTCATATTGCAGAATTTTAAACGCACTAATAAGATGGTCTATTTTGAGGCAAATATAACTCAGATTTTCATGGAGAGAGACATCATTAATAAATAAGAGGAAGTCTGTGTATAAGTATATTAATGATTTTGAGTATAAATTAAATACTGATTGATATAAACTTACAGACTTCCTGAGGGTATTGTGACGTAGGCAGTGATGTACATACAGACAGACACCAAATCTCCATTATATTATGATATCTAAAATGAATTACGTTTTAGACTGAACTTTCTGCTAAACGACATCTTTGAGAAAAAAAATAAATAAATAAAACATTTTATTTATGAAACGATTCATTAACACGTGCTTAGTCAAATGGGTTCGGTTCCATCGCCAGTCATCTTAACATAATGTCTTTTCACTGGCATGTCACAATCTTTGACTGAGAAGAGAATGACCAAGAGAGCTCTGAAGCAAACCGTTCTCACGAGCGGGATGTGACACAAGGTCAATTTCTAAAGCAGAGTTTAATAGGTTTTAATTCATAATTTTCCTTGTCCTAGACTGGTTACCTAGCCAAGGTTAAAGAGCACAGTCCGCCCTACTATTTATCCATAGCTGGAGGGAGAGTAGTTGGATGCATATCTTTCCCAAGGGTACTAGCGTTATGTAAAATGCAAACAGCCTCGTCCAGGAATGGAACTCGGGTCGTCAAGTCCATTTCCTCTAACCATTACACCACGCGCCTCCAACGATTTACATATCGATTAACTGCGTCACGGGATGGACGAAGTGAAAATGTTTATATTCATATCAACTAATCGATAATACTGATTAATCAATTTATTAAGATTTTAATTGGTTTATTCGGATTTATATTAATGTTCTTGGGAAATTCATGCCCCCCTCTTTTCTCCCCCAGGCTAATGAGGATTTTTAAGTATCTATCTTATCTCTCAGTTGTAGACAGGTATGAAGTCGTTTTTTAAAAGCAAAGACCCCCCAGCGTACGAACGGACAGGCCCCAAATAGCTTAGCAATATCAGCATTCACTTTTTAGGTTCACCTCAGATATCAAGCAATGAACCTAACTCCACCCTTTTCAGATGATAGGGGTAGGTGCTGCCTGGGGTTTGTTGGGTTGCTTATATTATAAGGAGTGCTAATTGTTAAGTTTCTGACCGCCATTCTTGGTCAGTTGAAAAGGACTTAAAGTAAGTAAGTCTTGAACTATGGAATCCTTTGGTAAGTGAATAAGTCCTGCGTTATGGAATCCTGGGTAGTGTCAAAGGTCCAGTGATATAATCCTATGTTCCGTCGTCCACGAAGGTTCAAAGGCAATTGAGTGGCTAAGATCAGAATAGCCAGTATAAATAATAATATCAGCAGCAGAATACTGCCAGTGGTTGGCCAATAGGTTGGTCACATGGTTATCGCCGAGTCTATAAGTAGAAGTGGGCATTTGACACACGCCTTATAACCTAAAAACTCCAACTAAGACTTATATTTATAGACTGTTCCAAAACAGCGGTGACCGAATCGGCCAATCAAAAGCACCGAAACATGTATTCAATTTACTATTTAAAGGCGTTGATAAATTGTTCTAAAATTACTCGCTAGAGAAGGACAGACCAACAGACGAGGATTATACAACTTTCTAAGGACAGATTAGCGGATAAGGATTAAAACTGATACTACATCTTTCTACTCCAAGAAAGGATCAAACTTTATGCCGCAAGGGATCTCCTCTATAAAGCTGCTTTCGACTACAGCCCTAAAAGGGCTACACGAATCGTAACAGTAGTGAACAGCCTCCCCAACCCAAAGCTAAGATCTTTATTTTACCCCGCTGCTTTCGGATATATGGATATATGGATATGTGGGACAGACTGGGTGATCTAGCCTTTTATATAGACATGCATATCTAGGAGAAGGAAAATAAACTCTGAACTCAAAACCCAGAGTGGGTAGCAAACCTCACCCTTTAATAAGCTACCTGCTATTGAAACCACAGCACTGTCACTGATGAAATGGTGCTGCGGTCCTATGCTCCAGAAAGGATGGTATAATCCGATTTTTGCACATTTGTGTTTCCAGGCTGTATCGGTACTGCTGTATGGCTCTACCACCTGGACCCTAACGAAGCGCCTTGAGAATAAGCTAGATGGGAGCTGCACCAGAATGCTGCGAGCGGTCCTGAATAAGTCGTGGAAGCAGCACCCCACAAAGAAGCAACTGTATGGTCACTTGCCCCCCCCCCCATCTCACAAACCATACGAGTAAGACGGACGGCATGCGGGACACTGCTGGAGAAGCAGGGATGAGCTCGTAAGCGACGTAATACTGTGGAAGCCAGCACATGGGCACGCTAATGTGGGCCGCCCAGCCAGAACCTACATTGACCAACTATGTAAGGATGCTGGCTGCTGCGTGTGTGGAGGAGCTCCCAGAATCGATGAATGATAGGGAAGGTTGGCGAGAGATTGTCATGGATATCCGTGCAAACAGCGCGTCATGATGATGATGATAACACAACAAAAATGGTACATCGTAGCGAAATTTATGTTAGTGCAATAGCGTTAAATTATTCTTAGAGAATATAGCAATATCACAATTCAGACCAAACTTTTGGGACATGCTGGATAATTATTTGTGATTATCTCCCCTTCGTACAAAAAATGATTGTCGTCGGGTGTTTGGTCCACTTTAACCCGCTGTACTAATACTTGTTAGGGTCCCATCAATGGTTCTTTTTGAAATGTATTAGTATTAGATAGGAATACTTAAAACAATCTAACTGAATGCAAACAAATAATATTTATTAGGAATAGTTATTTCAAGTCATAATTGGTTATAAATAATTATTATTGTTAGTCTTTTAAAAAAATAGACTGAAAACAATATCAAATAACCCAACAAGGGTTGGCATGCCGTAAAACCAACCTATCAGATATTGCATACATATTTAATGGACCCAGGAATGTTTTCAATGGACTTTTAAAAATAAAATTTATCAAAATATTGCTAGCATTCTTTTTGGGATATATATATATATATATATATATATATATATATATATATATATATATATATATAAGTAAGTAAGTAAGTAAGAAAAGTCATCGGGACGGCCTAATGTCAGTATCAGACAGACAGCGAGGGAGTCTATCCCCTTTTTACTAGGCTAGACCAAGGAGATTATTTTAGCGTCTAACATCCGCTCCTCACTTTACCGCACAGGCCCCTGTGCTACTCATACGCTGAGTTGACGAGAGCCGGTATCGAACCAGGAACCTTGTGATTCCTAGCCGAACGCTATATATATATATATATATATATATATGGTAAGATATGAAAATAAATCCAAGAGTATGTAGAAAGAAAAAAAACGAAGTGTTCCAAAAGATAAATTTATTTGTTGTAGGTGAAGTCGACATTTTATTTTTATTTTATTTTATTTTCGTTTTTCTTTTAACTTGCATTTATTCATATTATATCATTTTAGGAAAATACGTTACATTTCAAATGTTATTTTGAATACCAATTACGTCAACTTAAAAAAAAAAAAAAAAAAAAAAAAAAGAACCGTGCTAATGGAAAAAAAATTATCTAATACTTTCTCATCTTTCGTATTCATTTTGAAAAGAATGCTGTTTAGATAACACTATACACATCCTAATGTCCTGATGATGGTTTTATAACAAACCGAAACGTTTTAATGTCCACTTTACCATCTACAAATAAATCTATCTTTTGGAATACTTTGATTTCACTTATACATATACAAGGTGTGTCAAAAAAGTATCGATATTTTTTGTACTTTTTGATACACCTTGTATTTTGAAAAAAATTAACGTTCCATTGATTCTTCATTTCTATCTTGGTAAATACAGCTTTAAAATCTGTACTTTTTGACACCCCTTGTATTCTGAAAAAAATTAACGTTACATTTATTGTTCATTCCTATCTTGGTAAATACAGCTTCAATCTTGATATTTTTTGCACACCCGTATATATATATATATATATATATATATATATATAGTAAACAAACAAACTGTGTTTTTTTAGCCGACAATTTTTGGGAGAATATGTGCTTAATTGAAGTCGTACCTAATTTTGAAAATTAATTGATTAATAATTAATGAATTAGGCGGGCATACCTATTCAAATGTAAGGCTAAACAAATCGAGAAAAATCAATCTCTGTATGTATATTTCGGCCTATTAGGCCTCATTAGCAGAGCTATAGACAGGAAGACCGCTTTGTGTGTGATTCGAACCCTGACTGTCAAGCTGACAGGCGGGGACTCCGACCATTACACCAGCTGGCCTTTTCCAGATTTTTCGTTTGTTTAGAAGTAGGTTATATTCCATATGCCCGCCTTATTTATTAATTATTAATTTTCAAAATTAGGCACGACTCAATTTAGCACATATTCTCCAAATATATATATATATATATATATATATATATATAATATATATATATATATGTGTGTGGTGTGTGTGTGTGTGTGTGTGTGTGTGTGAGTAAATATTAAGCGTCGGAGTAAAAGTTTCTAGACTCTTGAGTTTCAGGTATTGTGAGGTCCCAAGTGGCAAGTCGTTTTTTTTTCAGAAGAAAAAAGGTAAAGAAATATTAAAGCCCGATGCAAACAGCAGGAGGTATTAGTCTCTACATGATATTTACCATGTACCCACGTTGTACGGGTTAGCCACAAGTCCCTATTAATGTGGGACCACCCACAAACCAAGGCCCATGGGTGGCGGGTTTTAAAATGCGTTGATCCCGTCGGCATTCCCCCTCAAGACGGGCACCGCAAGCACTGGGCAATAAACCCAGCCATGCCCCTTTAAGTCAAGGGGGCAGGTGTTGCCTGGGCGGATGGCCCCCTGGGATCAACACTATTAGCTTGTAAGATCCAGGGCCGAAGCCACTGGACCCCCACTCCGAAGGACGGATACATGAACGCATATAAATCAGAGATCATGCGTCTAATCAAGTGCCATTTCCTCATCAAATGGCCGGCTTCTGAAACCAGCAAACCGGTTCCTATACCTCGGTAGCAATATCCCATCTACAGAAAGTGAATCATGAACTGCAATCGATATGTTAACGACCATAATTCTTCCAAGCTGTAACCGTGTCAGTATTCCCGTATTGTTGCACGACTTGGGCACGAACGAAACGCACGGAGAAAAAGCTAGATGGGAACTACACAAGGATGCTCCGTACTGTTTTGATTTGAACAAAACCTGGAAGCAGCACCGAAAAAAAAAATAGCAGTTGTACGGTCACTTACCTCCCATCTCGCAAATCATCCAAGTAAGACATGCTGGGCACTGCTGGAGAAGCAAGGACGTGCTCATAAGCGACATTCTCCGATGTATTTCTACACACGGACACACCAGCGTTGGCCGAGCAGCAAAAACTTACACTCACCAAGTTGGGTGCGGACACTGGATACCATGAAATTGACTTTTTCCAGGAGCAATGGCCGATAGGGACGGGTGGCAAGAGAGAGTCATAGGAATCCGTACTGTTAGCACGCCTTGATGATGATGATGATGATGATGATGATGATGCTATTTTAACATTAGAGAATGTAAAAGTTACTCTACCGTTTACTACATAGATTTAAAAAGGTAATATTTATACGTATAATAATTATCACAAATGAAATAACTTTTCACTTAATCTCTGGAGACCCCCTCTTCCCACAAGTGACCCCCTCCTAGCTGAAGGAACAGCCCCCCCCCCCAAGCCCCAGTGACTTAATACGGGACTGATAAATATATATATATTTGTTTAATAGTCAAATGTTACGCATATTTATATATAAATAAATACATAGTTATGTATGAATATTTACACATATATAAATGCATGTTTAATATATATTTTCTCCTATATGAATATAGCTGTAAGCCTATATATGTTTTGATAGATCTAAACAGACTGCAATAGAATGATAGATAGATATAAAGAGACCTCTCTCTCTCTCACACACACACACACACACACACACACACACACACATATACATATATATATATAAATACTGGGATAGATAGATATGGAGGGACTATAAAGAGATAGACAGATAGATATGAGAGGCTGTGATACAGGTAGATAGATATGGAGAGACTAGATAGATATAGATATAGATAGATAGATAGATAGATAGATATGGAGAGCTGTGATAGATAGACAGATAGATATGGAGAGACTAGATAGACAGACATGGAGAGACTATAAGAGATAGATAGATAGATAGATATGGAAAGACTATAAGAGATAGATAGATAGATATGGAGAGACTATAAGAGATAGATAGATAGATAGATAGATAGATATAGACAGATAGATAGATAGATAGATAGATAGATATGGAGAGACTATAGAGATAGATAGATAGATATGGAGAGACTATAGAGATAGATAGATAGATAGATAGATAGATATAGACTATAGATAGATAGATAGATATAGATAGATAGAGATAGATATGGAGAGACTATAAGAGATAGATAGAGATAGATAGATAGATAGATATGGAGAGACTCTAGATAGATAGATAGATAGATAGATAGATAGATAGATAGGAGAGACTATAAGAGATAGATAGATAGATAGATAGATATGGAGGATAAGAGATAGATAGATAGATATGGAGAGACTATAGAGAGATAGATAGATAGATAGATAGATAGATATGGAGAGACTATAAGAGATAGATAGATAGATAGATAGATAGATAGATAGATAGATATGGAGAGACTATAAGAGATAGATAGATAGATATGGAGAGAGAGATAGATAGATAGATAGATATGGAGAGATAGATATGGAGAGACTATAAGAGATAGAGATAGAGAGATAGATAGATATGGAGAGACTATAAGAGAAGATAGAGAGAGGAGAGAGAGAGAGAGAGAGAAAGAGAGATGAACTAACAGTTATGAATAGACTTAGGATAAGTAAGTGTAAACAACCTTATAAGATATCAACAAATTTCGAATAGATAGAAATAAGTTTCAATAAAAAAAATCCTTGAATGATTTTCGAGTTGGACTGGAATGAGAAGAGAAAAAAAAAGATGATGCTTTGTCAATTGATATATAAATATTTGACTTAATCGATTGCGCTAACTTTAATCTACGTTTAAATTCATGTCACCTCACTCTCAACAACCCCAAACAAAAGAAAAAAAAACACCCAAAGACTAATTTTGCAATTCATTCATTGGTTTTTATTTTATTTTTATTTTTTTTGGTGGGGGTGACTTTCCCTTGATTATATACAACAAGTATTTTTTTTTCTCTTTTTCTTCATTTCGACGACGAAGTTATATACCAGACCAAATTGTATAATATAAAAACAAGAAACACATAAAAAATTAAAATAATAATTAAAAAAAAAAAAAAAGATGATAGCAGTTCTTTGCATGAGAATATTCTTATTATTCGTGGTATAAAAATATTTTTTAATAAAATATTCTTATGCTGATATCTTCAAGATCCTGATACTTTTTTCCATTTTTTTTTTTTCTTTCTGTGAGATTTTTTTTTTTAATGCAGAAAATCGAAAAAAAAATCTATCAATTTGTTTTTTCGATATTTCTTTTAGGCAGTACAGTCAGTTTCTGTTTTTTTTTTTATTTAAAAAAATGTTTTTCATTCAAATTGAACGTATAATTCGGCGTATAAGACGACCCTAAATATCTAAACAGTTCCGGTTCCGGCCTACGTTCGCCAGATAAGCCAAACTCCCAAAAAATAAGGCAGTGCCATGTTTTTTTCCCCAAGACTGTCAAAATCAGAGGGTCCTAATATGGAGGATGCTTAAACAAGATGACTTATACATCGGCTTATACACAGTTTGTGATTTTTTTCTCTTTTGATGACGATCTAAATGAACAAAGGCAGTCATCTTTTTACATATGATGAAAGTAGATATTTTTTTTAATTGTAATTTTTTTTTTTATTACTCCTTTTTTTAAAAAAAAGACGACGTTTAAATAAAAATGAAATGAATTTTTTTTCTTCAGTATTTGAAATGTGGTTAATAATATTGGACACTTCTAGTGAGATTTGAAACAATAAATATTCCGGTCGAAAAATTCCTCTGGTAAAAAAGGACTCCGATAACATTTCGTATCCAAATTAAACATCTACAAGGACTTGCCCGGCCTTTTTTTTTTCTTCTTTTTTAAAAATTTTATTTTATTTTGTTTTTTTAACTAGGATCAACTGTGTCCCCGCCCGAAGACGAGAGACGGCACAAATGAAGTGAGCTTGCTGCTCCCTGGAGATTCCGACTCCGGGGCAGCACCACCCCCCGTTGCAGTATAAGGGGGAGTGTTGTGAAGCTCCCTGGCAACAGACCGCGGGGACTGGGCAATTTGTCTTTGTCTTTACTCAGACGTACGCGTGTGGGGCGCTCACATTTAACCGACCTTGTGTCATACTTGCCATCGTTAAGAGGCAACTAAATAAAAAATACAATGACTTTTTTTTGTTTTGTTTGACAATGCATAAATAGATTTGGTATAATGGGTAAAATTTAAGTATTTTTTAGACAATTTTAGGGGGATTCGATCCATAGTTCTCGATCAATACAATTTAA
This sequence comes from Doryteuthis pealeii, assembly GCA_023376005.1. Lineage (NCBI taxonomy): Eukaryota > Metazoa > Mollusca > Cephalopoda > Myopsida > Loliginidae > Doryteuthis > Doryteuthis pealeii. The sequence continues at coordinate 76,060,672 of CM042155.1, forward strand.
ACCTCGACAATTTAAGAAAAAAAGTTAATATAATTATCATTGTTATTGTTGTTATATTTTTTGTAAGTACTATTGTTGTTGTTGTTGTTATTGTTATTGTAGTAGGTGGAGGAAGAGGAGAAGAAGGAGGAATTCACATTTTTTTTAATATTTTTTTTTTAAATTTATTCATTTATTTTATTTTATTTTATTATTTTTTTTTGCAGGTGATTTTTTTTTCGGTTGACCCCTTTTTTTTCTTTTTTTTTTTTAGTTTTTACAATTTTCATTTTAATTTTTTTTTTTGCTTTTTGTTTTTCTTTTTTAGTAAAAAAGAATTTTTCAGAGATGAGAGGCTAAAAATTATTACTATATATATATATAATATATATATAATATATATATTATATATATATATATATATATATATAATTGATTATGTGTTTCCTTTTTTTAAAACTTTTTATTTCCTTTTTTTTTTAAATTCCTGTTTTTTTCTTTCCACTTATAAATAATAGATATGAGGTAGATAAAAAAAAGACACAGAAATGAGGTAGATGAATATTATCGAGGATAACCGAGCCTTTGCACCGCTATACGGTGTTTCCCTGCCGTAAAAATGGAGTTAAAATAGTAGTAGTAGTAGTAGTAGTAGTAGTAGTAATAGTAGGAGTGAGTAATAGTAGTAGTAGTTGTTATAGTAGTTGCTGTTGTTGATGTACTGATGTTGTAATAATAGCCGAAGATTTTTATGCTATGCCGGTAATAATAATAATAATAATAACGATAACGTTGGTGTCGCGTATGTCATAATGAAAATACCAAAAGGAATATTAAAAAGGTTTTGGAGGTGATATATGTGTTTGCATGTTATTTTTTCTGTTTTTTTTATTATTTTTCTTTTCTTTTAAGAAAGAGTCTAAAATTAACACTATATATATATATATATATATATATATATATATATATATATTTGTATGTGTGTGTTTTCCCCCGATGTAGCAATTTTAATGTTCGGGCCACAATACCCAGGGACTATTTTTTTTTTTTTTAAACTACCCCACATGTCACATTCTATATTTTTTCTTCCTTTTCTCTTTTTTCTCATTTTTAAAAAAATTATTTTATTTACTACTTTTTGTTTTGTCTTTTTTTTTTTTGGTTGAATATTTTTTTTTCATTAGATTTTTTGTCTCTTTTTTATGTGAGCAAATGCGAGGTAGATTCTCCAGTATAAAAAATATTGAATCCAGTGAGAGTATAGTCACAATATCCCACATTGCCATTTCCCCTGTATATATATATATATATATATATATATATATATATATATATATAAGAAATGAACCCACTGGAAAATTACTATCGATTTTGAAATATTTCTATCGTCCTGAAAAAAAAAAAAATCAAGTGGTCTTTTTTAACCTATTTAAAATTTTATACAAACTTTCTTTTTTTTTTTCTTCTTAAAAATGCAAAAACGTTTTTGTTTTTAATTATTCCTTTGTATCCATGCCCAATTAAAAATGGTGGAATCAAGTCTAGTCCACCTCTAGTCGGTTTGTTTGAAAATAAACCGTAGCCTGCACAAATTATTGCAGGGCTTTTTATTGTCTTAAGCACCCTTTCGGCGGGTGACGTCATCGTGGATATTAACAGGTTTTTGGCGTCATTCCGGTGACACAGCGCCCATTGAGGCACCTTCTTTGTCATTATCTTCACTTCCGCCTATATTACTTCCGTTTCTTGATCCATTTTTGCCCTTCCGGTTTGGTTCCCGAAATGGACAGTCTGCTATCAGGTGTTCCGTCGATTTACAGAAGTGGCACCTTTTTGGTAAAGGTCCGTGAGGGCATTTTTTGGCTATATGATTCCCAAGGTCACCGCAGTTGTAACACCTGAAAATAGAGGGAGAGAAAAAACAAAAATTTAAGTTTAAGCCAACGGAAGAGGATCAGACTGTGGTTTGTTAACATACAAGGATAAGGACCAACCTACAATTTCCAATGTAACGAATAATCATCTGTAGGATAGACAAAAAAAAAAAAGAAAGAAAATTGGATGCTCTTCTAATATGTGATCTCGTGAACCTTCTCGTCTAATTCTAGTTGGACACAATGTGCAACGGGTCGAGTTAATAAGTGACAATCATCTGTAGGTTGCAGGTTCAATCCTCTATCCGGATTGTTTAGAATGAGAGGAGTCTACCCCGGTAGATTGAATAACGGGTTCGGTTCGAAGTTTCGGGAAGGCTCCCGAGTTCGACAAGAAGGTTTCCGAGTTCGACAAGAAACATCTGAAGAAAGCCAGAAGGCATATTGGCTGAAACGTGGTGTATATAACAAATGAGGACAACGGTCCGAAAAATCCAAGCAAACCAATTTTCGGTGCTCTTCCAATATGTGATCTACCGAAGGTTTGCTATCTACTATTGATCTACTATTCATGGCATGTGATCTACTAGGAAAAAAGGCATGGTTAAGGTTAAGGTTTAGGGAGAGTTTAATGAGAAATTTAATGGATAGTTAATGGGTAGATCACATATTGGAATGTAAACAACTCGGTAGATCCCATATTGGATTAGAAACCATTCGGTAGATCACATATTGGAAGAGCACCGAAAATTGGTTTGCTTGGATTTTTCGGACTGTTGTTCTCATTTTATATACACCACGTTTCAGTCAATATGCCTTCCGGCTTTCTTCAGATGTTTCTTGTCGAACTCGGAAACCTTCTTGTCGAACTCAGGAGCCTTCCCGAAACTTCGAACCGAACCCAATTGTCAGCGCAGATTATCTTCTTTGGGAGAGAATGCAGAGTTGGGTCAACAATCTGAGCATCAATAAGCAAAGTTGGCGGTATCAGCCGACAGCGAGGGAGCCTATCTCCTTTTCGCTAGGCCAATAAGATTGTTTTGCTCCTCACTTTACCGCACAGGTCAGATTACCCAAACTGTGCTACTTATATGCTGAGTTGGCGGGGACTGGTATCGAACTCGGAAAGATCCATTATCATTGAATTGATCCACTCGCAGATCCATTATCATTGAATAGAGAGTTCGATTCATCACTTCTCGGTTCATTCTGATTCAGAGGGATAGTACCAGTTAGGGTCCTATCTATAGGTAAAATAAATCTGTTTACCTGTCCACAAAAAAAACATCGTTTAAGAAACAACTATACAGAAATGTAAATAAAAAAAAATGAACGCAATTCCCTAACCTCTACGCACAGAATAACCCTAGACTGGTTGACATGCCGTTAAAAACAATCAATCCATTTACTATTGCAAAGTAATCGGCAATATAGTGCGGAATAAAGTCAGAAGAAAAAGAAAAAAACATCAGAAAGATTTTGATTATCATATTGACGACTTTAGAAGCCTAAATTGTTTAGGCGACGTACATGAAAGACGAGTACTTAATGCGTGGGAGGCGAATTCATGCATGTTCGGAAATTATTTTTTTTTAGTCAGATTTTCTTCGGTTTAACGCTTGAAGAATTGGTCGCCCTAATAAATAAATAAATAAATAAATAAATCTAAAAAAAAAAAAAAATTAGATACAAAAAAAAAATATAAAATAAAAAGACTAATCAATATATCCCGGGGAGATAAATTCGAATGACTCAGTGAAATTACAATAGAATGTGTCGGTGAACCAATTAAGACGAGAGGGAATACAAAAATACCAAAAAAAAAAAAAAAAAAAAAAAAAAAAAAAGTATTAAAAAAATTATAACATTGACCCATTCATGCTTCTCTTAGTACTTTTAGTCACGTGCTCATATCATCTATTGCTTAAAATCTAAGGTTGATTTCAACTCCTTTCCGCTTCCTTGATGTTTCCAAGGAAGCACTTGCTATTTCGCGATCGCCCTCAAACCATCACCCCCACCCCCACCCCCACTCCCAATAAGTCCCAGCAACCACCACCACCACCATCATTCTCCTTTTTTCCTCCTCCCTCCTCCTTAACTCTTTAACTCTAACGCCCCCACTTTCTCTCGCCTCTCTCCCCCAACAACCCGCTCGTCAGCTCAAATTATTGACAGGTGTATTGTGCCGAGCCAGGCGTGACCTTCTAAAAGTTGAGAGGGAGCGGCCATCATTTATCGACTTGGTAGCGACCAACTCACTCTCGCCGTCGCCGTCGCCATCGCTGCTGCTGCTGCTGATGTCGCCACCGCAGCGACACCAGCGAAAACGAGGTTACAATTAAGGAAGACAAGAAACGTCGCCAGAGAAAGGAACAAGAACAAACAATAAAATTGTTTCTCTGAATTTTTGAGATGGTGCTTGATAATTATTATAATTTGGATTATTCGGACTATTGTCCTCATCTTTATTTTTATCTATACAACGTTTCGGTCGATGTGCCATCCGGTCTTCTTCAGATATTTCAGGTAGATTACAACAAGAAGGTTTCCTAATTCGAAAAGAAGTTTCCAGAATCCGACAAGAAAATACCTGAAGAAGGCTGGAGGGAACATCGGTCGAAACGTTGTACAGATAACAATAAAGTTGAGGACAATAGTCCGAATAATCCAAATAATTCTAACAATAGAATTGCTTCATGAATGTTTCTAAATATTTCTAACTAAACTTGTGCCGCTGGTTTCGAAAATGTAATCGATTTTTTATTCACTTTAATCATCTTTTATGACAGTGATACGATATATCTGGTAAAATCGGGACTGTGATTTACTTATGTTCTAGAGATGCCCATGGCATTGTTTCTTCCGGATTACGTAAGGAAATGTCATTTGTATTATTTGGATTATTCGGACTATTGTCCTCATCTTTATTGTTATCTGTACAACGATTCGGCCGATGTGCCCTCCGGCCTTCTTCAGGTATTTCTTCTTCTTCTCGAACTCGGGAACCTTCCACAGATAACAATAAAGATGAGGACAATAGTCCTTATAATCCAAATAATCCAAATTATCAAGCCTCGTCTCAAAAATTTCAGGATTAAAACAAAATGGCTAATTTTTGGTATTCAAAATTATTTGTTTCTGCTTTGATTCAATGATTCATTGTGTCTTGAAGAATTTAATATTTTGTTAGTGGATTTTAAAAATATTTTGGTATATATATATTTACCAACCCCTCCGCACGAGCAGGATGTGACACAAGGTCAATTTCTTAAGCGGAGTTTAACAGGTTTGAATTCAGAGTTTTCCTTCTCCTAGACCGGTTGCCTAACCAAGGTTAAAGAGCCCAGTCTGCCCTACTATTTACCCATAGCTGGAGGGAGAGTAGAATTCATACCATTCCCAAGGGTATTAGCGCTAAGTGAAATGCAATTAGCACGTCCAGGATTTGAACTCGGGGCGACGAGTCCATTTCCTATGATTTTAAACATTACACCACGCGCTTTCTACTATATTTTGGTATATAAGGTGTGCTGGGGAATACAACTTGTACTTATAAACTCTTCCATATTGCGTGGATTGAATCGGTCAATCGGGGCGCTAAAATATGAATTTGATTTACTATTTAAAGGCGTTGGTGGATTGTCGCGCAATTGCTCGTGGGGTATACAATTCTATAATACGGATCAAACTTTATGCCACAAGGGATCTCCATTGTAAAACTGCTCTCACGTACAGTCTAAAAAAATGGACACACGAATCGTAACAGGTTATGCTCCTAGGAACGCCAGGATTTTTTTTATGGCAATGAAGCCAAGTACGAGCTGTGGGAGGTAAAGTTTCTCGGCTATTCAAGAATCCTCCAAATTCACCCGATAATACTCGGACCAACTGACAAGAATTACACAATTCTTTTAGCACGGATCAAAATTTATGCCACAAGGGATCTCCACTGTAAAACTGCTCTCACTTACAAGCTAAAGTTGGCATTAAATAACCCACGAAGGCTGATATGCCAGTAAACAAAGAAACCAAAACTTTAGTACATTGATTAAAAAGATAAGTACCTTTTACAGATCGTACGTACTTTTTTAAAAATATACTTTTATTGATTATACGTACATCTATTCGAAAATCAAGTAACTAATAATAATAATCCTTAGTACATAATTATAGCTTCAAGTAACTATTCTTAACAAAACAATTGACAATGTATGTTATCAAGTATTCATATCGAATACGATTAATTTTTAAACAGATTTATTTGACCCATAGATCGGGCACGACAACTCCGGGTCAGAGTAAACCTGGAGTAATGGCAACAAAGAGATACAGGGCAATCCCAGATCTTCAGAAATGGAGCCTCACCATCAGATACAGTTTAGTATCTTATCCAGGACACCCCCTTTTTTGGAGAGGGGTCTTACCTTTCTGCAGAGGATACAGTCAGCGTATTCTAAGTCACGCCGTTATAATTTCTGTGGAGATGAATGTGAGGCATTACTTTCGGAGCAAGCCTCGTTTTGAAAATGTTTCAGGTATCGTCAGCTTCAATCGGTTTATCATCAGTATTGCTTGATGTAAGTATAAATGCAGAGCAGAGGCCGATGATGAAGATTATGGTAGTAGGAACGAGAAAGAAAGAAGCTGTAGGGGGATAGGGGGGTCGAGGGTGGATTTGCTGATGTCAGTCCTCAAGTCGGTAAGGTAGAGCAATATTGTGGGATGGGGGAATGGAAAGGCTAAGACAGGGGGATTGGGTGGGGTTGCAAAAAAGGAAAATGGAGAAATAAGGGTCATCTCTGGGATGGAAAGGAAAGACCGGCGTTGTCGCTCTCTTAGGAACAGGACAACTTAATAAAGAGAAGGCATGCGTACACGCTTATTTTGGCACCCCCTTCTTCTGTCCATTCTTATTCTCCCTCCAGTGGCCAGTCAGACCAGGTCAGCGGCCGGCCACTACCACGAAGGGAATGAATGAATCACATCAGGATGACGCATAAATGGCTCCTCCATTATTGCCAGGGTCCTGCTTCTTCTTTCTCCGCCCTGTACCCCACACAATGACGAGTCCAAGGGAGAATGCGAATAATGAGACAGACATGAGTTCTATTTAGTGGTGAGCATCTGAGTATGTCAAATTCGGCCTTTAAAGTGTTATAAAGTCGGAGTTACATTTTAATGATCTTATGAGGTTAATTAAATAATGCCTACGTCTATGGGTCAAATAGATCTGTTTTTAAAAATTAGACGTATTCGAAGGACCGTGTGCAAAAAAAAAAAAAAATAACCACACACACAAAAAAACAAACAAAAAAAAAAAACACCTCTTGAGAAATAACTACAAAAAAAATGTTAATATAAATGTACAATGAAAAGGATTCCCTAACTCACGGGCCACTAATTTCATAATTTTAAATCAAGTGGACCCCCCCCCCCTAATTTGAATTTTTTTTAAGAAGAAGGTAAATAAACTTATTAATGGTCAGCACCTATTTTTTTTCAATATATCTGGGCATACGCCTGATCGAAACACACATAGACTATCACCTAACAATTTTCTAGTCTCCAAATCAAATCAAATTAGGAGAAGGAAAAAAAAACAATAAAATAAAAAATTCTACAGTTAATTGTTGTATATATTATAATAATAATAATAATAATAATAATAATAATAATAATAATAATAATAAATAATGATAATGATAATAATAATAATAATAATAATAATAATAATGATTTTCATTTAATTAACTGCACTCCAAATCTTTTCAAAGCTACCTTACAATATATATTTTGGTGGGACAACAGAAAAATTAAATAATTAGCAAATTACAAAATGAATAAATAAACAAAATAATTACTTAAAATCCTTTTTTACTTCTTTTTTTTTTAAACAAACATTCTAACCAACTATATGAAAACTGGTAAAAAAAATCAATTAAATCGGCTGTATAAGACAAAACAAAACAAAAATAATTAAATATTAAAATAAAGATGGTGGGGTGGCCTATTGTGAGTACCAGCCGAACAGCGAGAGGATTCCTTTTTCAGACCAGGAAGATTTTTTTTTCTAGTTGGAGCTCCTCATTTTACCATACAGATGAGATTACACAAACTGTGCTACTCATGCGCTGAGTTGGTGAGACCGGTATCGAACTTAGAACCTTGCGATTCTTAGGTGAATGCTCTACCGACTGAGCTAAACTGGCCCCTTTGTAAATATAAAGTTATACTTCAATTATTACAGAATAATTTCTTATTTAGTTATGACACATTTTTCGTGTTATATTTGTTCTGTTTTTAAAATAAGTTGATGGATTTTTGGCTCCAATGACGTCACTGCAAGACGGAGAGTCAATTTTATTTTCAAGCCGAGACCAGTAACGAGTTTTGATAAAAATGTCTTTTCGGACAAAGAGTGACCATTTAGCAACAGCAGGTGTTGTAAGTAAACGAAAGCCTGTGGACTAGACTGCGCTCAGTAAATACTGGAAGGGGTCTCTCAACGAATCAATGCCCGCAATGAGCCTCTAAATAAATAGCTATGCCCCTGATTAACTCCATGTTTTAATTTATATATATATATTTTTAAAAAAACGACTTTGGAAATTACGATGACAAATTCCTTTCTTTATCAGTAACGTTGTGCAATTATGCAGACTTCGCAGATTATCTAGCGCTTCTTGCAAATACATCTGCTCAAGCCAAATTTCAGCTGCATAGCCTGGAGCAAACAGCAAGAAGAATTGGTGTATATGTGAACTCGGATAAAACAGAGTTCAAGAAAGCTGCTGGCAACGGTTTTTGCACGTGTCACGTGTTTAGACCGAAAAAAAAACCCCACTCTGTGAACACCCTTGCCATCTTTTGTTTTGTCTGTGAACCAATCCTGAGACTGGTACTTTTGATGCTTTTGAAATAGGGAACTAGTTGAATGGAATAATACCAAGAAAAATTGGGACAGCCAAGGGGGTAGATTTGGTAGGCAAAGAGTTCATTCAAGTTATATTTGGTACTGTGTCCGTTATCAGATTTTTTTATTTTCATACTGCCATATTTCAATCCGAGATTTAATTGTATCAGTTCCCAAAAAGCTTATCTAACAAAAAGCTTATCTAACAGCAATAAAATAATAATATGTTTATTGCCATCTTTTTGGCGCGATATAACGACGACGACGACGACGACAATCAATAAAGAAGTAAGAGAAGCAATATAATAAGTATCACATGGGAGATATCAAGTTTAAGTATCATATGAGAGATAAGCTTTCTTCGAGAATTTATTATCATACAAACAAATTATTACGTTTTTGATCATCGATAATTAAAAGAAAAGTCGCGTGGCTAGTCAATAATAAGTCATAACATTGCGATTAAAAGTGCGTGTTTTTGTAGATGCCTATACCAAAAAGTGAATTAAATTTTATATATTTCAGGATTTCATTTTCTAAATGTTTACCGTTTCGCCATCACTGACTTATTTATTCGAAAACTTATTGGTATAGGCTAGCTATACCCAAAATGGGCCTAAAATGCCTTTTTTTGACAAAATGACTTTAGCCGCCCCCCTGCAGAAAATAATTTACCGAAAATCAGGGAATTATTGGATTTTAATGAAATTTTCAGTGTTTATTTATCAATGAATGATCTTTATAATGCATTATTTATTTTATTTCAAACTTTCACATTTTTTTCAGGTCACATAATTTTAGGGGCGTAACATTTTATTCGAGTTGGTCTTTCAGTTTTCTAATTACAGTATAAATAATGAGATAAAAGACCAAAGTTATGAATAGAAACAACAAAAAAAATTTACGGTAGCTTTTCTATGAGAAAATAAGTACCGAAAATCGAAAAATAAAATGTAAAAAAATAATAAATAATTAATTTTTTGGAGATTTCTTTTTTACTCATTTCGATAATTATTTAATTGGCTATTATTTTATAAAAGAAAAAAAAATATACATCGATATTTTTCTGCTTAAAAAGGGGAGGGGGTACATTTCCAATCGAGTTTTTCTTTAAAAAGTATACTTTGATGCAATAAAATAAGGTTTGCATTAAATAGATATTTATTTCTAGAATCTAAAAATATAACATTTTAAACTTAACATCAGACTTTTCACATTTTAAATGAATTTTATATATTAATTTTTCATAGCAAAAAATACTAAATTAAAGTTTTGAAATGAAATAACTGATGCATTATAAAATTCATTAATTGTTTAATCAATACTGAAAATTTCATCAAAATCGGATGATCACCTGATTTTTGGTAATTTTTTTTGCAATCACGAATGTTACAGTAAAATTGTAAACAAGCACTTAAAACCATCGAAAAAGAGACAGAATGGCGGATCGCGTCGAAATTGACCAAAACAAATTGTTTTAAATCTTTTAAAAATAAACTGCATATGTAATGATATTTTTCTTTTTTTAATGATTGTCATTATGTTACTACTAATCATTTAAGACAAAAGTTTGACCTTAAATAATAGATTTAATTAATTCTAATTAGTTTTTAAAAAGCTAGCAGCCGACAAATTTGGGTATCTCTAGTATAGGCTGACCTAAGTTTGACTTTTGTGGTGGTTAGCGATTTTGACCTACTGAGACTTTTTATGTGACCTAATTACTTACAGCAGCCTTAAACAATTACCGGGGTGGGGGGACCTTTAAACAAGTGATACCCCCTTAGTTTTTTTTTCAAACCCCAGCATTCTTAGCGTAAAAGAATTGTTTCACAATTATATGTCAGAAAATACTAAAAAATTGCATTAAATGTTCATGTCGCAAAAAAAAAAAAAAGACTAATATGATTTGAATTTTAAAACAATATATTTAAATGAAGATCCTTATTTTGAATAGCACAATCAAAATTAAATTTTTCAGAGCACAAAAATTTAATCTTCCATCTTGATGAGATTATTTCAATCATTTTTTTATTGAACAGTTACTTTTAAAAATAACATACTAAACTGGCTACAATTCATTCATCCGCCATATTTCTCTAGTCTTCCTTCTTCCAATCACTAAATCAACATCGTTGATGAACGATATATAATTTTGGGGACTTAAATGTTTCTGTTATATATATATATATATATATATATATATATATATATATATATATATATATAAGCACATGTGTATATGCATACGTACATATATATATATATATATATATATATATATATATATATATATATATATATAATATATACATATATACGCACATTATATATCTATACACATTACATATATATTCCCATATATACGCACATTATACATACATACATTATATACGCACGTACATACGCACACATATACATACATATATACGCACGCACACACACATCCACCCACATATATACACACACGCACACACACATCCACCCACACGCACACATCATCCTTTCACACACCACACCATTATCACACACAATCACACACACACACACACACACCATTATCCTTTCACACACACACACACACACCATTATCCTTTCACACACACACACACACACACACACACACACACCATTATCCTTCACACACACACACACACACCATTATCCTTTCACACACACACACACACACACCATTATCCTTTCACACACACACACACACACACACCATTATCCTTTCACACACACACACACACACAGATCATCCGTTCACACACACACACACACACACACACACACACACCATCCTTTCACACACTCACACACACCATCCTTTCACACACTCACACACACATCATCTTTTCACACACACACACACACACACACACACACACACACACACACATCACACCCACACACAATCTTTTCACACACACACACACACATAATCTTTTCACACACACACACACACATAATCTTTTCACACACACAACATAATCTTTTCACACACACACCAGACACACATAATCTTTTCACACACACACAGACACACAATCTTTTTACATATATATATATATATATATATATATATATATATATATATATATATATATATCATATTATTATATTACCAGAAGCTTTCTTTGTCGTGCTTTTCTGGATAAATATCCAGACAACCTTAGAGCACATTTAAATGTGACGCCAACTTTATTCTTTTTCGGACCAAAAAAACTTAACGGAATTCGCTGATTTTAAAATAGCGACTTCATTAAGCATTTATCAGTCGACCTTTATCACTCGATATTTATTTATCTATTCATTCATTCATTCATCTATTTATCTATTTTTCCTTAACAAATTCCCAATTTATCACTTAACAGTCAGTGTATCCATTGAAGATGTACAAAGAACTTCTAATCCGATAGGAGAATTTAAACCGGGGGTTAAAAATATCTCGAAACATACCCCTATATCGGCATATGTTTATTTAATAATACATTTTAACAAGTATGTTAGCGTGAAAGGAGAAAGGCGAAAGAAGAGGCTGATGAGCTTGTGGCAGTCTCGCGTGACCAGAGCAGCACGAGATCGTCAACGATTGGCCGCGAAATGTGGCGGTGGGTGCCTCTTTCAGAGCCAGGCCACCCGACGCCATAATTGCTTACTCGAAAAAAGAAAAAAAAAGAAAGAAAAAAAAATAAGGGAGAAGGGAGAATGAGACAGCTCCCTCGAAGGAATTTAGGGAACCAGTAAGCGAAAGTAAGGGGAATGGGAATTCTTCATTGAGAAGCAAGAGAAGCAAATGGACAGATTGGAAAGGGGTAGGAGGAGATAGATAAAGAAGGTAGCAGTAGCAATCGCGGACATTTTTTTCTTCTTCTTCACAGGTCAGCACGTCCTTTCGACCGATAAGAGGAAACATAAATAAAAAGAACGACATTTCCAAGTAAATACGACTGAATAGGAAGACGAATAGCCATTAATGGCTTAAAACTAAAACTCACAAATTAATGGTAGAATTCGACTTTGTATAATTCTAAACGAAGAGTCTGTAACTTTTTTGTCATTATGGCGAAAACCAAATATTACTGGGAGACTTAGAAATACCCACTAGACTCAATAATAAAAGAATATATTATGTAGACGGGTTAGCTCAGTCGGTAGAGCGTTCGGCTAGAAACCACATGGTTTCTAGTTCGATTCAGGTCCTCGCCAACTCAGCGTATGAGTAGCACAGGGATCTGTGCGGTAAAGTAAGGAGCTGATGGTAGGTGTGGCGCTCCACCTCAGATGCTAAAACAATCTCCTTGGTCTAGCGCTATTGAAAAGGGGATAGACTCCCTCGCTGACTTTAGGCCACCCCGACGACTAAGTAGACGGGGGTCGGTTTAGCTCAGTAGGTAGAACACTCGTCTAGGAATTGCAAGGTCCCTGATTCAATACCGGTCCCCGCCAACTCAGCGCATGAGTAGCACAGATTGGATAATCTGATCTCTGCGGTAAAGTCGGGAGATGACGGTTGGTGTGGCGCTCCACCGCAGCAAAAACAACCTCCTTGTTTTAGCACTAGCGAAAAGGGGATAGACTCCCTCGCTGTCCGGCTGATACAGACAATGTGTAAAGTTTATATACGTAGATGTCTCGGTTTAGCTTAGTCTATAGAGCAAGCATAAGGTTCCAGGTTCGATACCGACCCTCGCCAACTTAGCGCATGAGTAGTACGGCTTGGATATGTGCGGTAAAGATGTGGGGTTCCACCGCAGATGAAAAGAGGATAGACTCCCTTGCTGTCCGGCTCATGCAGACAATAGACTATTCCACCTATTTTAAGAAAAAGAATTACTAAAATGACTTTTTATATTGAAGAGAAGACTAAGTACACATTTAAAGGAAGTTGATATGAACTAAATGAAATAGAACACTAAGAGGAAATTACGGGTTTAAGGGGGGGGGCTCTTAAATCTCCCAGTTGTAGGCAAATTGTTCGGACGAAAGAAGACAAACACACAATGGAAATTTAATACATGTACTGACAAATAATACAAGAACTTGTAGCAAATTTTATTGGCATTTGCCACGTGACTTATCTGTGAGGTTAAATACTGTTCGTTGGAGAAGTGGCGCTAACAAGTGTATTCTGGTCGCTGGTTGTAGAGTTCTGTAGAGACACGTCCGTTTTGTCGGTTCTTGTTCGATAAGTAAAGTAGGGGATGCTCTTTTAGAAGCTTCTCGCCTGGGTAACTGTTCTTTTAAATGACGGTGGATGGGGCCCTTTTCAGGTAGACTATTTAGGTCCTCAGCCTTCTGATAAGTTTGCTGTCGAAACGGCCTTCAGAAAGTCTGCTGTTAAAAAACGCCTCCGTCCAGGTCGACGGCCTGTAGACAAGTGCCGGGGTTTGATTCTGGCGCCAACATCGTATGTTGGCTATTCTCCCCCTAGCGACAGGGGGAGATAATTCTCTATCAGATTTCCGATAACACTGCAGAATAATATCCCATGATTTATGCAATCGTTGAACCCATTTTACTAGCGTTTCCAAGTTATAGTTATTTACTAAGCTTAGCTTAGATGATGAAGCAAAAGGTCAGAAGTATGGGGCGCCCAGTGAGAATCGAACTCACTGATAATGGTTTGAGAATCTAGCTTGCTAACCATTATACCACGTATGTGGTGGTATCTGGGTTCAGCTATGAGCATTATTTACTAAGCAAACAAGACTCGGAACATTGACCTACCAAGTCTGGTTTTCCGACGTATAAGAGGGGATATGATTGAAGCCTACAAATACACGCATGGTTTTTATTCAACGAACTCTGACCTACTAAACTTTGCTCAAAATACCTATACAAGGGGACATAAACTAAAACTCCTTAAAAAAATCTTGTAAAGCAAACGCAAGACAAAATTATTTTAGCTACAGAGTGGTGAATACATGGAATAAACTACCTTCATCAGTAGTGAATGCCCCATCTCTAAACTCCTTCAAGCAAAGTTGGATAATCTGTGGAATGATATTAAATATTCTGTGAATATTTATAAGGAACAGCTGACAGGTCTCAGACCTAATATACTAGCTGAAAAGATATTATTATTATATAAACACAGAACCACTTTGAACATAGAACGTTGTGATTTGCTGCGCAACCCCACAAACAGGAAAAGATACTAATTCTAAACAATTATTCTGTCATATATTACCCTTCTACCCATCAAAACACTCTCACTTCCGGTCTCTACATCGATGCACTTCCTGTCTCTCACTTTCATTAGCTCCGCTGGTATAAGTTTTTCATAAATCAAATACTTAAATTCTTAAGTTTTCACATTTATTTTAAGTGAATATTAAAAAAGGGGATGGAAGAAGCAAGCCACTGGATTAACTTCAACAGCATGTCAGACCGTCTGGGGTTATTTTATTCCTAAGAAAATGTGTACATTGTACATCTACATATATATGTTCATGTAGTTTCTTCTTTTTCTTTTTTTGCACACAGTTATGATATCAAGTATTCCTATCTATTATTGGCATTTCAGTCTCGGAAGACTATAATATAGTTTTTGTGCCACTGAAGTTACAGCGCCTTCTGTGACTGAAGTCCAAAATGAAGATGCTGATGTGCCGATGCTTTGTTACCGCTGCTTTCTTCTGGACCTCTTAGCTTCACGGTCTTGCGTCAGGGTGACTTCTGACATAAACAGTCCTCTACGGAGAGCCTACCGTCACCGAGGGTTGTCCTGAGTCAAATTTTCCCAGCTGGAAGGGACAATGCCAAAGCACCTGAGATCATTCTTATCTAATCGTAGTAATTTTCAAATAGTTTGTTTTGTTTTCTTTTGTTTTACGGCATATCAACCCCAGTGGGTCATTTAATGCCGATAAAGTTTTGAAATAAATCAATTCTTAATGGATAATACAATTTTTTATAAATACATTTTTCTATTTAACCCATAGATGGGACCCTAACAGGTACTATCACTCCGGTCAGAGTGGACCAGGGAGCAATGGTGAATGAAGGGTGCTCCACATTCCCCAAGCCTCCAAAACTGGAACCTCACCATCAGATAGAGTTTAACGTCATTCCCAGGATATGTAGACCACAGCCACGCTTTCTAGCACCCATATGATAAAAAGGGGTTGGGGCTTGCCATAAGGGCAATAGGGTTGGGAAAATCATATAGGTGCTAGGCCTTGACGTGACCAGCCGATTGATCGGAGGGGGGCCTCTCCGACCGCCCGTCTAGCCCAAGATAGGGCCAAAGTGGAGTATTGCATGTCATTAACTGCTCATCCACCCGGTTTCAAATAGTTCTATTTGAATCACCAATAGAACTCTAACAGGTACTATCACTTCGGGCCAGAGTGGGCCTAAGAATAATGGCAATGAAATGGTACTCCACACTCCCTAGAGCACCAGAACCAGAACCTCACCATCAGGTGTAGTTTAGTGTCATACCTAAAAAAAAGAAGAAATGATACTTGGAAAAGAGCCTACCTAATTTTTCGAAATTTCTTTCGAGAAACAGGCCGTCTGTCGCTTCCTCGACACTCCCTGCCATCTGGACCGCAGACAAAGGTAGCTTCGATTCCCTTTTCAGATACCCTCCATTCAAATTCGACCCGTTCTCCATCTGCAAGACTTCGAAATCCTGATTTGTGAATCACGGACTGAAAAAAAAAGAAAGAAAAAATATATTTTTCAATATTTCAATAAACAAAATTATTTATTTAAATGTACAGGATTTTCAATATAATCGAGACTGACTTCTTCTCATTATATAAATTATATAGTTTCAATTTTTTTAAAAATTCCGGCTTTGATCGAGAGCGTTTTGTGCCTCGTGATTAACGATCTATTTATTTAGTCTTTCCCATTATACATAGTTGCTTTGATAAAGACCGCTTTATATGGTCGAAACAGATTCTGTCAGCAAAACTATTAACATCTTGTTTTTTCTACAAACTTTCTACACACACACACACACACATATATATATATATATATATATATATATATATATATATATATATATATAGTGTACGCGCGCGTGTAATAGTTTATATTTTTACTGTACAAAGCCAAGGTTGCGTTGCATCAATTTTCCAAGCAATGGAGTTTCGCTAGACTGTTTGTCTTAAAAAAAAAAAAATAAAAAAAAAATTACAAAAACAGTATTCTTCTGAATTTCTTTGCTGACCTCGAAAGTCTGACCAACTGTCACCAATGTGAACCACGTGACCATCCCAGATCCAAGTTGTGCCCACTCACATCCGGGTTACTTAACTTGATCCTGTAGATTAATTAAAAACTGATCTTTATCCGAATTAATCGCCTGAACTGATTAGCTGTAAAATCGAATAGACCTGGGGGGTCTCTTTGATAAGGTGGGGGGGGCGTCAACTGCACCGGAGTTCTTAGCATCCGTCTTAGACTGACGGACAACCCCCCCTCCAAAAAAAAAGTTGAAAAGAGATTAAATGAAAGTAATTTCTGTCTGAAACTCCGAAATAAGGAATTATTATTATCCAGTAGTAAATTAGGAATACTCTTAAGCGACATTGACCTTGTGAATAATAGCGTCAGTTAAGTGTATCTCGTTCCCTGGTGGTCGGTTAGTTGGTTGGTTGGTTGGTTTTACGGCATGTTAACTATTGTTGGGTTATTTTATGCCGAAGTCAATTTAACACTTATCGCTCCCAGTTATATACGACACAAAAAAATGTATTTTTACAATCCTTTTAAACAGATAAATGCTTCATACTTAGTTGTAATATCAATGTTTTAAGAGCCAATGTATCAATAAATCTCACAATCATTTTAAATAGGAAAACGCTTCATACTTAGTCGCAATATCAATGATTTAAAGTCAATGTATTAAAAAAAATCACAATCATTTTTAAACAAGGGAACATTCATACTTAGTTGCAATATCAATGTTTTAAGAACAAATGCATTTAAAAAAAAAGTTTACAATCATTTTGAACAAATAAACCTTTTACACTCAGTTGCAATATCAATGTTTTAAGAGCCAATGTATGAATAAAGTTCGCAAACATTTTAAACTGGTAAACACTTCATATTTACTTGCAATATAAATGTTTTAAAAGCCAATGTATTGATAAAGTTCATACTCATTTTACACAGGTAAATACTTAGTTGCAATATCAATGTTTTAAAAGCCAACGTATTGATAAAGACAATATCAATATTTTAAAAGGCAATGTGTTAATAAAGTCTCACAATGCTTTTAAACAGGTACACATAATAATTAGTTGCAATATTGATGTTTGAAGAACCTATATTGTTCAGTCATTTTAGTCAGATAGTAAAGTAAAGTCGTCGGGGTGGCCTAATGTCGGTATCAGCCAATCAGCGAGGGAGTCTATTCCCTTTTCCACTAATGCTAGACCAAGGAGATTGTTTTTGCGTCTGAGATGGAGCTCCACACCTACCATCAGCTCCTTACTTTACCGCACAGATCCCTGTGCTACTCATACACTGAGTTTGCGAGGGCCGGTATCGAACTAGGAACCTTGTGGTTTCTAGCCGAAAGCTCTACCGACTAAGCTATATAGTTCGTTATTATCCACGGATTCAACCACCTTGTGGTCAATCTACCGTGGATAATGAGGTTAAACTTTATATAATTTACCGTCTCTTTCCTTTCTCCGCAGGGTCGGCTTTATTATTTTTGTAAGTGTTGGGGGAGCGGTAGGGGGTATTCCTCGCACAAAATTATTTGTACGGGGCAATGCGTACATGATTAAAGAAAAATCAATAAAGAAACGAGACTGTAAACAATTCGGCCATTGATTAGAATCTAAAAGTCCGAGTGACACACTAAAAGAGTTTTAACAAGTTTCTGAATGCACCGTACTGTCGGCGGGACGTAGGATATGCTGACTGTATCCCCTGCAGAGGTGATAAGAACCCTCATCCCCAACTAAAAATAAATAAATGTACTGTAAAACTCTCAAAAAAACTTTGCAAAACAAATGTAAGGCAACATTGTTTTAGTAACAGGGTAGTAGATTCATGGAATAAACTACCACCATTGATCAATCAACACTGAAAGTTTCATTAAAATCGGATATTTCCCTGATTTTTGGTAACTGCTTTTCAATCGGGAGGGGTCAAATTAATTTTGTAAAATACGCCATCTTTGGCAGTGTATAGTATAACATTTATCAATAATAAATTACATGTGTAGTATTATTTTGTTTTTTTATTTTACTGATGCTCATTATATTACTACTTTTCGACTTAGACAAAAAGGTGCATATCGCATAAATGCGTCCTGGCCTCCTGCCTTAAAAAACGCTGAAAATCTGACCCCTGCTACTTATGAACTCCCTGGCTGGTGGATAGCATTTTTCCCGAAAAGTTAATGCGATATGAAAGCAATAATTTACCAAGTCTTTTCTCGACAAGTAAATGCAAATCTTATACACCACCTCTTTAGTATATTTTTTAGCGGTTTGAAGGCGTTTTTATCGAGAAATAACTTATTTTGTGGTTTGAAGGCGGTAAAAGTAAGCCACGCCCAGGTTGTTTTTATCGACAAGTAAATGTAAATAACAATGATTTATCATTGTGAATGTCCCAAGTTGGATCAACTGTGTAAATGAATATAAATATTCAGTGGAAATAAAATGAATGTTTTTAAAATAAGGAACAGCTGACAAGTATCAGACTTAATATAGTAGCTGAAAAGATATTATTATGAAACTAAACTGCATCTTATTATCAAGCTCCAGTTCTGGACATCTGGTACGTGTGGAGTAACTCTTTATTGCCATTACTCCCAGGTCGACTCTGACCCAGAGTGCTAATACCTGTTAGAGTACCATCTGTGGGTCCAATAAAGTAAGTAAAGTCGTCGGGGCGGCCTAATGTCGGTATCAGCCAATCAGCGAGGGAGTCTATCCCCTTTTCAATAGCGCTAGACCAAGGAGATTGTTTTTGCGTCTGAGGTGGACCGCCACACCTACCATCAGCTCCTTACTTTACCGCACAGATCCCTGTGCTACTCATAACGCTGAGTTGGCGAGGACCGGTATCGAACTAGGAACCTTGCGGTTTCTAGCCGAACGCTCTACCGACTGAGCTAACCCGCAAAAATTGTTGCATTTGATAGCAATACTTGATGCCATATAGCTGGAGCCCCACCATTAGGTGACATACCCAGGACACCCTTTTTTTTCGGGGGAGGGGGTATGCGTAATCCACTCTGCGTATTCTAAGCCTCACCAGCTAGTTTTTAAGGAAAGTAAAACCGGTTTGAATTCATAAAAAAAAATCATAGTTTTCTTTCTCCTAGACTGTTGGCTTAAGTAAGGCTACCCCCACCCCCGGGCTGATGAATGTAAGTATTATTATATTTTTGTAGAAGTTTTTGTGTATCAAAACAATTAATATAATTTTTCATCGGCGGGCTATTCTGTACAAGTTAGCACGAACGTATTTCTTATTTAAATAAATAAGGAAGTCAGACCATCGGGTATAACGAACTTTAGGTTTTAACGATAACCTTTTCCGCGCGCAATTAGTTCGTTATAGCGAGGGTTTCCAGCGTTGTCGCTGTTCTCCTATGATGAATGATTATGGTTAAATAGTATATGTCTTACACTCAACCACTGGCCCATTTCTCTTTTTTTCTGTCGATAACTGACTCTACGCACGAGTTTCGCTAGTGCTGCTGCCATCACTACTACGACTGCCGTTTCTGCTGTAAACATGACCTACTTAGAACGACTGTAATAACCGCCAATGTGACACAATTACAGTAGTTTCTGATATATTAGCAAGTCACAGTACCTAAAAACGAGAGAGAGAGAGAGAGAGAGAGAGAGAGAGAGAGAGAGAGAGAGAGAGAGAGAGAGAGAGAGAGAGAGAGAGAGAGACCCAACCATTCTTTTTCGATCGATTACTAGAACTACTATGACTTTTTTTTTTTACTGTTGTTTTACGAAGTACCCGGATGTGTACGCAGACAGATTGATTGACAGCGACCGCCAACTTTCTCTCAAACACGTGACAGATTTTCTTGGAGTGGGGGTGTGCGAGGAAGATATATATAAAAAAAATCGGTACTTTGCTTGTTTTAGAAAATAGGACTAAGGGCGTCCGAGATTGTGAAATGCTTTACAGGCCAGTCTAGAAACTAGTGAGTTCGGTCCTCACCGAGTGCATTGTACTTGAGGCCTTGTGCTGAATTCAACCTATGCTTCTTTTTTTTTTTTTAGATTAAGATGGAGCCTCACGTGCTGTGATGTTTAGCAAACTGGGATAGCTGACCATTTTTAGTGAGTTTGATTGGCACTGGGTGCCCCCAATTTTGGCCTTGTACCGCAACTAAGTTAAGCTCAATAAATAACTAGGATCAACGGCGCCCGACTTTGTGTTATGTGTCTATTTTTAGCGAGCGAGACTAGGAGATAATTGTTGTTAGTGAGTTCGATTATCACTGAGTACTCCACATTACTGGCCTCGTACCAAACAAGCATTTTTCTCAAGTATATGACAGAAGAAAAATATTTATTTCTTTGGGAGAATTTATTTTTACAAATATTTCGTTTGGTTTGTTTTTTATTTTGTCTTTATTTATTTTTTGGCTAATGGTATATCGAGTGGTTGGCTGAATTTTACGGTATATCAATTCTTTTTTATTTTAATTTTTAATTTTGTTCTTTTTATACGGAAGACGTTTTGTTTTATTCATTCTTGATGGGTATTCAATTTGAAAAAAAAAATTAAATTCATTTTTCTTAAACACAATATTTTAAAACTCATTCTTTTTCTATTTAACCCATATATGGGACCCTAACAGGTACTACCACTCCAGATCAGAATGGACCAGGGAGAAATGGCAATAAAGGGGTA
>CM042155.1:76087319-76114819 GCA_023376005.1 Doryteuthis pealeii
TCCACATTTTATGAGAAAGTGTTTAACAATGTCGGCTGTTTGACACACTATACCAGGGTTTGTCAAAGTGGTCCATATAGACCCCAAGGTGCATGGTGTAATTGTTAGAGTCGTAGGAAATGGACTCGTCAATCCGAGTTCAAATACTGGAAAAGGCTGTTTGCATTTCACATAATGCTAATACCCTTGGGAAAGGTATGAAGCCATATATTCTCCCTTCATGGATAAATAGTAGGGCAGACTGGGCTCTTTAATTGTGGATAGGTGACCAGTCTAGGAGAAGGAACATTTTAAATTCAAACCTGTTAATCTCCGCTTAAGAAATTGACCTTGTGTCGCATCCTACTCCTGAGGAGAGTTTGTATATATATATATATATATATATATATATATATATATATATATATATATATATATATATATATAAGAAAAGTAAATGGAAGTGAATTCGACAGTATGAATAAAACATTTTTAGAAAAAAACAACAAATGATTATAGTTCGCTGACAGAAATCTGTTTCGACCTTTAATTAAAGCGGTCTTCTTTAATAAAAGGTCGAAACAGATTTCTGTCAGCGAACTATAACATCATTTGTTTGTTTTTTTCTAAAAATGTTTTATTCATATTATATATATATATATATATATATATATATATATATATATATATATATATATATATATATCATCAATTTTCGTTTTTAATAATAAAAGATAATGGATAGAGAAAGATGTGTGTCTTTTTGTTGTTTTGCCTTCAAATCTATCGAGCCTAACTATATTGACTGGTGAGAGGAGATACCCTTGTAAAATCTAAAATAGCCCAGTCACGTGTTCTGTTAGCCACCTTGAAAATCGGTATTTGAAATGCTTGCACTCCGATCCAATTAGAAATGAGATACTTCTTGATCGTTCCAGTTCGAAAAAAAGAAAAAAAAAAAAAAGGAAAAAAAAAATTTGTATCATTTCATATTTTTCCAAAAATAAAAGTGTTCCAGAAACCTAATTCCTCTTCGTGGCCAAACGTTGTTCACTTGCTGCCTCAGTCGAAAGCGGGGGAAGAAACCAGTCAACAATCAGCAGTCGACTCATACAAGACTTTCAGAGATTTTTATTTTCATTTTACTTGATTCATAGAGAGAGAGAGAGAGAGAAGGAGAGAGAGAGAAAGAGAGAGAGAGAGAGAGAGAGAGAGAGAGAGAGAGAGAGAGAGAGAGAGAGAGAGACTTTTAGATGTTGCTACTTTCATTTTCTAATTACTCTACTTATTTTTTTTATATAATTATCTATTTTTTATTTTTAGTCTATAAAATTTCTAAGCAGGTCTTTTTACGTATATCTTAATGGTATTTCCAATAAATAAATTAAAGTCGTCGGGGCGGCCTAAAGTCGGTATCAGCCAGTCAGCGAGGGATTCTATCCCCTTTTCAATAGCGCTAGACCAGGGAGATTGTTTTTTGGCATCTGAGGTGGAGCGCCACACCTACCATCAGCTCCTTACTTTACCGCACAGATCCCTGTGCTACTCATACGCTGAGTTGGCGAGGACCGGTATCGAACTAGGAACCTTGTGGTTTCTAGCCGAACGCTCTACCGACTGAGCTATCCCGGCCCCTCTTTCCAATAAATAAATAAACTTAATTAAAACTAAAAACGTAACAACTAAATACCTGGTGTCAGCAATGAGAGCCAAACCGTAACACAGGTGTCTGGATATCGATTCAAATATTCACTTCGTTATCTAATTTCTCTGAATTTTTGAAACACCGGAAGAAGGCTGGAGGGTACATCGGCCGAAACGTTGTGTAGATAACAATAAAGATAAGGAAAATAGTCCGAATAATCCAGATAACATAAATTCTTTATCTAATACTAGCAAATATATGCACCCTCCAGGTGCAAGTATTTAAGTTTTAATGTAATGAAATATCATATTAAATTAGAAAGTCTAATAAGAAGGCAGATAAAAAGATATGTAACAGAGTGGGGGTATAATAGAAAAATAGAAATGAAACTTACTCTTCCATCACTCCCGTCTTTCATTGCTGAATTTTACGTATTTAACAATTTAGTTAAATTAGGAAATAAAGAATGAAATGACAGTTATTTTTTCTTGTTAATGGATTTCATTTAAGATTCATTGAAGAGATTTTTGCTTATATTCATTAAAATAAAATAATAATAATAATAATAATATGTTAATTGTGACTCGATTAGTAATATAGTTTCGGTTACAGACAGAAAAATACACAATCTCCATTATAATAAGATATTGGATTTTACAAGAATGAATTTATTGCAACCCAAATAATTTTCTGTCCGTGCAAATTTTAAAAGTAGGTGTATTTTCAATGTGTGGAGTGACCTTCTGAA
Source organism: Doryteuthis pealeii (assembly GCA_023376005.1). Lineage (NCBI taxonomy): Eukaryota > Metazoa > Mollusca > Cephalopoda > Myopsida > Loliginidae > Doryteuthis > Doryteuthis pealeii. The sequence goes on from CM042155.1 coordinate 76,089,692, forward strand.
TCGGATTGGGAGAAGGAACTTTTTAAGTAATAAAAATGTCGAATAGACGTGATTTAAAAAAAAAAAAAAAAATCACTCTGATGAATGTCGTAAAAAAAAAAATCTCTCTGTATGCAGAATATTTTATGAATTTTTCCTATTATTATTATTATTATTATTATTATTATTATCATCATCATTTCAACTCCATCTGATTATTTTAATAATAATATTAACGTAAATCCGTATACATTTTGATAAACAGACCGAAACACATGTGTAAGTGATATCGATTAAAAGTGATATTGATAAAATTCATTTTTATCCATTTACATTTCTTTTTTTTACTCATTTTTTCCTCATATTGTCGGATTCATTTTCCATTCTTACACACATATATATATATACATATACATCATATACACACACACACACACACACATATACATATATATATATATATATATATATATATATATATATATATATATATATAATATATATATATATATATATATATATATATATATATATGAAGTTAGCTTTCTTACTATTTGTGTCAAATATATTTTATTATTTTTAAAAGGTTCGCAATAAAGAGAGAGAAAATAATAATAATGAAAGTGACTCAGATTTTGTGTGTGTGTGTGTGTGTGTGTGTTTACCTGGTTTTTAAACCAAATTAGGAATATATTTGAAAGTAACGTTTTTATTTTATTTATTTTTGTTTTATTTTATTTTTATTTTTTTTCGTATCATTTTATTTTTCTCTGAGCATTGAAGATCGTAAATATCGATTTTTAGATGTCCCAGTTTAAAAGAACATTTTTCTCAATAGTAGATCAATCCCAGTTCACTGTTCAGATTCCTATTCGTATGTTGTCTTCTTTTCTTTCTTTCTTTTTTTCATCGCCAGCATTCAACGTCTTTCATTTCTCTTTTTGTGACTCTCTCTCTCTCTCTCTCTCTCTCTCTCTCTCTCTCTCTCTCCTCTCTCTTCTCTCTCTCTCTCTCTCTCTCCGCTGTTTTGAGCTACCATATTTGTCTTGAAACCAACTGATCAACAATAATACAGGAAGAAGAGTTTTCTTTTTCTTTCGTAGTAATATAACTTCGAGCATGCGCACTTTAGACTATACACCTGTTTTAGTCAGTTCATATCTATCTATATCGGCGTGCTCACATCTATCTGTCTATCTATCAATCTAAGTGTGTTCACATCTATGTATACATATATCTATCTCAGCCTGTTCATATCCCTCTCTCTATCTATCTATCTAAGTGTGTTCACATCTCTATATATAAGTGTGTTCACATCTATCTATCTATATATGTATAAGTGTGTTCACTATATATTATATATATAAGTGTGTTCACATCTATCTCACATCTATCTATCTCAGCCTGTTCACACTATCTATCTATCTCAGCCTGTTCACATCTATCTATAGCCTGTATCTATCTATCTCAGCCTGTTCAATCTATCTATCTATCTCAGCCTGTTCACATCTATCTATCTATCTCAGCCTGTTCACATATCTATATATATATATCTATCTCAGCCTGTTCACATCTATCTATCTCAGCCTGTTCACATCTATCTATCTATCTCAGCCTGTTCACATCTATCTATCTATCTATCTATCTATCTATCTACCTCAGCATGTTCACATCTATCTATCTTCTATCTATCTCAGCCTGTTCACATCTATCTATCTATCTATCTCAGCCTGTTTACATCTATCTATCTATCTCAGCCTGTTCACATCTATCTCAGTGTGCTCATGCCTATTTATCTGAATCATCTCAGTGTGCACATAGCTAGCTATCCCAGTCTGTTCATTTCTCTCTGTCATAATGTGTTCAAAGCCATCTTAGTCACTGTCATACATCTGTAAATCTCGAGTGGTTTCGGACTTCGATCATCATCAGAGAATCTTTTTATACATCACTGTTTACATCTTAAAACTGATAGGCTTATGAATTCCAAATGATTGGGTTCACGTGTGCATGTAATTTGAACTTTAACTTAAACCCTATGCACCGTTGAATGGAAAGGGAACAGTTGGACTCTTACTTTTCCCAAAAGAATTAGCGCTATGAGAAATGCAAACAGCCTCGTCCAGGATTTGAACTGGGGTTGCCGTGACCTTTACACAACGAACACTACCAGAATATATATATATCAGGAAAAGATAATAGAGAAGATTTAGAGTCAAGGCATAATAGACTATTTCAGGAGACCTAGAGGAATTACCTTTCAGTCTTGCTCAGATTTTCTCTGTAACTGACAATAAGAGCACACATTGAGCTCTGTAAATTACGACAACTGAAAAGCTACTACGTCGTAAGGAAGATTTCTTCACTCAATCCTTCGATTATATATATATATATATATATATAATTGATAATTGAATCATATTACCACGACCAGACAACTCGGTAAATACCATTTGCGACATCCGGAGCACTGGACAGCAGTTTCGACCTCCTTTGGTCTCATCAGCAGTGCATACCAAAATCTCCGCCACTAGAGATTGAACCAGCGGAAGAGCGGGGACCAAAGGAAGTCGAAACAGCTGTCCAGTGCTCCGGATGTCGCAAATGGTGTTTGCCGAGATGTCTGGTCGTGGTAATATGATTCAATTATCAAATATATAATTCCTCTATCAAATCTAATATATATATATATATATATATATATATATATATATATATATATATATATAGTGATGGCTTTCGTGGTGCAGAATGTAGATTTGATGAGGTGAGTTCAAATTCCGGATTAAACTATTTGCATTCCCTTTGCGTTTCCCATGGGAAAAGGCATGAATCTATTTCTACCTCGCCCCCCACCCACACACAGTGATAAGTAAATACTAAAGTAGACAGTGTTCTCTACTCTCGGTGTGTGTGTGTGTGTGTGTGTGTGTGTGTGTGCATAAAACGAGAGTTCTATTATACTTTGAGAGTAAAGCCCGAAATTCCTGGCTCACATAATAATATTGTGACATCGTATACTTAAAGTTTCTATCAAAAGACTCAACGTGCTTCTTCTTCTTCTTCTTTTTTTCTCTTTCTTTTTTTAACCCCTCCCTACACCGAATGACACGTCTTTGTCTTTTGTAATCCTTGAAATCCCCTAACCCCCTCGGGACTTGACCTACATTCTGTCGAATAAAAAGCAAACAGACTCCGAGTCGAACAAAAGTTCCTCGGACGTCAATGTTGATTTATCGAAATGTGTCCCTAATTAAGGTCCAGTATTCCCTATTTGCGATTTTTTCTACATCACGATTGCATCCCCTGTAGAGGGGGGGGGGTCCTGGGTATAACACTAACTGCATTTGATGGTGAGGCTTCAGTTCTAGAGATCTGGGGAAATGTGAAATACTATTTCATTGCCATTACTTCCAGGTCCACCCTGACCCGGAGTGGTAGTACCTATTAGGGCCCCACCTATGGGTCAAATAATTCTGTTTAGAAATTATTCGCATTTGCTGAAATTGAGTTTTAAAAAATTGAATACTCATCAAGAATGAATAAAACAAAACGTTTTCGGCATAATATAATGCAACGGGGGTTGACATGCCGTAAAATTTAACTAACCAACCAACAATTAATCATTAAGCCTCGACGTGACACTCTATAAACAGGTAATTATGGAGGCGCGTGGTGTATTGGTTAGAGTCGTAAGAAAATGGACTCGTCGACCCGAGTTCAAATCCTGGACGAAGCTGTTTGCATTTCACATGGCGCTAATACCCTTGGGAAAAGTATGAATCCAATTCTCTCTCCAGCTATGGGTAAATAGCAGGGCAGACTGTGCTCTTTAACCATGGCTAGGTAACCAGTCTAAGAGAAGGTAAACTCTGAATTCAAATCCTGTTAAACTCCGCTTAAGTAATTGACCTAGTGTCGCATCCTGCTCGTGCGGAGGGGCTGGTAAATATATATAAACAGGTAAGTATTAGTATTATTTGGATTATTCTGACTATTGTCCTCATGTTTATTGTTATCTGTACAACGTTTAGGTCGATGTGCTTTACGGCCTTCTTCGGGTATTTCTATGGTTAGCGGAATGAGAACAGATACCCCCATGGATTGAATAAAAGGTTGGGTTCAAAGTTCCATGATGTCTCCCGATTACGACAAGAAGGTTCCCGAGTTCGAGAAGGCTCCCAAGTCCGACAAGGAATACCTGAAGAAGGTCCAAGGGCACATCGGCAGAAACGTTGTATAGATAACAATAAAGATGAGAACAATAGTTCGAATAATCCAAATAATACCAATTATCAAGCCTCATCTAAAAAATTCAGAGAAATTGTGTAGATAACAATAAAGATGAGAACAATAGTTCGAATAATCCAAATAATACCAATTATCAAGCCTCATCTCAAAAATTCAGAGAAATAGTGTAGATAACAATAAAGATGAGAACAATAGTTCGAATAATCCAAATAATACCAATTATCAAGCCTCATCTAAAAAATTCAGAGAAATGGGTAAGTATTAATCTAACTTTCATTTTGAGATAAATACAGAGCAGTTGATCATTCTATTAAGCTAATCACCCAATCAATGTCTTGAAATTATCTACTCAATCGCTCTTAATAATCTCACTTCACTTATTTGATTCACAAAGAAATAAACACTCAAGTTAATCTCATACAAGTGTAAATTATATAACGAGAAAAAAGGCAGGACAAAAAAGTACAACCTAGAGCAAGGATTCATAACGGTTTGGTTTGGTTGGGTTTGTTTTACGGCATATCAACCTACATGGGTCATTGAATGCCGACAAAGTTCTGAAATAAATTAATTCTTAATGGGTACTTAATTTTTTTCAGTGGAACTACAATTCTAATAGTGTAAAGTGTAAACCAGGGTGATCTACATGATTGTCCTGGTCCTATTGCCCTTATGACAAGCCCCTAACCTTTTTTGTCATATATGTGCTAGAAGATGGTAGCTGTGTCCTGGGTACGACATTATACTATATCTAATGGTGAAGTTTCAATTCTTGGGTCTATACAACAACTCAAGGTGTCTGTAAATATTCAGCGGTCTACAAGGAGTCTATGGAAACTACTAAGCCTTCTTGGTAATTAGAAGAAATTAATTCCACAAGAATCCTGGAGAACATGCTCATGTTGATATATTTTCAAAAGTTTAATATCAGGTTTAAAGACCTCGAAAGCTAATGCTCTGATTCCTGAAGTTAATTACTACATTACAATTAGATTTTAGACAAAATATAGTGTGGAGTATTGCTTCTTTTAGTTAGATTTTTATAGGATTTCCTCATAGCATTCAAAAATATTAATGTTTCTCTTGAGTTATAATTGCTTGCAAAAAAACAGCAGCAAGGTGGACGAGAGTATAAAAGAAGGGAGCCTACGATAGGGTAATCTAATTTTGTAGGGCTCTACGCCCCCTAGGGTAAACTATAGATCTTTCATAATATCATGTAAGTGTGAATTATAGAATTTTTGTAATATCATGTAAGTGTAAACTATAGACCTTTTATGTAATGTAAGTGTAAACTTTGTAATATCATGTAAATGTAAACTATAGACCTCTGGTAATATAATGTAAGTGTAAACTATAGACCTCTTGTAATATCATGTAAGTGTAAACTATAGACCTTTTGTAATATTATGTAAGTGTAAACTATAGACCTCTTGTAATATCATGTAAGTGTAAACTATAGACCTTTTGTAATATTATGTAAGTGTAAACTATAGACCTTTTGTAATATTATGTAAGTGTAAACTATAGACCTTTTGTAATATCATGTAAGTGTAAACTATAGACCTTTTGTAATATCATGTAAGTGTAAACTATAGACCTTTTGTAATATCATGTACGTGTAAACTATAGACCTTTTGTAATATCATGTAAGTGTAAACTATAGACCTTTTGTAATATTATGTAAGTGTAAACTATAGACCTCTTGTAATATAATGTAAGTGTAAACTATAGACCTCTGGTAATATAATGTAAGTTTAAACTATAAACCTCTTGTAATATCATGTAAGTGTAAACTATAGACCTCTGGTAATATCATGTAAGTTTAAACTATAGATATTTTGTCATGTAAGTGTTAACAATATATATTTTGTAATATAATGCACCATGCAAGTTTAATGTACGGGTAACCGATTAACTATTCAATATTGCAGGAATTGATTGAAATAAGTTTGGTAATAAGTAAACCCTAATAATATCTGTTCTGACTATAATGCTCTCTAGAAATAACAACATCCCGGAATCTTTGATTTAGAAGAAAAAAACTAAATTTTCTTATTGTTGTTGTGACACAAGGCCAGATATACGGAGCACTCTGTGAGAATCTAAACGTCCTAATAAAGAACTGCTAGGCAAGTTCACTAACTCTCACACACACAAGTCGCCCTATCGGACAATGAATGTTGTAATGGCCAATATCAGCCCAAAACTTTCACTTTGAGATAAATACACCTGAGTTGATCATTCGATTACTCTAATCCGTCAATCAATGTCTAGAAATGATTTACTCAATCGTTCTAAATAATCTCACCTCGCTAATCCGATTAACTCTATTTGCGTTCTGAAACTGAGATAGGATAACCGTGTATATTTAGAAATAAGAAGTAAATGTTCTCTTTCGTACAACCGCCCTGTCGGTTGGGGCGTTAGAATGCACCGACTGCACCTCTGCAGAGGGGTAAGACTCCCCCAATGGGGCCACCTGTTGGCCGGGTGGCGACCCGTGATGCTTAAGGATAGAGCCCAGGTGGATGAGCAGTTCATGACATGCAATACTCCACTTTGGCCCTATCTTGGGCTAGACGGGCGGTCGGAGAGACCCCCTCTGATCAATCGGCTGGTCACGTCAAGCCCTACACTTATATATATATACTTAATAAAGTCGAAACAGTCTGTACGATGTTCTACACACCGAGCGATTACACTTGTCAAGTTCATTTTCTATTAAAAAAAAAGTATCGAATTTTATGCGATACATGCATTGTAATTGCCTTCAAGAAAAAAAAATATATAAGTATCACCCAGAGATAAGCACGATTCAATCAATCTTGCATAAAAACAAGTTAATTTCCTTCTAGATTTCTTGATTTTATTATTGCTAGTATAACATTATATTATTAAATATTACTTACTACCAATCTCTACAGCATTTTAAAATCCAAATTATGTACTAATACATAAATAAGTTCGCATCTTCCTCATATATAATATATATATATATATATATATATATATATATATATATATATATATATATATATATAATAGAAAAGTTGCAGAAACACACACAACCTATCAAATATCGACATATTCTGCCAAAAGAATAACTCAATGCCCGAAGAAGACAACAGATCAGAAACACGTTTTTTTTTTCCTGAGAACATAATACATTTTGCGGACCTTCTTTTTATAAAATATTAAATTTTCTCCGTATATATATATATATATATATATATATATATATATATATATATATATATATATATATATATACGCACACACAGTATCGCGCATAAACAAGTACATACCTTCCATCTTTTTAAACTAATTTTTCTTCTAAACCAAAAATATCAGGCTTTAATATATATATATATATATATATATATATATAAATATATATATATATATTATATATAAATACATGTGTGTGTGTGTGTAACATTATAATCAAAAAGGATATTTTAGGTAGTACTTATTACCAAAATCCACAGCCTTTCAAAACCAAAATTATGAATATGCAACAGTCGTAAAATAAGTACATCTCTAACTAAAGTTAATTTTCTTCTAAATTAAAGATTCCAGTATTTTATTACTAGTGGAACATTATACAATGAAAATGTTTATTATTAGGTATTAGGAGCATATTAGAAGTGTACTTTTGAGCAATACTATAGTTAATTTTTATGAAAATAAGACTGTTTAAAAAAAAAACTCAATGAAAACTTTCAGTTTTCATCTATTTATCACGAAAAAAACATTTTTGTTTATTGAACATTTTCTTCATAGATAAAAATCCAATTTTACCGCCTGAAATACAACTTCTAATATAGTTATTTACTAAGCCTAGCTTTGATGTGGCACAAGACCAAAAGTATGGGGTGCACGATGAGAATCGAACTCATTAACAATGGACTGTAAATCTAGCTTGTTAACCATTACACCACGTGGGGTGCCCAGAACTTATAATATAGGCAGCTAATACGACTTCATTGACTGTCGACCATATATATATATATATATATATATACTTCTCATACTGTCGTGTAGAAAAAGTCTCTATAAGAGGAATTTAACCTACTTCTAAACCAAAAACAAAAAAAACGAAAAATCTAAGAAAGTCCGGTTGGTGTAGGGGTTACGGTCCTCGCCTGTCAGCTTGACAGTCAGGGTTCGAATCACGCACAAGGTGGTCTTCCTATCTAGAGCTTGCTGATGAGGCCTAATAGGCCGAAATGTACATACAGAGATTGATTTTCTCGATTTGTTTAGCCTTACATTTGAATAGGTATTCCCGCCTAATTAATTAATTATTAATTAATGCACTTTCAAAATTAGGTACGACTTCAGTTGAGCACATATTCTCCCAAAAATTGTCGGCTAAAAAAAAGCCATATCATAAACACATCGTTTGTGTATTTACTTCCCATATATATATATATAATATATATATATATATATATATATATATATGATAAGTAAATACACATCAGCGATGTGTTTATGATATGGCTTTTTTAGCCGAGAATTTTTGGGAGAATATGTGCTTAATTGAAATCGTACCTAATTTTTGAAAGTTAATTAATTAATAATTAATTAATTAATTAGGTGGGCATACCTATTTAAATGTAAGGCTAAACAGATCGAGAAAAATCAATCTCTGTATGTACATTTCGGCCTATTAGGCCTCATCAGCAGAGCTATAGATAGAAAGACCGCCTTGTGCGTGATTCGAAATCCGACTGTCAAGCTGACAGGCGAAGACCGCAACCCCTACAACAATACATACATATATATATATATATATATATATATATATATATATATTCCTACTGGTTCTTCTCGACATTGGCGTAGAGTGAGCCACCTCGCCCACACCACAAAAAATCAACGCATGTCAACCACATCTGCGCACTCTAATCGGCGAGTATTTTCAGAAATAGGTTTATGATCTTAGCGTAAACGCCAGAGAAGAAGGAAGGGAAAAAAAAGGGGGGGGTAGAAAAAGAAGAAAAGAGGGGGTGCAGAAAAAGGCTTTATAAGGGGTGAAGCAAAACCATCTGAGTTGCCCTGTTCTATCGTCTGCTTTCTTCATTGCTTCTTTTTTTTTTCTTCTTATTCCCATCCCTTTTTTTTTACTTTCCTTCCATTTTCTCATTTCGTCCTCGGCTTTTATTTATTTATGTATTTAGGCCGTTAAGATCTGTACGTTTTAGGGATGAATTGGAAAACGAGACACACACACACACACACACAGAGACACACACAGGCAGACACACGCACAAATGATTCTCTTAGGAGAAAAGTTGAAGATTCGTCACGCCCCGATAATTTAACCCAGGTTTTGATGATGAAATGGATAAGGAAACGGTACTGACAAGAAAGAAAAAATGGAACAAACGTGGTTGTGGTCATAGCCGGTAAAAAAAATAAATTAAAAAAGTCACAATTTGGGAAGGGAAGAAAAAAATCACAATTAATTTGTGGTGGTTGGTTAGGCTTAAGTTTTGTCAAGAAATATGTTTTTGATTCGATTGAGATGTAAGGGATTTATTGAGTAAATACTTTTCGTTTAAATTCGTGTTTTTTTTGTTTTTTTTTTGTTTTGTTTTTTTGTTTTTTGTATTTTTGCCAGGATTCGGTTTGATTTTTGATGGGATTTTATTCGAACAGTTCATATTGTTACTAATTTGTCAAATTAATCTTATATTGGGCCTAATAACCCCTATATATATATATATATATATATATATATATATATATATATGTGTGTGTGTGTGTGTGTGTGTGTATGTGTGTGTGTGTGTGTGTGTGTGTGTGTGAGAGTAAGTAAACAAACGACGTGTTTATTTGATATGGCTTTTAGCCGACAATTTTTTGAGGATATGTGCTTAATTGAAGTCATACCTAATTTTGAAAATTAATTAGTTAATAATTAATGAATTTAGCGGGCATATATGTTAAAATGTAAGGTTAAACAAATCGAGAAAAATGACATTTTTTCGATTGTTTAGCCTTACATTCGAACATATATGCCCGCCTAAATTCATTAATTATTAACTAATTAATTTTCAAAATTAGGTATGACTTCAATTAAGCACATATCCTAAAAAAAATATATATTATATAACAGTGGAGTTTGAAAAATATTGCTTTAATGTAAAAGTACAGAAGACTCTGGTGATAGGTGCAAGAGAAAATATTCCCAGAAGAAAACTGTCAGTTTAAAATCCGTCGGGATAACTTTATTGGTTTGAAAATAATAAAAAATGAAGAATGTAACTAGGAATATTTAAAATCCACCGGATACAATACGCACCGAGATCCGCGGAATAGGTTAACAGAAATGTATTAAACACGAAGAGTGTATGACAACTCCCACCCAGCAAAAAAAACAAAAACAAAGAACAAAAACAACAAAAAAAACACGTGCTATAAAGCCCTCCATGAATTATATCACAAATCTATCCCTAAAATACGGAATAATATACGGAATTATTTGTACGAGGGTGAATCAAAAGGTAATGCCATTTTGTTTAGGACAGGTATAATTACCAACACAAGAACATGTATCATACATCAAAATGAAGCTGGTCCTCTGTGGTTCACATCCCTACTCCACATGTTCCATCTTCGAATGAGATCGTGTATCCAAGCCCCGTAAAATTCTGTTGACTGTTCTTTGAGCCATTTCTTCACTAGAGATTTCACTTCTTCGTCACTGGAATAATGTTTGCCTTCAGACTATCATCTCTTCAGCCCCATAAAATTAATTCAGCATTAAGGATTTTATCCCGAAATATTGAGAATAAATCACAGGTTAACAAACAACACCACAGTTACCTTCTTTTTTTCTTTCTTTACACTTGCATTGTGATAGCCTTCAAAACTAACCAGCAAACGTTAGCATTTATTTTTAACAGTAGTTAAAATGAACTTCTCTTCACAATTCCAGTATTAAAGGCATGAAATATTTCCCTTTTATAATTTAACAGAGTCGCGCTGTCTAATGGTTATCGTCGTAGGAAATAGACACGGCGTTGGTGGTGTAATGGTCACGGCGACCCAGGATTCGCACTCGTGACACCGCGTCCATTTCCTACGGTGTAGACCATTACACCACGTGTGCATCCTGGAAGTAATAGCAGTTAAGGGGTACTTCGCTCTCTCCAGGGTACCATAACTGGAACCTCATCTCCGGGAGCAATTTAGTGTTTTACCCAAGATATTATCAAAGAAATCTCGCGTGATAGCAAGATAAACTTATTTTGGAATTACAACCAATTTCGAAAATGATGTTTAAAACTGCCGTAATTTCACGGTTCCATTAAGTCGGCCAGACGGCAAGGGGGTCTATCCCCTTTTCACTAGCGCTAGTCTTAGGAGATTGTTTTTACGTTTGGGGTGGAGCGCCACACCCACTATCGGTTCCTTACTTTACCGCACAGTTCCCTGTGCTACTCATTCGCAGAGTTGGCGAGGGCCAGTATCGAACCAGGAACCTTGTGGTTCCTAGGCGGACGCTCTACCGACTGAGCTAAACCGGTCCTAATTTCTTGTATTATCTAGATTCGGTCGATGTGATCTTCTTGTCGAACCCGAGAGCCTTCGTGTCGTAATCGGGAGCGTTCAAGAAACTTTGAACTGAACTCTTTATTTAATCCATTGGTGTAGATTGTTCTTATTCTGTTAACCTTGACCGAGTACAAGTGTTAAGTGTGGTATACCTCTTTACTTTCTTCTATTCTTCTGCTGTTCATCTTCTAACATCTCTTAAGTTCTTCTTCTGTTCTTCTCGTCATCTTCTATCGTCTCGACTTCGTATTGGTGGTCGGTCGCACTTAACTCATTTCTTCTTCTAGATCAGTCTTGTTACCAAGACATTCACCAACCACAAAACTGTGTTATTTCCATAAGCTTTTATTTACTTAACTATACATTTCATGTAACTAAATATCTGACTAACATAGCGCGCGTATGCAGTGAGTTCCAGTAAAGGCAGGACATCTTCTCTGCCCGACGTCTAAACTGAAAACTGAGGACCCAACCAGGTCCCACGTGACTTCACGTATTTCGCGGTCTTTCTGTACTATTCCATGGAAAGTCCCGCCCGTGCTATGAAAAGGCCAATCCCTTTAGAAATACAGGGGATTGACAATAATCTTATAGAACCGCATAGATTATGTAACATAAGCTATGTTAAGTATTGTGTTATTTTCGCCAGTAATCAGGATTGAACCTGTAACCTCCAAATGAGTGTCACTTTGAACTGTATTAACTCAACCTTTATATCCGTTGCGCGAGGTGCGATGGTTAAAGTCATGGGAAACGGACTCGTCGCCCCGAGTTCAAATCCTGGATGTGATAATTGAATTTAACTTTGCGCTAATACCCTTGGGAAAGGTATGAATCCTACTCTCCCTCCAGCTATGGATAAATAGTAGGGCAGACTGGGCTCTTTAACCTTGATTAGGCAACCAGTCTTGGAGAAGGAAAACTCTGAATTCAAACCTGTTGAAACTCCGCTTAAGAAATTGACCTTGTGTCACATCCTACTCGTGCGGAGGGGTTGGTAAATATATATATCCGTTGCACCCTGTGTCCAACTGGGCAGTTCTGAGGGAATTTTTAAGCCTATTAACCTCGACGGAGACGTTATGTATATATATATATATATACATATACATATACATATATATATATAAATATATATAGTATATAACAATAAAGATTAGGACAACAGTCCGAAAAATCTAAATAATACAAATGATCAAGTTTCATCTAAAACATTCACTCAAATAATAGACAAGCTCTTAGGAGTTTTGGGGTTTATATTAAGGTTTGGTTTGGTTTGGTTTGTTTTACGGCATATCAACCTCAGTGGGTCATTTAATACCGATAAAGTTTTGAAATAAATAAATTCTTAATGGATAATACAATTTTTTTATAAATACATTTTTCTATTTAACCCATAGATGGGACCCTAACAGGTACTACCACTCCGGGTCAAAGTGGACCAGGGAGCAATGGTGATGAAGGGGTGCTCCACATTCCCCAAACCTCCAAAACTGGAACCTCACCATCAGATAGAGTTTAACATCATTCCCAGGACATGTAGACCCGCAGCCACCGCCTTCTAGCACCCATATGATAAAAAGGGGTTGGGGCTTGCCATAAGGGCAATAGGGTTGGGAAAATCATATAGGTGCTAGGGCTTGACGTGACCAGCCGATTGATCGGAGGGGGCCTCTCCGACCGCCCGTCTAGCCCAAGATAGGGCCAAAGTGGAGTATTGCATGTCATGAACTGCTCATCCACCTGGGCTGGGGTTTATATTAAGTATTCCTAACTAATACAACGATTTGCACACAGTTGTATGGTTTTCCAAGTATTCCTATCTAATACAAATATTCTATACACAATTATATAACAATTAATTGTTTGTATATAATTATATGGTTTAAAGTAACTGTTGATAATTCTTAGTCAACAAGTGTAGCTTCAAGTAGCTATTCTCAATAGAAATAATCGTATCGAGTATTCCTATCCAATACAAATAATTTACGCACAGTCCAAAGTTCTTAAAAAGATGTTTTGTAATTGATTTCAATTCAAAAAGAATATTGTCTTTGTTTCGTGGGGGGGGGGTCTTTAACAAGAACAATATAGAATTAAAAAAATCTTTCTCACTGGTTTTCTATTTGTCAATTAAACTCATGAATTTATAACTATCATATACAATCAGTTCGTATCGATATATCTATCAATCTCAGTTTGTTCGTATCTATATATTAATCTATGTCAGTCTGTTCGTATCTAGCTCTCTTAGTCTGTTCGTATCTATGTATCTATTATTTCAGTCTTCGTATCTATGTATCTATCTATTTCAGTCTGTTCGTATCTATGCATCTATCTATCTCAGTCTGTAAATCTATCTATTCTATCTATGCATCTATCTATTTCAGTCTGTTCCTATCTATGCATCTATCTATTTCAGTCTGTTCCTATCTATGCATCTATCTATTTCAGTCTGTTCCTATCTATGCATCTATCTATTTCAGACTGTTCCTATCTATGCATCTATCTATTTCAGACTGTTCCTATCTATCTATCTATTTCAGACTGTTCCTATCTATCTCTCTATCTATTTCAGTCTGTTTCTATATATCTATCTATCTCAGTCTGTTCCTATATATCTATCTATCTCAGTCTGTTCCTATCTATCTATCTATATCTCATCCTATCTATCTATCTATCTATCTCCTGTTCCTATCTATATATCTATCTATCTGTCTGTTCCTATCTATATATCTATCTATCTTCTATCTATCTATCTATCTATCTGTTCTATCTATATATCTATCTGTTCCTATCTATATATCTATCTATCTATTCCTATCTATCTATCTATCTATCTATTCTATCTCAGTCTGTTCCTATCTATCTATCTATCGACCTATCTCAGTCTGTTCCTATCTATCTATCTATCTCAGTCTGTTCCTATATCAATCTGTTCCTATCTATATATTATCAATCTGTTCCATCTATCTCAGTCTGTTCCTATCTATCTATCTATTCACCCTAAAAATTAGCCATGTACATTCATTGAAATGATCGATAGAAATTCACAGACCACTGTACTACCCTGCAAAATATTGGTGCCATTTTATAATATTAATCTGAGTGTAAAATACATTTTCATATTAATTCAAACTTAAAGAAGATCAAAGAAAAGAATCGAGCAAAAAGCATTCTTTAATGAGAGGCCAAGCGTCAGAGATGTCGATAATTGTCGTCAGACAAAAAGGTAGTGGCTCATCCGAAGCTTTTGAAACCATTTTGTAATTCAACACGCCCTTAATTTCATTCATCGTAACATATTTCGTAATCTGGTATGAGTTGTGTCCCTTTCATTACATAAATGCTTTCTGTATCGAGAGAAACAGCTCCTTTTGTGATTCCCTCAGAAATGGAAGGAGACGCTAAACGAAATTGTGATTAATAAAATGTTATAGATGAAATAATATATTCCAGATGAAACTGTTCAGGAGCATGCGCACTGGTATCTTCCGGGAAAAAAGTGTTTGATTAAGATACTATCTAAACTTACTATAAATACGCATTTTTAAAATTTTCGATAGATAGATAATTTGAAATGTAGAAAAGGCTTTACAAGATTCGCTAATTCTCAAATTTTGAATAGAATTTTGGATAGAATTTTACACTGAATAAAGTTTACCATTATCAGTATATATATATATATATATATATATATATATATATATATATATATATAATTTCCTTCATATCTACCTATCTAATTCTCTTCATATCTGTTCACATATCTATCTATTTATAGCCGTATGTATCTATCCCAGTTTGTTTGTATCTATCTCAATCTGTTGATATCTATCTGTGCAGATTTGCACAGCTGATACTTTACAGCTGACCAGTCTATAAAAAACTAAAACGATATTTTCTCTTTATCTGATGTATTAAAAAAAACAATTATCTTTGTGTCAGGTTAAGCGCTTGTCTCAGCCACCATTAGAATCTTTGTTGTTAGAAAGAAATAAGAAATAAGAAATTTATTTATCAATAGTAGGTACAAGTAATAAATGATAACTAAAAGAAAAACTTTATTTTTGTTAAACTACTATTGAAGGGAGGCCATGCCTAATAGCGTGAAGCTAAGCCCATGGACATGACCACCCTTGGACGCTCACAGGAAACGATACAAGACACACCAATGTCTGGGTCTGTCAAACAGATCACATACCCCCTCATGTACACACACACACACACACGAGCACAAAACTTTTCGGACCCAATGTTGTATTATTAAATTTCCGTCATGTCATAATAAGTAAAAGTAAGTAAAGTAGCCGGGGTGGCTTAAAGTCGGTATCAACCAGACATCGAGGGAGTTTATCCCCTTTTCGTTAACGCTAGACCAAGGAGATTGTTTTAGCGTCTGAGGTGGAGCACAAACCAGCTTATCCCTTTACCGCACAGATTCATGTGTTACTCATATGCTGATTTGGGGAGGACTGGTATCGAACCCGCAATCTTGTGGTTTCTAGTCGAGCGCTCTTACCGACTGAGCTAAACCGGTCCTTCAGCTCATTGACATTGATGATGTAACTATTATGTATTTATCCAACCACTCCACCAAAGAGTAGGATGTGACACAAGGTCATTTTTAAGCAGAGTGAAACCTGGTTCGAATTTAGAGTTGTTTTCTTCTTCTAGATTGGCTACCTAAACAAAGCCATACAATCCAATCTGCAACTAGATATGAAGTATTCACCAGTTTAAAATGACTCTGAAGATTATATATATATATATATATATATATATATATATATATATATATATAATATTATATATATATATATACTGCATGGTAAACTTATTCAGTGTAAAATTCTATCCAAAATTCTATTCAAAATTTGAGAATTAGCGAATCTTTTAAAGCCTTTTCTACATTTCAAATTATCTATCTATCAAAATGTGAAGATACATTTTTGTACCGTATGCAACTGGAGACTCTAATTGTTAAAATGGGTTCGACATAAAATGACCCATCAAAAGTTGATTTGCCGTAAAATGAACGAACAAACGAAACAGTCAACCAACTAGCCAGCCATCTAATGATTGGATTAAAATATTTTTCTTTGTTTGTTTTGTTTTAGAGGATCATTGAATGCCGACAAAATTTTGAAATAAATTAATTCTTGGTGGGTACTCAAATTTTTTTTTATAAACACATTGTTTCTATTTAACCAATAGATGGACCCTAACAGGTACTACCACTCCGGGTCAGAGTGGACGTGGGAGTAAATGTAATGAAGGGGTACTCCACATTACTCTAGTTCCAGAACTTTAAAATGGTAGAAATTTATAAATTAAAATCTGTATACGTCAAAATGGTGCATTTTTGCTGTTTTTATTTCTCTTGAAATCGTACTTTTTTAACGAGATTTATTTCATTGTTAAAATTATGAAATTCATAGAAAAAATTTAGATAGTTTACAATTCTTATTTTTTGATAAAAGTTTTTAAAAAAGGGAGTGGTGCTCTCGTACCGAAATCTTGGCCATACCTAGATTAAAAGAATGTAGGACAACAGGATTTGAACCTGAAGAAAAGATTGACAGAATCACAAACAAACAGAAATAAAACGCTTTCATAATATATTAGTTGGATTAAACGAAAATTTCCCGCTTGATTTGATTTTCTTTCATTCTCTTTTCTTTTAAACAAATTGCAGTAATTCCCGTTTTTTGTTATTCACAAAATAAAATTATCACGTGGTTTATTGTGTCAATCACAATAAACAAAATTGTAAGTTAACGAGTGTCATTTGGAGCTGATCCAGTCTGAACGAAATCGATTCACTGATAATACAAGAAAGAAAAAAGGACTAATTGAAGGTGAACCGCAGAAGTATACTATTTTTCTCTCTTTCAACTGGAGAGTTCTTTACTCATACAGACGACCCAAGTTCGACTTCGTCACTGAATTACTAGAGATTATTTTTGTTAGTTATTTGTATTATTTTGTTTACTCTCAACTATATCGTCCCATCATGGTGTAAGGGTTAGCAAGTTAGTCTCGCAGATCCATTACTACTGAATAGCGAGTTCGATCCTCTCTGGATGTCCCATACTTGCGACCTTGTGCCACATCCTACCTGTGACGAATGGTTTGGGTATTTGAAGAGGGCCTGTGTGGTGTAATGGTTAACAAAACTAGACGAGTCAAACCATTACTAGTGAGTTCGAGTCTCACTGAGAGCTCATTACGTGCGGCCTTGTGCCACAACTTAACAAAACTTAGTAAATAAGGTATATATTTTAAATTGTTACAAAAAATTGCCTTCTCTCTGAATCTTTGAGATGGGGCTTGATAATTGGGATTATTTGTATTATTCGAACTCTTGTGCTCACCTTTATTGGTATCTACACAACGTTTCGGCCGAGGTGTCCTCCGGCCTTCTTCATGTGTTTCTTGTTTAATTCGGGAACCTTCTCCCGATTACGACATGAAAGCTCCTGAGTTCGACAATAAGGTTCCCGAGTTCGAAGGGAGGGTTCCAGAGTTCGAGAAGGATCCCGAGCTCGACAAGAAACACATGAAGAAGGTCGGTGGGCACATCGACCGAAACGTTGTGCAGATAGCAATAAAGATGAGGACAATAGACAATAGTCGAAAAATACAAATAGTACAAAAGTTGCTTTTTTTTAACTTTTCCTTTTTTTTTTTTTAGATTATTTAAAAAAGTTTCCATATTGATCCAAAAAGACAAAAAAAAACAAAAAAAAAAAAAACAACAAAGGAATATAGATAAATCTTTAGCGGAGAAAAAGTTACTTTTTTTTGTTTTTTTTTTATTTGTTTGTTTGATTTTTTTTTTAAAACTCCAGCGAACGATTTCCAACCCGAGAGTATGAATGAACGAAACAGTCTGTCGAAGTGGGATTTTTTTTCTCTCTGTGTTCCATAAAGGAATCACATGAGCACTGTTCTCCACTACCCCGACCCCTAAAACTCCACGAGCGACCCTGGAGAGAAAGAAGGAACGAGCACCGAGGAAGGAAGTCAAGTTAAAAGATAACCTGAATCTTTTTTTTCTTCTTTTCTTTCTTTCTTATCCGCTTCCACCCCCAACAAACGTCGTGAACCTGTTTTTGAACCCCTCACCACCAACCCAGCCATACCCACCCCCTATTTTCCCATTCCGCTCCTTCCTTCTCTATTTCGGAGTATTAAGTTTCCAGTCTTACGCCAGCTAAAGATTTTAATGTTCAAATTTGTAGTACTGTCACAGTAGTTTCCGTGTTAAAATCCAAACTTGTAGGTACAGAACCGGGTGGCCTACTTGGAATTTGTTTAGAAAGAAAGAAAGAAAGAAAGAAAGAGAGAGAGAGGGGGGAGAGAACGAAAGAAACAGAGAGAGAGAGAGAGAGAGAGAGAGAAAAGAAGAGAGAAAGAAAGAAAGAGAAGAGATAGAAAGAAAGAGAGAGAGAGAAGAGAGAGAGAGAAAGAAAGAGAGAAAGAAAGAAAGAGAAGAACGAGAGAGAGAGAGAGTGAGAGAGAGAAGAGAAAGAGAAAGAAAGAAAGAAGAAAGAAAGAAAATAAAAGAAAGACAAAAAGAAAGAAAGATAAAAGAAAGAAAGAATAAAAAAGAAAGACAAAAAGAAAGAAAGAAAGAATAAAAAGAAAGACAGAAAGAAAGAAACAGAAAGAATAAAAAGAAAGAAAGAAAGAAAAAAGAAAGACAGAAAGAAAGAATACAAAATAAAGAAAGAAAGAAAGAAAGAAAGAAAAGCAGAAAGAAAGGGAGAAAGAAAGAAAGAAAGAAAAGTAAATGGAAGAAAACATGTTTGTGGAATACTGTATCGGCCATTATCATCATCATCATTATCATAATCCTTGCGAGTCCCCCACCCCCACCCCACCAGTTTTAACTGGTGGTTTTTCACTGGAGTTCGAGTGACAACAAA
This sequence comes from Doryteuthis pealeii, assembly GCA_023376005.1. Lineage (NCBI taxonomy): Eukaryota > Metazoa > Mollusca > Cephalopoda > Myopsida > Loliginidae > Doryteuthis > Doryteuthis pealeii. Next base: position 76,109,428 of record CM042155.1, read on the forward strand.
TTTACTCAGGTTTCCAGGATTCTTCTACGCTGATTTTAACGGTGGCTACGGTCTGCATGGTTTCAATTCTTCCCCCGATCTCCAGTTTTTCTCAATCTCTTTTCCCTGGTTTTTAGGGATTGTTCCAAACGCACTACATTTAGTATTACCATCACCTTCATGTTCCAAAAATTTTTCAGTTCTCTGGTAACATCCAGGTATTTATCTTTTCGGCACAAAGTCAGTATGATGCACCCAAAGAGAATCGAACTCTTAGTAATGGTTTGATTGATTGAGTGATTGATTTTAATGAGGTGTCAACTCGTCTAGGGTGATTTTATGCCTAAAAGTTAGGGAATCGCGTTCATTGTACGTTTATATTTACATTTTTTTGTATTTGTTTTTTTAAGTGTTTTTTCTTCTTCTTGCACACAGTCGAATGCAAATAGGTTTTCAACACATCTATTTGACCCATTGATGTTACCCTAACAAATACAAGCACACCGGGTCGGAGTGGACCTGGGAGTAATGACAATGAAGAAATATTCCACATTCCCATGATTAACATAACTGTAGCTTCACCATTAGATCCAGTTTAGCGTCTTAATCAGGACATTCTTTTTTTTTAGGGGGCGCTTACTCCCCTACAGATAACTGCATATTCTAAGCCCCGCCGACAGGGCGGTACTAATGGTCTGCTAGCCAAGATCGCTAATATTACCATGTGATGTGCCCTTGTTCATTCAGCTCGACTTAGTTTCGGCGCAAAGTCTATGGGATACACCCAGTGAGAATCGAACTCTTTGAAATGGTCTGCTATCGTAGCTCCCTGATATCACCTCTTGAAGTGACCTTATTTACTCAACTTGAATCAGTTACGGCATAAAGTCCATATGATGCACCCAGTGAGAACCGAACTCTTAGTAAGGGTCGGCTATCGTAGCTCGCTAATATTACCACGTGGAGCACCCTTATTCACACAGCTTCAATTAGTTTCGGCACAAAATGTTGCACCCAGTGAGAATCGAACTCTCAGTAAGGGTCGGTTATCATAGCTCACTAATATTACCACGTGGAGCACCCTTATTCACAGAGCTTGAAATTAGTTTCGGCACAAAATGTTGCACCCAGTGAGAATCGAACTCTTAGTAACGGTTTACTATCATAGCTCGCTAATATTACCACGTGAAGAGCCCTTATTTACTCAGCTTGAATTAGTTTTTGGAAGAAAGCCAGAAGTATAATGCACTCGGTGAGAATCGAGCTCTTGGTAATGATCCTGCTAATCTAGTTCGCCTGCCACTAAACCATTCAAGGTGCACTGGTGAGACAAATGCTTGAGCCGCCTGTATTTGTCTGATTGATTTGAACGGTGATTCTCGCACCCAAAGTCAATATTCTATTCTTGGTCTGTCTGTTCTACAAATAGTCGACAACAAAAAACAAAAAAACGAGAGAGAGAGAGAGAGAGAGAGAGAGAGAGAGAGAGAGAGAGAGAGAGATATTCTGTGTGACTCTCAGCTTGTCAAAGCGCTAAATACTCTAGTTACGGCTGCTACAATGGTTACCGCAACTCAAGAAACAACGATAAAATTGACGCCTACCGTGGTGCGAGAGCCGGTCTCGCAGATTCGCAGTGCGAGTTCAATCCAGCGTGCTAGACCTCGCCTCTTTCTAAAGTAATCAAGACCTGGCTCGTGGCTGAGATAGTTGCTTATTTCTACTCGGGACCAGAAGTCGGTGTTCGAACCCAGTCAGGATTCCGAATACTGATTTTCAAGGCGGACAGAAATCCCTTAATCTAAAAAGCTACGTCATTATCCCTAGTTCGTGACCTGATATTCCAAAATGAAAGGAAGTTATAAAAATGTATAACTTCAGGATTTTATAAACTCTCTTTAACTATGACACACACACACACCACACATATATATATATATATATATATACACACACACACATATATGTACACACACACACATATATATACGCACACACACACACACACACATATATACACATACACACACACACACATATATACACATACACACACACACATATATATATACACACACATATATATATAAGCACACACACACACATACATATACACACACACAGATATACACACACACACACACACACAGATAACAGAGAGAGAGAGAGAGAGAGAAGAGAGAGAGAGAGAGAGAGAGATAGGGGGATTCTATTAGGTACGTGTCCTGCGTCCCTGACGCACAAAAATCTAAAAGGATGTTGTAAAATCATATCCATGCGTCCCAGTGTTTTTCTTTTTTCTTCCCTCATGATTTCAAGCTAACTTTTAATACATTTCAATAGTTTCTTAAAAACCAATTACACAGGATAGGTTACAAGGTAGGGTTAGACGGCTTTAGTTGTGACTCATTCAAAGCAAATATGTGAGTCCTAGGACGCACTAAATAAAAAGCTATCAGCATCACAGTGTAAATATATATATATATATATATATATATATATATATTATAAAGCGGATGTGAGTATATCAGTTAGTTTGCATCCGACTGAGGTAAAACACGTGTTTTATATAATATTTCTTTTTCAACATAATCTCCCTCTTTAAGAATGTACTTAATTCAGAGGTGAATATAAATCACATAGATCGAACATTATGTACTAAACGTTTTACATTTATGGATGTGTACGTGTGCGCGTGTGAAACCTACTTTCGATGAATAGATAGATAGATAATTAACAAACTGAGATAGATAAATAGATAGTTTGAGAGAGAGAGAGAGAGAGAGAGAGAGAGAGAGAGAGAGAGAGAGAGAGAGAGAGAGAGAGAGAGAGAGAGAGAAAATTAACAAACTGAGATAGATAGATAGATAGATAGATAATTAACAAAATTGAGATAAATAAATAGATAGATAGATAATTAACAAACTGGATAAATAAATAAATAGAGAGAGAGAGAGAGAGAGAAAGAGAAAGAGAGAGAGAGAGAAAAAGAGAAAGAGAGAAAGAGAGAGAGAGAGAGAGAGAGAGAGAGAATTAACAATCTGAGATGATAGATAGATTGATAGTTGGATAGAGAGAGAGAGATGATTAACAAACTGAGATAGATAGATAGATAGATAATTCCCAAACTGAGATAGATAGATAGATAGATAGATAATTCGCAGATAGATAGATAGATAGATAGATAGATAGAAACTGAGATAGATAGATAGATAGATAATCCCAAATGAGATAGATAGATAATAGATAATTCCAAACTGAGATATAGATAGATAGATAGATAATTCCCAAACTGAGATATATAGATAGATAGATAGATAATCCAAACTGAGATATAGATAGATAGATAGATAATTCCCAAACTGAGATATAGATAGATAGATAGATAGATAATTCCCAAACTGAGATATAGATAGATAGATAGATAGATAGATAATTCGCAAACTAGATATAGATAGATAGATAGATAATTCCAAACTGAGATATAGATAGATAGATAGATAATTCCCAAACTGAGATAATAGATAGATAGATAGATAGATAGATAGATAGATAATTCCCAAACTGAGATAGATATTTGACAAACTGAGATAGATAGATTGATAGATAGTTGGATAGATAAATAGCTGGATATATAGATAGATAGTTGGATAGATAGATGGATAGATAGATAGCGATAGATAGATAGATATATTGATAGATGAAACACAACTGTTAAGACACAGACTTGAGTGACTGACCTTCGGCAAAATCTTCCGTACAGACGACCTTATTTGCACTTTCTAATGGTTGTTGAATATTGACTTAATAATTAGATATTGTTATCGTTTCTGAAACATAATGACACTACTGCCCCCTTCACTCACCCCCTCTCTCTTTCTTTCTCTCACACACGCACGCACCCACTGTAATGATTGTCTTCCACACTCTGGTATAATTAGTGAGATTAAACTAAACCAATGTTAGTCAAAGTGACCCACCCATTAACAAAAATGAAACAAAAAAATATATATATAATAATCTTACCAATTGGCTTTAGGCATAGAAATTAACGAAATCGCATTTTTCATTCATTTAGAATAAAACGAATTTTTTTTTCTTACGCCTGAAGAAACTCAACATCACTTAAATGTTGGAATAAGTTATAAAGTAAAAAAGTAAAGTCGTCGGGGCGGCCTAAAGTCGGTATCAGCCAGTCAGCGAGGGAGTCTATCTCCTTTTCAATAGCGCTAGACCAAGGAGATTGTTTTGGCGTCTGAGGTGGAGCGCCACACCTACCATCAGCTCCTTACTTTATCGCACAGATCCCTGTGTTACTCATACGCTGAGTTGGCGAGGACCGGTAACGAACGCTCTACCGACTGAGCTAGCTCGGCCCCTTAAGTTATAATAAGTTGTGGTCTATTGTCGGTATCAGCCAGACAGCGAGGGTGTCTATCCCCTTTTTGCTAGCGCTAGACCAGGGAGATGGTTTTGCCTGAAATGGAGCGCCACACCTACCGTCAGCTCCCCATTTTACCGCACAGATTAGATTACCCAACCTGTGCTACTTATACGCTGAGTTGGCGGGAACTGGTATCGAACCGGAACCTTGCGATTCCAAGACGGGTGCTCTGCCGACTGAGCTAAACCGGCCGACTTGTAGTATTTAGTGTATAAACTAAGAAGAAAACTTTTAAGTGTACGAATAAGAAAACTTTATGATATACTACCCTCAAATCCGCCCGATTTGAAAATAAATTCAATACACTTAATTTTTTTTTCTGGGTTTCCTCTGATGTAATTTCACGTGATACGCTGACTATTTCCTGCCACAAGTCATCCTTGCTTCTAAATCGGCATCCATTCTCATAAACATGTCGCTTATACCTCAAACAAGAACAACAACCACAATGTGAAACATGTCAAACACATTTGATTGTTAAACACTTATTCATACAATGCAGTTTTTTGCCCACACCAGAAACCGTTATTTTAAAGCAAACAATATGAAAGATCTATTTGAAAATGTCAACATGGAGGACATTCTGTCCTTTTTGATGGAAACAAAATTATACCATAGAATATAGACATGAACTTAATCAATACCATACAACATAATCCCCAATTGTGCTAACACATTGTTAAAACCAATTACTAAAAAGTATAAATGTAAATACACGACATATACTATTTAATAACCGTTAGGCATGACATAACTCCAGACGGGTTGATATGCCGTTAAAATCAATAAACCAATCAGAATGCTCCCCGAGTTTTCAATTGGGTTTAATTCTGGAGAATTGGCCCGGCCAGTTCATCTTCCGAGGTTCACATAAGCCTAATTTTTGCAGGTTATCCCTAGTTGTATGCGCTGAATGTGAATGAGCATTATCTTGCATAAATATGATGGTTATTCTGAAGGTAATTCTTT
>CM042155.1:76119819-76127319 GCA_023376005.1 Doryteuthis pealeii
ACACACATGCGCGCACTTGTATGTGCGATCGTGGGTTTAAAGAAATGGGACCAAGAGATTAGGTAGAAAGTAAAATGGGATAAGTTTCAAATGCAAACATTTCAATATATTCAGAGGTAAGAAGGTAAATAGTTGGGCCAGAGAGAGAGAGAGAGAGAGAGAGAGAGAGAGAGAGAGAGAGAGGAGAGTGCAGGAAATTCAAGAATATATTGTACTAGATGACCTATTCGGAATTTCCGGGATCTATAAAAAAAACATCATTGTTTAGAGAATTAATTACCCCACCCCCCAATACACCGGACGTTATCGATATAACACACCCAGACTGGGTCCAAAAATAAAAGTACCTTATCTCCAGAAAACTCGACCCATTCACGTACTTGAAAATAAAATGTCCCTATTTTGTTGAGCAGACGAGAGCAGACATTTCGTCAAAACTATTATATCTTCCGGTTTCTTTAGACCCCCTTATCTACCAGGTGTATGGTTGTCAAAGGCACCCCAACAACCAGGGTTGCAGGCCGAAAAACATACTTAGCATCTTTATAAACAGCTTGATAATTCCAATACAATCCCCCAGGCACTTTTCTAGCCCAAGGGAGCCGTCCCGTCCAGACAGCTACAACAGCTTCGTCTTAAAAGAAAGATAGGGCCAATTTCAGTACTTGGTGCCTGAGGCGCCTTGAAAGTGGAACCCCTGCGAAGCTAAGTTTATTTTCGCCTTATACTCATCTATTCTTTTTTAACGGAGGCCTTCACGTGAACGAGAGCCTCCGATTTAAAATAATTTATAAGAGCATACCTCTTTGCCACAAACAGGTAAACACTTATAGTTGATTACAATAAATAGCAAATGTATTAATAAAGTATTTTTTTAAACAGGTAAACATTCTCAAAGGTAACACAGTCATTTTTAAACAGGTAAACACTCATATTTACTGTAAGAGCCAATGTATTATAAAGTTTTACCTATGATTTAAACAGGTAAACATTTCATATTTTTAAGAGCCAATGTATTAAAATCCACGTCATTTAAACAGGTAAACACTTCATATTTACTGTAAGAGCCAATGTATTAATAAAGTTTACCATGATTTTAAAACAGGTAAACATTTCATATTTTTTAAGAGCCAATGTATTAAAGTCCACAGTCATTTTAAACAGGTAAACACTTCATATTTACTGTAAGAGCCAATGTATTAATAAAGTTTACCATGATTTTAAACAGGTAAACATTTCATATTTTTTTTAAGAGCCAGCCAACAGTCCACAGTCATTTTAAACAGGTAAACACTTCATATTTACTGTAAGAGCCAATGTATTAATAAAGTTTACCATGATTTTAAACAGGTAAACATTTCATATTTTTTAAGAGCCAATGTATTAAAGTCCACAGTCATTTTAAACAGGTAAACACTTCATATTTACTGTAAGAGCCAATGTATTAATAAAGTTTACCATGATTTTAAACAGGTAAACATTTCATATTTTTTTAAGAGCCAATGTATTAAAGTCCACAGTCATTTTAAACAGGTAAACCTTTTATACTTAGTCATAATATCAATGTTTTTAAAACCAATTTAGTAATAAAGTTAAAATCAATATAAATATCATCGCAAACAGACGTATTTGATCTATAGATGGGACTCTAACATGTACTACCATTTCGGGTCAGAGTACACCTGAAACTAATGAACGGTTGCCTCTACATTTTCCAGACCTCCATGACTGGGCAGTTTATGTTTACTTTAATTGAATAATTTCAATTCATATATGAGGTGTAAGTCAACTAGGATGTACCTTCAATTACACCTTGGCGATATCTGTAATGAGCCTGAAACACTATAAGTTAATTATAATCTAATAATGTAAATTGAAAGTAGGTTATATGTGACGTTTGAATAAACTAGTATTTACCCCCAATTATACCATAGTAATATCTATAAATGTGGTAAAGTAAGGAGCTGATGGTAGGTGTGGCGCTCCACCTCAGACGCTAAAATAATCTCCTTAGTCTAGCGCTAGTTAAAAAGGGGATAGACTCCCTCGCTGCATGGCTGATACCGACATTAGGCCGCCCCGACGACTTTTAATATCTATAAATAGTTTGAAACACTATAAGTTAATTATAATTCAATAATTTTAATTGAAAGTAGGTTATATGTGACGTTTGAATAAACTAAGATTTACCCCCATTTTTTAAATATCTATAAATAGTCTGAAACACTATAAGTTAATCTTGAGCACCTTTTTGATCTCCATCTTTTAACACACGTGGGCATGCCTACAAAGTCAGAAAACAGCACTGCTCACGTTCGGAAACATTTCTTCACGCTCAGAATTGCGGAGACATGGAATAAACTGCCCGCGTCCGTTGTAGGCTGCCGAAACACTGAATCTTTCAAAGCCTCCATGCTTCCTGTAGTCCGCCGACACTATACCTGGTGCCCCTCTCCACACACATACGCGCACACGTACATTAGTACTGTAAACTGTTCATGTTACTGACACTAATACATTATTCTGTATATTTGACATGAGACTTGCTGAGTTGTGTGCACCTGAGCACTGTACACATACATGCATATTACTACTGTAAACTGTTCATGTTCCTGACACTAATACATTATTCTGTGTACTTGACATGAGACTTTGCTGAGTTGTGGTGCACCTGAGCACTGTACACATACATGCATATTACTACTGTAAACTGTTCATGTTCCTGACACTGATACATTATTCTGTGTACTTGACATGAAACTTTGCTGAGTTGTGGTGCATCTGAGCACTATACACATACATGCATATTACTACTGTAAACTGTTCATGTTCCTGACACTAATACATTATTCTGTGTACTTGACATGGGACTTTGCTGAGTTGTGGTGCAACTGTACACAACAAATTTCATTATTATTTTTCATTATTATTTAATTATAATTTGATAATTTTAATTGAAAGTGGGTTATATTAGGATGTAATACTTTCTACGTGACACAGTTTTTATTCGTCGTAAAGTACTGTTAACTGGATTAAGTTATCAGATGAACCGAAATAGTTGAGAGTGGAAATATAAAACTGTTACGAGATTAAGTAACGATTTATTTTCAGGTTGTAAGATTGTTAATTGATCAAACACTAGAAAAAATATCGCCTCGCCTGGATTAGGTCAGGATCATCAATTCGCATCTCGCATGATAAGCCGAACAAATCAAACAATTAGTGAACGATTTTTATAAATAGGACTTTATAGTAAACGCCGAGAATTGTGCATTTTCTCGGCCTTTAATACCAGGTCGACACCCGGTAAAGGCCTGGCAGCTAATGCAGCTGGAGTCTTTCACTGGAGTCAGGCACGTGGTTGGTTATTTCGTTTTTATGGCATATCAGTACTTCTGGATTATTTAATGCCGAATCAAGACATTTTATGATATTTGGTTTCTTACAGTACTCGCTATTACTTACATGGTCCCCCATCTAAATATTGAACAGGTTAAAAAAAAGTAAAAGTAAAGTCGTCGGGGTGGCCTAAAGTCGGTATCAGCCAGACAGCGAGGGAGTATATCCCCTTTTCACTAGAGCTAAACCAAGGAGATTGTTTTCAGCGTCTGAGGTGGAGCTCCACACCTACCATCAGCTCCTCACTTTACCGCACAGATTCATGTGCTACTCAATCGCTGAGTTTGCGAGGGCCGGTATCGAACCAGGAACTTTGTTGTTCCTATGCAGACGCTCTACCGACTGAGCTGGTGCTTTGAACGTGACTTGACGGGCATGTGGTAACGTAAATTACTACTGAGCTACAAATATTGAGAAAATAATTTTTTTTAAAACTTTAGGATATCCAATAATTAATGTAATTAGTTACTTATTACTTATCACTAAGAAAAATATACTTGATAATAAAATTCCTAGCTCTTTTTTTTTTCAAATTGAAATGATGCATTTTAAATACTAATATCGTGTTATTTCTCTGAATTTTTTAGATGAGGCTTGATAATTTGTATTATTTGGATTATTCGGACTATTGTCCTCATCTTTATTGTTATCGGTACAACGTTTCGGCCGATGTGCCCTCCGGCCTTCTTAGAGTTCGAGAAGGCTCCCGAGTCCGACAAGAAGGTTCCCGAGTCCGACAAGAAATACCTGAAGAAGGCCGGAGGGAACCTCGGTCGAAACGTTGTACAGATAACAATAAAGATGATGACAATAATCCGAATAGTCCAAATAATACTAATATCGTGTTATTCAATTTCTTTTTTCGAAGAAAGATTTTATAAATCAAAGTTGTTTGTTATACACTGGACAAATAGAGAATTTACTCATGGTGACGTAATAATAATAATAATAATAATAATAATAATAATAATAATGAATATTTAATTTTTAATTATAAAGAAAGAAAGGAAAGAAAAGGGCCGGCTACACATAAAAATATGATAAGAAAGAAATAAAGAAAGAAAGAGAGTAGGGGAAATTATAGAGAGGGGTGAGCGCGCGCAAGCAATAATGCTAATCTGTTTCAATCGAAAATAATGAAAAGAGGAAAAGAAGGAAAGACAGAGAAAAAAAAAGAGTGAGAGAGATTTAAATCAAGATTTTTATACTTTTTACATATTGAACTATTTTACAATAGCTCTTAAGTATAAAAATCAAACGTTGTAATAATTAAATTATCATCCTGTGGTATATTCACCAGTCCCGCAAGTATGCAATTAATATTGAATGTTGAAGTTATCCAATTTTCTCCCAACAACTCGAGATTCACGTATTCAATTATATCATTGTTATATATTATATTATATAACAGATTATATATATGTACACATGCATATATATATGCATATACATGCATAGATATACGTATATATGCATATACATGCATATATACATAGATACGCATATATATACCTACACATATGCACGTATATATACATATATATATACACATATGCACGTATATACACATATGCACGTATATATATACATATACATATGCACATATATATATATATATATATACATATGCACATATATATATATACATATGCACATATATATATAGACATATACATATATATAGACATATACATATATATATACATATGCACATATATTATATATACATATGCACATATATATATATATATACATATGCACATATATATATAGACATATACATATATATAGACATATACATATATATATATACATATGTACATTTTATATATACATATGCACATATATATATACATATGCACATATATATACATACATATACTTAGATATACACACATACCTTGACAATATATATATATATATATATATATATATATATATAATATATATATATATATATATACACTACCATACCCACTAGTATCATTCAGTCGCAAATTGGGGAGGAAATTGCCCTATTCTCTATGTTAGAGCATTTTCAGTATATTGCTCTAATAAAATTCTCGCTTAGATATGCCTTTTTTCTTTGCTTCTATAAATATACAACATCAACAACATTAATAATAATAATAATAATAATAATAATAATAATAATAATAATAATAAGTATTATTATTATTATTATTATTACTAATAATATAAATACGTCAATGGCTATAAACAGTTTACGCAAAAAGAATTATGACGAAAATAGTCCCTACTCGACGTGGGATTGCATCACCCCATTCATAAAAATTGTATCAATGGAACAAAAATAGGGCGATGTTTGGTTACCGCTAGACCGAAACGTTTATGAATGAACAAAAGAGAAAATGATGAGTAATAACTTTTCTTTTTCCTTTTTTTCATTTTTTATTGTAGCCAATATTCAAATCGGACATCGTCTACAAAATACAAAAGTCTCCATATTTATTTATTTTCATTGGTTCTATTGAAAAAAAAAATCAATTTATTTAATCGGGGAATGTATATAACAGACTTTCTTTTTGTTAAAGAGTCACTAACATTTCAGTGTTATTTTTTTTTATGCGTTTACAATAAGATCTCATCATCCGCGGTATTACAACCACGGTTTCACGTATCCGCTGTTGAACAAACTTAGCAGCAACACTTTCGATTTCAAAACTTTTATTTAAACTAAAACTATCTTTTTCTCTGATTTTTTTAAAATATGAGGCTTGATAATTAATATTATTTGGATTATTCGGACTATTGTCCTCATCTTTATTATGATCTGTAGAAGGTTCTCGAGTCCGACAAGAAATACCCGAAGAAGGCCAGAGGGTACATCAGCCGAAACATTGTACAGATAACAATAAAGATGAAGACAATAGTTCGAATAATCCAAATAATACTAAAACTAGCTTTTAAAAGCGTAGGTGTCCACGGTATGACATTAAACTGTATCTGATGGTGAGACTCCTTTTCTGGAACTCAGGGGAATGTCAAGCACCCCTTGCATTGCTATTACTCCCAAGTTCAGTCTGACTCGGAGTGGTAGTATATGTTAGGGTCCCATCAATGGGTCAAATTGATCTGTTTCAAAATTATTCGCATTCGATAAAAACTGTTGATGTCATATAACTGTAAATTATTTGTATTAGCAAAAATATGCGCCCCCTGGGTACAAGTATTTAAATTTTAATGTAATAAAATATTACATTAAATTAGAAAGACGAACGAAACTAAATAAGAACGAATATAAAAATATTACACTTATTTTAATATTAATTAATTTTAATATAAAATCATATATAGGATTGCTTTTAATACGTTTGAGAATTATATGATAGAAATCAGTAACAGCAAATGATTATCTATTAAACCCAGTTTTGTTAAAATCATTATGGAAATTATTCACACCATATTCTGTGTAAATATTTATTACTTAGAGATATATAACATATATTTCAGGATTTTAAATGCGTTAATATTATGGGCAGTTTTGTGGCAAATCTAACTCAGCAAGACTTTAATAGAAACATCGTTAACAAATAAGATGCTAATCAGGGTTAAATAATGACAATTTCATAATCGTTGAGAATATATAACTTAAATATCTAAGGAAATCATGACGTCAGTGGTGACGTAGGTTCGGTTACAGACACTTACATAATCTCCATTATAACAAGATTACGAATTGTTACTTAAAGCTATAATTGTTTACTAAGGATTATTATTAGTTACTTGAAACCGTATAACTATGTGCAAACAAATGAGTATTATTAAATAAAAATAATTACTTGATATCATGTAGTAAAAATAAAGTCGTCGGGGCGGCCTAATGTCGGTATCAGCCAGTCAGCGAGAGAGTCTATCCCCTTTTCACTAGCGCTAGACCAAGGAGATTATTTTAGCATCTGAGGTGGAGCGCCACAACTACCACCAGCTCCTCACTTTACCGCACAGATCCCTGTGCTACGCATACGCTGAGTTGGCGAGGGCCGGTATCGAACCAGGAACATTGTGGTTTCTAGTTCGATACGCTCTACCGACTGAGCAAAATGTAATTATTAGTATTAGATAGGAATACTTGAAACT
>CM042155.1:76132319-76139819 GCA_023376005.1 Doryteuthis pealeii
ATTCAGGTCACGTGTTTACGTTGTTTTGTGTACATTCAGAATTTTAACTTGTTTATCTTATCTAAGTGGGACACAAGGCTAGATAGGAGGGGGGCAGCGCAGACATTCGATGCTCTCTTCCTGGAAGAAAAGGCTTGCCTTCCCAGAAAATCAGAATTCTGAATCTTGTCTTTTACCTAGGCTCGAACACAAACCACTTACTCCGATCAGTTTATCAATTCATCTTAGCTTAGTCTGACACAGAGACATTCGCATGGGTCACCCAGTGATGACCAAAATTTCGACTGTAGATGTAAGTAGTGGCACAAGGCCATACGCTTGGAGCACTGAGTAAGAATCGAAATCTCTAACAATGGACTGTTAGCCTAACTCGCTATCTATCTCGAGAGTAATACGGTTATTTACTAAGTGTAGTTCTGCCACAAGGCCAAAATTATGAGGCACCCAGTGGGAATCGAACTCGAAATGGTCTTTTAGCCTAGTTCGCTGACCAAATACACCATTCAAGGCTTTCGAGATTTTCATGCTAACTATTGTTCTACGGAAAGGTCTTTTTTTGTGGGGGTGGGGTTCATTTTTTAAAATTTAGCAGTCACATTAGTAAATTACACATTGGTAAGCATAAATATAAATTCAATAAGTTTTCTTCTCAAATCTTCCAAAAGGGATTTTGTAGTTTACAAAAAACTAGTTGAAGTATTCGTCTACGCAGGGTAAGATGGTTGGTTCTTTTGTTTTATGGCATATCGACCCTCTTTCTAGTCATCTAATACTGAATCAAGTAATTTTGACAAACAAAGGACTCAGGCTGCTTACAGTATCTGTGGTTACTTAAGTGGTCGTCCAATTAAGTACTGAACGGGATCATCGCTGCTTAACTTCGGGGATCTTGCTAGAACTGGTGCTTACAGCAGGCTAAGTGGTCAAATCTTGAAATACAGGATACGACAGAAATATCTCCCACATTTTAAACTTTCACCAATGCTGTGCAAGTAAACTTGGGCAAGTGGTAATGGTAGCACCATCTAAGTAATGTACTACCCACCCCGGGGCGATGAGTTATGATCATGGCTTGGACCGGTGCACACTATGTGTTTACGTTTTTTAAAGACTTATTAATCTATAATTGCTAAATAGAGAACTCTTCGTGCTCATTTCATGTTATGTCAGAATGATGCTGTTCCGGATAGAAAATTGATATTGCTATGGGTTTAACATTCTATCCGAAACAGTATCATGCCGACGTAGCATGAAGTGCACGGAAATTCTGTGTAGCAATTATAGATACACAAGTCTTAAAAAAACGTTTCAACAACAAACGCAAGGTGTGCACTGGTCATAAATGATCATATCTGAAATGACAATGCTAAGACATTAGCTTGACTGAGCTACCATTGCCACTTGCCTAAGTTCACTTGCACCACCAGGTGGCAGTTTACAATTTTGGAGACATTTCTGCCGCATCCTGTAGTAACAGTAAAATGGTTTCATAGATACGACTTCTTTTTACATTTAATTCTAATAATATACATACATACATTATATTATATATATATATATATTATATGAGAGAGAGAGAGAGAGAGAGAGAGAGAGAGAGAGAGAGAGAGAGAGAGAGAGAGGGGGGGGGTAATTCATAACAGAAAATTCGAAATTCAAAACAAAACACAAAAGAAACATTTTTTTTTTACAAAAACTAAAAACTCCATTAAGTTTTTTTTTATTTAACGCTAAACATTGTACGATATAAAAATTATTTTGAATTGTAAAACAACTAAATTAATTTGCCGAAAAAAGTCGAGAAATAGGCCTTGGTAAATATCGAAGCTGGGTCTGTTTTACGCCCGTTACCGTCAAGGAAAACATAGCGTTAATAAACCAGGAATTCAGGATTACAGAACCAAAACTCACAACTTAGAGTTTCACGTTGTCGATCATAAGGTGAGCTAGTATTACATACCTGTTGCATACTAACACACCTGAGTATTAACAAAGTGAAATCGGGTAGTGAGTGTTTATTCTGTTTCATTATTCTTGTATTTCATACTTGAACTTGCACTGTATTTTATATAGAGGACTTTAAATATTTTACAGATTAAAATACGTTTTAGCGTTAAATTATATATATATATATTAGTGATGCTGATAACTTCTTTTTAATTTAGTGGGTCCTGGAATGCACGGATTTGATTTGAATGAGTCCCTGAAATTTTTGATGTGTCCCAACTAAAGTTTCTTAATAGATTGTAGACTTTTTATCTATGAACAACTAAAGCCGTCTAACGCCTACTTTGTACCCTATACAGTGTAATTCGTTTCCAAGAAAAAATTGAAATGTATTTACAGCTAACTGGAAATGACAGAGGAAGAAAAAAAAAACAGTGAGACGCAGGGATACGATTTTTCTGCGTCCATTTAGATTTCTATGCGTCAGTGACGCAGGACACGTACCTATCAGCATCTCTCTCTCTCTCTCTCTCTCTCTCTCTCATATATATATATATATATGTGTGTGTGTGTGTGTGCGTATATATATATATATATATATATATATATATATATATATATATGAAGAGGTAATGTATTAATAAGGTTCAATATAATTTTAAACAGGTAAGCCTTTCATACTTAGTTGCAATATCAATGTTTTAAGAGCCAAATGTATTGATAATGTTTACTACCATTTTAAACATGTTGAAATGTCATTTTAATAATAATAATAATAATAATAATAATATAATATAATAATAATAATAATATATATATATATATATATATATATATATATATATATATATATATTAGTTGCTTTGAGTTTGGAAATTTCAATTTTCTAAGATTCGCTCACGTTTTGCAGAAACATGGCCTCCTGTTGTCTATTATTCGGAGACCACCCACTCTCGATAAGAGCTCCCCTTTTTCCTCCTTTAGATTCAATAAATATTCATAGCAAATGTGGAAGCTTTATAATAAACCGTCAAAGCGTATAAACTTCCACGAAGGACAACAAAACTATTTATTAATATAGATGAATTCAAAATGTTAGAATCATACCTATGTTCAAGAATGGTTATATATATATATATATATATATATATACATATATATATATATATATATATATATATATATATATACAATGTGCGTGTGTGTGTGTGTGTGTGTGTGTGTGTGTGTGTGTGTGTATGTAAACATTAATAAGCTCCGTATATGTAAAAATATGTACATACACTGATAGTTATATGTATATACGCAAAATCTTTAAATAAACGTTTTGGTTTTCAATTTTGGTTCAGTCCTATCACGGAAACACTTGATACACACATTATATATTATATATATATATATATATATATATATTATATATATATATATATATATATATCGGAAGTTACGTCATATCCAATTTTGAATTAAAATGCTAAAATTAGACACAGAATGTTTCAAACCCTAAAAAACAAAATAAATAAATTAAAAACAACAACAACAAACAGACCCATAAAAAACTAACCCCTGACCCTAATTCACGGTTGGTGCCCCCCAGCATTTAATTAAAATGATCTGTCCTCTCTGAATCGTATTCTTGTCTTGTGTTGGGTGGGCATCTGCGTGCATCCGCACTAGAAAATAAATTCAAACCAATAGGAAGAATGTAGTGGTTTACTTCATAATCAAGTGTAGATAACCTCTGTCTTCATAAAAATTATATATAAAAAAAACAAATACATGGCCAAACCATTCTCCCCGACCTTCCAGCTGGGATTGAAGCAATCCGTCCCCTCAGCCCCGTATTCTTGTCTTCGGATAAGTCGTCGGGGTGGCCTAAAGTCGATATCAGCCAGACAGCGAGGGGGTCTATCCCATTTTCACTAGCGTGAGATTGTTTTTTAGCGTCAGGGGCGGGGCGCCACACCTACCATCAGCTCCTCACTTTACCGCATAGATAACTGTGCTACTCATACGCTGAGTTGGCGAGGGTCGGTATCGAACCATGAACCTTGAGGTTCCCAGCCGGATGCTCTACCAGCTGAGCTAAACCGGCCCTTGGGGCAAAAATTCAAGGTGCGCCAAGTCTGAGGGATCCAAACCCTATGACAACACCTTCCCAGATGCACCAAAATAGGGAGGGGTCGACGCACCCCGACACCAACGCAACGGCAAAAGCTGGGACTATTTTGGGCTTGGCATATGCGTACGCAGATGAGGCCTCTTCTTAGAATTGCGTCGCATGTCGCCCCCCCCCACCCCCGTGGTAGGGAATACGTTTAAATTGAACCAATCCATTCTCGGCCTTTAGATTATTTAGATGGTATTCTCGTCGTGATTAGAAAGCTAGTCTCGCAGATCCATTACTACTGAAAAGCGAGTTCGATTCTCGCTGGATGTACCGTACTTGCGATCTTGTGTCACATTCTACTCGTGGCAAACGAGTTGGGTAAATAATTCCTACTTAGCTTGGGCTAATCTGGCTCGGAGTCACGCCTGTGGGATCAAACATTGTAAGGGCCCGTTAATTTAGCTAACTCTAGTGAAAAGGGGATAGACTCCCTCGCTGCAGGGCCGATACCGACTTTAGGCCGCCCCGACGACTTTACTTTACGACGAAATGTCTATCATTCTCTGTTCTCGCCTTTCCCGTATCCGATTCATTTCTACACGTGTTTATATTCGAGGGTCAGTCAATAAATAAGGTTGTTTTTTTTTTTAACCAAAATGAATTAAATGTTTTTTGGTTCCATAAATGTAAACTACATTCTTTCGAGAAATAATTATTTTCATCTCGCAAAAATATTTGTTTTAAAGCTATTCAAAATGACGACAAATCAAACAGTGCTTTAGCTATGAACAGAGGTCTGTCTTGAAATCTTTGGGGTATGAGAAGTGCAAACCATGTGAAATTTACAGAAAATGTGTACGGAGAACCATGTTTAAGTAATAAAAAAAATGACACAAATTGGCTAAACATTGAATTTCGACGACAAGCCTGTGTTGAAAAGAAAATCTATGGAAAGGAAACACACATTAAAGGGCTCATCACTACTGAATTCCTTGAAAAAGGTGCAACTGTAACAGCAGCACTCCCTATTATCTTAGGAAAAATCCGCCTTATTTATTGAATGACCTTAGTATATACTAGGTGTGTCAAAAAAGTATCGAAATAGAATAGATTTACCAAGATAGTAATGAAAAATGAATGGAACGTTAATCTTTTTCAGAATACAAGGTGTGTCAAAAAAGTACCATGTTTAAAGCTGTATTTACCAAAATAGAAACGAACAATGAATGGGACATTTTTTTAGAATACAAGGTGTGTCAAAAAGTACAAAAAATCTCGATACTTTTTTGATCACCTCGTAGAACTACTTACAAATATAAAAACGTTATGAATGAAAATTTCAAATTAATATTAGTTAAAGTCTATAAGGATATCACAAAAAATGCAAATAAAAATATGAAAAAGTATTAAAAAACAACAAAAAGAAACAAATGCGCGTACAATTGAACCATAGTTTAGTTTGATACAAGGTACAAATATGGAGCTTACAAGAATGTTTTTTTGTTAGATTATTTTGTACCAAATATGGTACAATCGTTTTAAACATACTTAGTTGCAATACCAATGTTTCAAGAGCCAATTTATTAATAAAGTTCACAATCGTTTTAAACAGGTAAACATTTCATACTTAGTTGCAATACCAATGTTTTAAGAGCCAATGTATTAATAAAGTTCGCTATCATTTTGAACCGGCCAATACTTCATACATAGTTACTATATATGTGCAATGTTTTAAGAGTTGACGTATTAATAAAGTTCATAAACTTTTAAAACAAGTCAACACTTCATACTTAGTTACAATATCAATGTTTTAAGAGCAGATTTATCAATAACGTTCAAAATCATTTTAAAATTTACTCAAACAGATCTATTTGACCCATAGATTGTACCGTAATTGGCAAAACCCAAAATCAGAGTAGACCTGGGAGTAATGGCAATGAAGGAGTCACACCATACTCTTCAGAAAACAGGAATGTCTGAACTCAGTCGTGTATTAATGATCAACTATGTCTAATTGATTACAACTTATCGAAATGCCCTAGGTAGGAATTAAGCTATTTTGACATATAACCACAAGTGTTTATCACTTAGTGAGAATCAAACTCACTACAGTAATATTTGGCTGACTCCTTAATCATTGCCATATTTACTAAGCTTAACTCTTTCCCTGCCAAATTTTCCCCACGGCTGTACCAAAGTTTCTTGGTATTTTTTTTACCTGTATGATGGGATATTTCAAAGTTCACTCTCAGGACTGCTTCACTGACAAAACAAAAGATGTCAGGATTGTTCCCGTGGTGGAGCCGCTATGAGCGGCTTAAAAGAAGGCAAATAGTTAGTTTGGTATAAGGTCATTAATACGAAGCACTGCAGTGACCAGGGTTTGATTGCATATCTACAATACATGCAACGCAGACTGGATCTCCTCCAAGTGAGTAGGGCACCCAGTGAGGAAGGAAAATGCAGCATGGGCTGGTGGGAGGAGCTAGTTTGTTAACCGATACACCAACATGAGGCGCCTTAAGCACTTATTGAATAGATGTGCCGGGTACACAATTAAAATAGAACTCGATAATGATCTACGAGACTAACCCTTTCTTCACAGAAAAGCACCTACAGAAAGCGATGTCAATATACGCAAAGAAAAGGACTGCTGTAGATAGATTATCATATAGAAATTTGATCTCTCTTATAAGAAGGTGAACGTAATAGCGCGACTGGAGTTCGAACGCGCTTACAACGATTCCTAGCCCAGCACGTTAGCCACCACGCCACAGGACCCCCACAATACCCCCCTAATAGAACCTGAGTTATGCTATATGAAAATGAAGACCGTTACCATATATATGTGTATGTTGGGCACCTCACGTGGTGTAATGGTAAGCAAGCTAGATTCGTATACCATTGGTAGTGAGTTCGATTCTCACTGGGCGCCCCATATTTCTGGCCTTGTGCCACATCTAAGCTAAGCTTAGTAAATAACTATATATGTGTATGTTTTTTGTTGCATTATAATCGGCACTAAAATTTTTTGGTTTTCTTATAAAATTTATGTGTAAAACTATTGCTTATGTAAATGTGAAAATAAAACAATAAAATTAAAAATTGAATTACACGGGACATTTATTCATTAAAACCTTTTTAAAATCATTAAGCAAATTAGATATTCCATGATTGTGATAAAAGCCATTTGTTAGTACATTGCACGTTGATCATGAGTTTTTAAAGATTTAATGTGATGTAGCTCAATTTGGTGTTAGTGTAGATGCGGAAATATGCACAAAAAATCATATTTATTCATGTAGATTCGGTTTTGAATTCGCTTGAAAAATACGCCGAAAATTCTTTCAAGCTGTAGCAGTGTCAATGTAGGATTTAGACTTTGACGAAACGCTTAGAGAAAAGACTAGATGGGAACTACACCAGGGTTCTGCGTGCTATCT
>CM042155.1:76142319-76149819 GCA_023376005.1 Doryteuthis pealeii
TACAATTTTTTTTCTTTCCTTCTTTTTTTTTTTTTTTTTTTTGTAAAGTATTTTAACGACAGGTTAGAAATAACTATGGCCTTACGATTTTTTTATTTTTTTATATTTTTTAATAATACTTAATTTGGAAAAAAAATGACTTTTTGTAGGCAAGTATAAAAGAACACACTTAAAAAAACCAATGCAGTTTTTTTCTTCTTTTCTTAAAAATCATTCACAAAATGATTAAAATTGTTTATATTAGACTGAAACCTATCATGTCACCATAAATAATATTCTATAAGCTTCTTTCCATTCTGGTTATATATATATATATATATATATATATATATATATATATATATATATATATAAATCTATATTTCCAAACACGTGTACATTAGGAGTACTCTCGCCAGGGCCGGCGTGTACTAACCCCGATCAGGGTGGGCCCAAGCATGCTCGAGGGTCCCGGAAGGGCGGGTTTCATATACTTTCTATGAATACTACTTTATGAAAATTGTCATGTAGTAGAGTGGGAAACCCGTAACATAGATTGGGGGCGTATTATAAACTCAGGATTGGTGGGTGGGTGAGATCCTAGCACTGGCTCTGACTCTTATACCACCAAACTAAAATAAAGCGTACCACCTGAGATATTTTTATAATAATAATAATAATAATAATAATAATAATAATAATAATAATAATAATAATAATAATGATCCTTTCCAGATAGCTGAAAAGGCTGTGGAGCATGAGGGTGACACAGTAACAGTGATATCAATCATAATCGTGGCCCTTTGAATGGTCCTCAAGAACGTGGAAAAGAGACAGGGTGAAATTGGGATGAGAGGAAGAATTGAAAACATCCAGAGCACAGCTCAACCAGAATTGGCCAGAATACTTAGAAAAGTCCTGGAGACCGGAGGAGACTGATGCACTTGGACTCTAGAGAAAACCATTCAGTTAGAGCTGGTCTGAAAAACTCACATGGAGCATAATAATAATAATAATAATAATAATAATAATAATAATAATAATAATTGCAGTTGCTGCTTTGGAACCCCCCCCCCCAATATCTAAATGCCAACCTGTAAAAAGAAAAGTCTAAGAGGCTCCTTTTTTTTTTAAAGTCCTTAAAAACAAGAGAAAGAAACGGAAAAAATCTAATCTGCTTCTGTTTTTTATTGTTTTGTTTTGTTTTAGTTTTGTTTTTGTTTTTTATCTGATTTTTTTTCTGGGGTGTTGGGGTGGGGATGTCGGATTAAACAAAAATGGTTGCAAGTTTTTTTTTTTTTTACTTCTTTAAATTGTGACGCACACTACCAGGAAAAAAATCTCTTAATCATTCATACGATATGTCAATTTGTAACATTGAAGATGGTGACAATCAGGCGTGAATTCGTTGGTTTCCCGTTTTAACAGCCGTCCATGATGATTTGATGCTTTGCTTCTCTATGAAAGAGGGAAGAATTCTCATTCATTCAGTTTATCACCGAACATTGACCCCAGAAAAATTACCATTCAGTCACAAATTGTACTGGAAATTGCTTTATTCTCTAAGATAGTGTATTGCTCTTACAAACATCTTGCTATGATGTGCCGTTTTACTGGGTTACGGTTACACAACACACACATGTGTGTGTGTGTGTGTGTGTGTGTGTGTGTGTGTGTGTATAAACGTATGCACACAAATAAACACAGACACAAATATATATACACACACACACACACAATACACAGCAAGGCACACACACATGTATAAATATACACACACGTGTATAAATGCACACAAACACACACACATATAAATACACACAAACACACCCAATAAAAATACACACAAACACACCACATAAAAAATACACATACATATATAAACACAGACACACGCACACATAAAAATACACAGACACACACACGCATAAAAATACACACAGATATATAAACACAGACACAGACAGAGAGAGAAGAGAGAGAGAGAGAGAGAGAGAGAGAGAGAGAGAGAGAGAGAGAGAGAGAGAGAGAGAGAACAATATTTTGTTTAATCATAATAAATGACCATTTCTCAAAACGAGAAGTAAACGCCCCCCTAAAAAATTTAAAAAAACACACAATCTGCTCAACATTTCACAAGAAAAAGCATGTTTGAAAAAGTGACAATTAAAGTTTAAGGTAAAATTTGGTTTTGAGCAAAATAAATAAACAAACAAACAAGAGAGGGAAGGGACACGGGTACGGGGAAGAGGAGGAGGAGGAGGAGAGGTGAATCCGTAGGGGTAAAAGGAAGGGACTAAGCAAGGCTGGTGGGGTGTATAGAGCGGGTGTCGGATATTGAGAGCAACAAATGATAACTACATCTGTCTCACCTCGGCTCGTAACGTACATACTCCAGGGCGCGCCGTCTTGTCCAGCTTCACTGACCACTGTCGTTTTACAGTTGCCAGTCTCATATAGCAACAACAACAAGAAAAAGAAGAGGAGAAGAAATGAGATGAAGAAGAAAGGGAAAGAGAAGAAAAAGAAGAGGTGAACAAGTGAGATGAAGAAGAAAGGGAAGAAAAAGAAAGAGATGAAGAAAAGAGATTTTTTTTTTTTTTTTGGTTTCACCAAACTTGCTCTCCTTTCTTTTAGCAACAGGAGACAATATCTGTAAACTCTCCTTCGTACTCTCCTTCGACTAAAGATCCAGTCATGTATATATATACATATATATATATATATATATTTCTATATATATATGAGTGTGAGTGTATGCGTGTGTGTGTGCGTGTTAGTATACATATATATATCCATGTGTCAACAGTTCATTGTAGTGATTAGTGATGACTGTTGATGAGACAGGTGTACATTGGTTAACCCTGTTGCAGCAAAAGAACTATTGTTGAAATAGACAAGAGAAGGTATTGGTACTGATTGGTTTTGCTGACTACGGCGGTGTTACAGCACACACAATGGCTGCTAGAAGTCGAGACAGCACGAAGAGCATCCATTATAGTCTCGAACAGAAGTACTATGGCGATCGTGTCTATATCCCCTTTCTTTCCCATAATGGAAGGCATCCGACAAGGTGCGTCGACTTGGCCACACCAGTGCTTCGTTTGTCCAACAACGTCAATTCCCGAAGTGCATCCGATAGCAGACCCTGTTCTGTTGTATGTTAAACCACACATCCGAATAAATCTTTAACCCCCTCCTCCTTCTCTCTCTCTCTCTTCTTCTTTTTTTCTTCTTCTCTCTATCTCTCTATCTCTCTCTCGCTCGCACTTTCCACTTATATCTCTGATGTTATTCCATCTCTCTCTCACTAGCTTTGTTAGCCATTACACTCGTTTGTTAGTACCCCGTGTGTATGTGTGTTCGCGCCTTTAAATGCTATATACCAAGAGTGTTAGCCTGACGCCGATGTGGGGGATCCATAGCTGCTACTACTACTACAACTACTACTACTACGTTTTTCTAGGCTCGAGTGAAATCGTCAGCAACCACTATGAGCTCCGCTGTAACGTTAATAGTTTTTAGCTCTGACGCTGATGTTTTTTTTTTTTAATAACGTGCTGTGAGGGGGGGGAGAAGTCATTCCTAAGAAATAAGTAAGCATACTTCGATCTGGTAATTGCAGTTATTTACCGAGCTCTGCTTAGTCTGGCACACACATCTCAGGTTGCTTACACTCTTCTTTGGCAATCACCCGACTCCCATCTAAAATTTCCCCATTAGGTTTATTTATATAATATAAATAAATGAATTTAAAAAAAATCTATATTTAGTACTCGACAAAAAATAAAATCAAAACAACAGACACTGTACTGTTTTTCTACACATATTAATGAAACTTCAATCGTTTGTTTTGTTTTACGGCATATCAACTTCAGTGGGTTATTTAATGCCGATAAAGTTTTGAAATAAATTCATTCTTAATGGATAGACATTTTTTTTTATAAACACATTTTTCTATTGAACCCATAGATGGGACCCTAACAGGTACTACCACTCTGGGCCAGAGTAGACCAGGGAGCAATGGGGATGAAGGGGTGCCCCACATTCCCAGACCTTCAGAATTGGAACTTCACCATTAGATATGAAGACCCTCAGTCACCGCCTTCTTGCACGCATATAATAAAAAAGGTTGGGGCTTGCCTTAAGGGCAATAGGGTTGGGGCTGAAACTTCAATGGTTTAGACACACATAGGAAGTGATTATTTTCCCAGATTAATGTTGTCAAAGTTACCTTAGTTGTAGCGAAAAAGGATCAACAAAAATTACAAATTAGGATGTTGAATGAAGGACAAGAACATTCTAAAAAATGTCCTTTTATTTATCTATTTATTCTATTTTTTTTTGGGGGGGGGGTATTTCTAAGTATTTTCTTTTTAGAAAACTATAACTTATTGCTACTTACTAACGTAACTCAGATTTGGCATAAGGTGGTGAGTATAGATCCCCAAGTGAGGATTGAGTTCCCTACTAGTTCATTTGTAAACTATCTTGCTAACTCTTACACCATGATAAGGTACTTAGATTTAAAGTAGTTGTTATTTACACAGTTTGGCTTTGTCTGGCACACAACCAGCAGATTTCTTACAGTTACCTACTGCTAGTAAGTGGTCACCCATCTAACTACTGAAAAGGCCCCCCTCGCTTTCTTTAACACCTGTGGTCGGCCAAGAACCAGTGCTTTTAGCGTGACTTGATCGTATGTAAAAAAAAAAAAAAAAAAAAAAAAAAAAATACGCGTAGTCTGGCACAAGGTTGCGGAACTGGGATATCCATTAGTTATTGGTCTGCTTGACTACGTTGCTAACAACAACCAGGAGTTACTCAAATTGAAGTAGTTATTAGTGCAACTAGCTGAAACTTGGTATATATATATATATATATATATATTATATATATATATATATATATGATGGTTAAGGTAACGGATTGACACCCAACCGATCGGATTTCAATCCTGGCTGTAGGTAGCTTACAAATGTCTAGCCACACTGAAGAGACTTGATAAGTCGAAACACGTGTCTGTGGATGACTATCTCTCTCTCTATATATATACATATATATATATATATATATTATATATATCGCCCCCCCCCCTGCACAAGCAGGATGCGAACCAAGGTAAATTCTTAAGTGGAAGTTTAACAGGTTTGAATTCGAAGTTTTCTTTCTCCTAGACAGGTTGCCTAACCAAGGTTAAAGAACCCAGTTTTGCTCCTACTATTAGTCATAGCTGGTGGAGCAAATAGTTGAATTCATACCTTTCCAATGGTATTAGCGCTTTGTGAAATGCAGTCTCATCCAGGGTTTGAACGCATTTCGTCGTGTCCATTTCCTACGACGGTAACCATTACACCACGCGCCACATGGCACATACAATCAAATGGCGGAATCTGGATTAAAAAATATTGTATACAAAACAACCAATATTTTATTGTAACTAGCTATAGTACCGGCACTTCGTTGCGACATTCTTTCTTTCAAGGTTTCAATTTGTGATCCTGGTAAAAAAACCATTGCACCACGGTAGGTGCCCTACAGGCAGGATTATAAGGTATCAAAATTGGCCGTAAATCTATCAGTCCCAATTCAATGTTTTGTGAAGTAAACATCTTCGATGTTTTTATTTTGTACTAATATATATATATATATATATATATATATATTTGGGAAATTGAAGTCGCACCGAATTTTGAAAGTTAATTAATAATAATTAATTAGGTGGGCATACCTATTCAAATGTAAGGCTAAACAAATCGAGAAAAAAAAAAAAAAAAAAAAAAAATATATATATATATATATATATATATATATATATATTATAGATTTTGCGTACTATATTGATAAGTCTACAGCGATATCTTTAACCTTCCTTCTTTGCATCCTCTTTCGGATATTGGTAGGGGCTAGCACACTCTGTGTTAAGATTTTTTTTTTTGTATTGTTTTTTGTTTTTTTGTTTTTTGTTCACGCTAAAAAGTAATACCAGTGATTTACCTCAGGATTCGAAACTTAAACCGAACAGTGAGACGCCATATTCGTCAGTCCTCAACGCTGCTGACTGAAAATGGGGCGAAATACCATGTTTAGGGCCAGTCCTTTTGATGCCTGTAAATATTCGATACAGTCAACCACCTGTTCTTCTTCAGTCCCAATACAATAAGCTTATCCTCAGCAACAACAAAAACCAAACTTAACATTTAAATAAAACAAGGTTCGAATTTGGATCGGCCGTATTTGTCCCAAAGTTATTTTATATTTCCATCAATAAGTGTTCAGAGTATGACTCCAAACTTTATAGAG
The DNA here is from genome assembly GCA_023376005.1 of Doryteuthis pealeii. Classification (NCBI taxonomy): domain Eukaryota; kingdom Metazoa; phylum Mollusca; class Cephalopoda; order Myopsida; family Loliginidae; genus Doryteuthis; species Doryteuthis pealeii. Next base: position 76,148,602 of record CM042155.1, read on the forward strand.
TAGTGAGGTTCCAGTTCTGGGCCTCCGGAGAGTGTGGAGTACTCTTTCATTGCCATTACTCCCAGGTCCACTACTTCTGAGTGGCAGTACATGTTAGAGTTCCGTCTATGAGTCAAATTGATCTGTTTTCGCTGGGATTCGAAACTTAAACAATGTGTCGGGCAGTAAGACGCCATATTTTGTTAAGCCACTCACACTAGGACCTGATATGTGTTAGAGTGGACGTCTGATTAATGGCAATTAAGGAGTACTCCATAGTTCCCAGCGCTCCAAAACTTGAGCCTCACTATCAAATGTAGTTTTTGTGAGGATTTTCACACTTCTGCAGAGGATAGAGTCCGCTTATTCTAAACACATCGGACAGAGAGACGAAACTGAAACCAGCCTGGCCTTATGAAACAGAACGGTCACTAACCCCCACCACTTTAAATATCATCGTAACAAAACTGAGACCCTAAGATAATAAGTTTTAGACCATCCTCGTCCTCACCTGACCTCTTTCCCATATATCTACCATCATTTGAAATATTGTCCTGTTACATAATTGATAGGTTACCTATCAATTATGTACACTAGTGTAGTTAAAATTAAAAATACGTTTTATGGAAAAGTATGGAGTTATTTGATTGACAACATTTTAACTTTTATTTGACCTGTTCTCTCATTGGACAAAGCCAATGTGAGTAGTTAGTTAATAATCAGATTTGGCGGGTGATGAGACGAGACGGTGTCGCAAATCTCCGCGCGTGCTGTCTTGAGATGGGTTTAATATTAAAATAAAAGGCGTTTATAAAAAAAAAGAAAGTCTTGTGTTCGTTAAACTAAGCAACGGACACAGACAAGAAGACTCCCCAAGATAAAGACAAGAATTCCAACAAGAAACCCAAGAGAGAAAAACAAGAAGAAATCCAGCCCCAGTCCAGATCCAGAAAGATGGATCCAACTACGCAGGGATAACAGCTATCCTGATCCATAGAAGAAGATACTGTACGATATAAATATACGTCTATCTAAAAGGCAGTGTGAAACACTCAGGGAGGCGCGTAGCATAATGGTTAGTCGTAGGAAATGGACTCGTCGACCCGAGTTCAAATCCTAGACAAGGCTATTTGCATTTCACAAAACGCTGATACTCTTGGGAAAGGTAGGAATCCATGTATTCTCCCTCCAGCTATGGGTTAGATAACATGACAGACTGGGCTCTTTAATCTTGGATTG
>CM042155.1:76154819-76167319 GCA_023376005.1 Doryteuthis pealeii
AAAATTCTACTTTCTATCAGTTTTCTCTTTTGTATTTTCATTTATAAACTTACAAAGCGAAGTTTATGTTTTTTAATGTACTCTTTAACTCTTTGCCCACCAAATTTCCCTAACGGCTATACCAAAGTTTCTTGGGATATTTTTAGCTGTATGAAAGTTCGCTATCTATTCACCTATGAACTCATTCTATGCAAATAAAGTCCAATTGTTTTTGTACTCTGAGTCTTGACACAGGTAGAAACTGGAGAGCCGCGGTTGGCGACTTAAAGTAGGTTTTCTCTGTAGAGAGCACCTACCCCCAACACGAAAAAAGGGTGTCACAGATATGACACTAAACTGCATTTATTTGGGGAGTATGTGGCTCTATCTTTCATTACCATTACTCTAAAGTCGAGTGTGTCTCGAAGTAGTAGTCCTTGCTAGGATCCAATTTATAGATCAATTTACGATAATGTTTAGAATGATTTTCAACTGTATTAATATATTTCCTCTATTACATTGATATTGCAACTAAGTATGAAGTGTTTACCTGTTTAAAATAATTGTAAACATACATTTTATACTGCATATAATTATATACAGATTATAATCGGAGACAGTATTAGCTTCGGTAAGAATTAACCCAGCAACAGTTGACATGCCGTAAAGCTAACTGACCAATCAACCATGTATACTGTTTAAAAAATATAAAAATATTACATTTATTACAAATATTAAAAAGTACATTACAACTTGTTAAAGTTTATTTACCTTATGTACGTATTGGAAATTTTTTTTTTTTTCTGCAGTGATCGTATATTCACTTTGCGAACTAATGAAGTACATCTCTGACTATTTGGAAGTGTCTTTTTTTGCCTGCAGATTTTGTCCGTTGCATCCGAAGGGGGGTCCGTAGATGTGATGTTAGTCTGTACTTACATAAGGAGATGCGTGGGTAAGTTCAACAATTTATTGAGCCAAGATTGGGGTGGGGGGCGATAATCTAAGAGATCCCCACTTAAGATGACACCAACAACGATATCGAATTGATCATTAACAATATAGTAAAAGTTCGTTCCTCATTGAATTCTATATGATTGTATCAAGTGCCGATCAAAAGTAAACGGTGTAATGGTTAACAAGCAAGCCTAACATATAATTATTATAGTAATAAGTTCGATCCTCACTTAGTGCTCTGCACTTGCTGATTCGTGTCAGACTCGGGAAAAATTTGTAAACGCCTAGGGCCGATATCGAACCAGGAACCTTGTGGTTCTTAGACGGACAGTCTACCGACTGAGATAAACCGGTCCTTATATATATATATATATATATATATATTTAAAAAAAAAAACATTTCGTTTACCTGATGAATGCTTTTAGCAAGAAACCATTGGTAGTAATATCGTTCCCAAATAAATGAATAAAAGCTAAAACTTTTATTTGTCACTTCATTCAACTATCAACGTTCTATCACAGATATTGAGCACTCTTCTAATAACACTGTACGTTGGATTACTATTACTTTTTCTAATATATATATATATATATATATATATATATATATATATATATGTGTGTGTGTGTGTGTGTGTGTGTGTGTGTGTATATACATATGTATCCATAGATATAGGTACATACATATATACATACACAGATACACACACACACACACACAATATATATATATATATATATATATATATTATATATATATATATATATATATATTGTATCATTATTATTATTATTATTATTATTATTATCATTAATATTATTATTATTATCACCCATTTAACTTAAGACAGACTGTTTCCCGCCAAACGGACTGTCGTAAGTCAGAGCGAATATAACACACACACACACACACACACACGTGTATGTGTTTATAATAATCACTCGTTTTAATTACAAAGCACATTAATTACGTCATCTTTTCTTTTTTAAAATATCCCAATTTAAAAAAAATAAAAACAAACACACCTCTTCAGTAATAAACTCACAATTACAACATTTAAATTACAAACATTTAAATGAATCGATTTTTCAAAGTCAACGAAAAATTTCGTAATATTTCGTATTCAAATATTTATTTGAACAAACAAAACTTTTACAATTTTTTTTTTCGCAGTTACATTTGAAGAAGAATATTTTATCGCGACGCAATTTAACTTTGGCCAAATCAAATATGGGACTCAAAATGGATATATAAAAAAAAGAAATAAGTTCATAACAAAAATTTAGTTGATGATTAAATAAGGAACGGGTAGAAATCACCACAACACACAGACTTCGGAAACCTCTAATATGAATATTCATGTCTTTATTTGTATTTTTAATCCTAACCACCCAAAAGCAAACGGCAAACATGGGGCACCCAGTGAGGACCGAACTCTCTCATAGTAATGGTCTACTACCCTAGTTCAGTAACTATTTAAACCACGCGGGACTTGACTTAAAACTAAGCTTAACTTAATTGTGGTACAAGGCCAGAAATAAGGGGCACTCGGTGAGAATCGAATTCCCGGTAGTAAAAACGAATCTGCTAGACAAGCACGCCACTCGCTAACCAAGTTTTTTTTTTATCGTAATCTGGTTTAAGTGGTTAGTAAATAAATCTGATCAGGACATTGTTGGAATACTAAATAAATTTTTTTTTAACAATTTGCTTGTATATAGTCTAAACCTGTTTTTGAACGTAAAAAAATAAACTATCACATATTTTACAAATGGGCTTTTTTTTTGTAAAGACGACAGCGCCTACTCCTTCCCCTTTCTGTTACGTTAGTTATCCATACTACTACCATTAGTACAACTATTATTATTACTACTACAGTTACCAGAGCGATGAGCCGACGTCAGAGGCTGATTTGTCTCCTTCGTTCACGTGACCTCATGCAATTACACACTTCTCTCTGCTAATTACAAATCGCTTGCAAAGAGCCTTGGCTCGATCGACCAATCAGCGAACGCCCCCCGTGCTATCTGTTTATAAAATCTTTATTTCATTCACAGCCCGTGCATTTTAAAGAGGGGGAGGGACATACGCTAGCTTTATGAAACGCCATTTAAAGGCTGTCAAAGATGGGGGGAGGCAACCCTTCAGTCATCTCCGCCCCCATCGCCTCCCTCCCTTCCTCTTTAAATTTTAACACCAAATATGTTGCGTTACATGAAGCTGATTTTTTTTTAGAAAGCTTTCAACAAAAAATAGATCTCGTTTTGTAAAAAACTTAAAACTGATTATTAAGTATTAGAATTTTCTTTTTAAATTATTAGAACTCTAAAAGCTAACAGCATAGTACCCACAAAAAATTACCTGATTAATTACGTATTATGATACTTACTTCTGCCTTGGATCAGAGTGTAGTATCTGCACTTGTATGAATTTCAGTCATTTAAAAAAAAACTTCTATAAAATGTGTGCTATATTCACACATATGAATGAAAGTATAGGCACATAAACGTTAACTTATTGGTTTGATTTATTTGTTAAACAGCATATCAACCCTTTTGGGTTATTAATGACGAAATTTGATTCATTTATAAATGTTTGATTGTAATCATAACTTTATATATTTTTTTAATAGTCGATAATAATCATTTGTTTATACAGCGTTATATGGTTTTAAATGTTCATATTTAAAACTGATAATTTATACACAATTATATGGTTTAAAGTAACTATTCCTATAATAATAATAATAATAATAATAATAATAATAATAATAATAATAATAATTCCAGCAGATCATAGGGAGAAGATGAAAGAAAACGAAAAGATTGGCAAATACCTGGACCTTGCTAGAAAATTGAAAAAGCTGTGGAATATGAGTGTGAAAGTGATACCAATTGTAGTTGGGGCACTTGGAAGGGTCCCGAAAAGCTTAGAACAAAGACTAAAGGAACTGGAAATAAAAGGAAGAATTGAGACCATCCAAACAACAGCATTGTTGAAATTAGCCAGAATACTCAGGATAGTCCTGGAGATCTGAGAAGACTTGTTGTCACTCAGACTCCAGTGAAAGACCATCAGCTAACGCTGGTGTGAAAAACTCACATAATATTAATAATAATGTTTACGCACAATATGGTTTTAAGTATTCCTATCCAATACAAATAATTTTCAAACAGATCTATTTGATCCAGTGATGGGCTCTAACTGATACTAATTTCGGTAAGACTGTAACAGAAAGTAATAGCAATGAAGATGTATTTTACACTCCACAGAACTCCACAACTGTCATACACATGACATCCCTTTTTGGGTGGAGTGGGGCTTACCAAGACCAACTTACTATATCGGTGGCCTCGGGCTTACTCCCTCTACAAAGGATTCAGTCGATGTTCTAAACGTTTGTAAACTATATTTATATATATATATATATATATATATATATATATATATATAGTCGTTGTAGAGTCTACGTATGCTTCTTTGTTGGTATATCTGATCTGATGAGTCTAATTTTCAATGTATCGGCCTCAGTCTAAAACATTCCTCGTAAAAGAGAGATAATTCTCTCGAAATATTGGATGAAATAAAATGGAACTTAACACATAACATCCAACTCAGTTTCTCATATATATATATATATATATATATATATATATATATATATATATATAAAGATAGTATGGTTGGAGTAAAATCCGACTTTATGAGGTAGGTAAAAGGATAGTGAACAAAAATAATAACCAAAACAAGTCTACGAGTTGAAATATTTCGTCCAATTCATAAGGACATCCTCAGTCAAATGATTTTAGACTTGTTTTGAGTTATTATTTTGTTCACTATCCTTTTACCTACCTATATATATATATATATATATATATATATATATATATATGTGTGTGTGTGTGTGTGTTGTGTGTGTGTTAATTCCAACCTGTTCTGGCCTTCGGTTATCATCAGAGGAAATTTGTTTCGTGACCGTCTACATTTCAAGACTGAAAGGCTTATGAATGCCACAGGATTGACTTCACATGTGAATTAAACTTAAACTGTAAAACTTTACGATTTAAACATCATACCTTGGAAACTATATATAAACACGGGAAAGGTTTTTTTATTTTTATATTTCATTTTTTTTAGTAAGATTTATTTATATATTGAGGAGGAAGTTTTCGAAGATGTGTGTGTGTGTTTTTTTTAAGATTAAAATGTAATACTTTTTGAATGGTTTAGTTTCTTGAAGAGTCCATAAAGGGTAAAAGGGTTTCAAGATTTGAGAAAATGTCCGACAGAATTGCTGGTTGGTTGATGGTTGTTTTGTTTTACGACATATCAACCCTTTTCGAGTCATTTAGTGCCGAATCAAGTCATTTTGGTAACCAAAAAGACTCAGATTGCTTACAGTAGCTGCTGTTGCTTAAATGGTTACCAAATTATGTATTGAACAAGTCATCGCTTCTTAACTTCGGTGATCTACTGACAGAATGGAAAAAATCGAAAACAAAACGTGAAATAAAAAAAAATAAAAAAAAAAAAATGGCAGATTCTTTAGTTGATACAACGTTTCACTCATTTACGAGCTTCACCAGGTAATGATTTTGGGGAAATTTTTTTTAAATGAATACTGTGTAAAAAGCAGTTTAGTTTTTCTAGTATTTAAAAAAAAAAAATTTTTTCAAATCAATATTGTCATGATAACGACATATTTGGCAAATCAACAATACAAGCCGAATAAACTATTTCTATTGAGCACCTACCTTAGCTTAAAGGAAACTAAGACCAGAAACATTGGACACCCAGTGAGAATCGATCTCCTAGTAACCGTCAACCCACTAATCATTACACGACACAAGATGCTCTTATCTAATGAGCTTAATTGAATTGTGCCACAAGGTAAGAAATGTGTTCATTCTTGAAATGTGAGGTGTGCAGAAAAAGTATTGAGACTGAAGCTCGATTTGCCAATACAGAAATGGGCAATGGATGATACTATTGTCCCATAATAGTTGGTACTTTTCAATATAGATTTCTTATGCTAAATGTAACATCCATTATGGGACATAGGCAGTATTATGCAAGGTGTGCAAAAAAAGGATTTAGACTGAAGCTGTATTTACTAAGACATAAATTAACCAAATAAACTTCCATATGTACACATGTTTGCTCTTCCTACACTGATAAACAAACGAACCCAGTCATGAAATTAATTCTTATCTCACCAGCTCTCCCCGAGAAAAGCAAACCGTGACCCCTGTCTGACACTCTTCATACAGCAGTATTAGAAATCTAACTAACAATTGCCTTATTTTTGTTTAATTACATAAGATTTAACTACAATTAAAAAGCAAGTATGTATCATCAAATTTCTTCAACTAGATGTACTGGTGCAGTTAAAGATGTTGGAATGCAGTGATAGTCTGTACATATCAGCACTTAGCCCTGACAATTTTCAATGCTAAAATTGTTAAATTGAAAATTGGGTAATCCAACATCGAACAAATCCAGGACATTAAAAGAGGGATTACTTTTTAATATTTTTGTCATGAAGATTTAAATGAATAAAATATTATTTTCACACACACACGCACACTTTGAAGAGTTTTTAAACTACCTACAACCACAGTTGCGACACATTGTTCGCCTGAAGGGAAACCTGGATAAAAAAACTAAATCCAAATCCTTGTTTGTCATTTTTAATTAAAGATGTTTAAAAAAGAATTTGCCTATACACATCACATACACATTATATATCAGCGGTCTGATGATACTCATGGGTAGAAATAGATCTATAACCGCAGAATGACCGATTTTTAAGCCTTTTCTTTACCAATTTATATATATATATATATATATATATATATATATAAATGTACATATTGAATAGTTCAAATAATCGGGAAAAAACTATCAGTTGACACTGGTATAAAAAAAAAACTTGCAAGGAGTAAAATAATAATTATAAGAATGTCATGACATCAATTTTACAGATCGGTCACCGAGCCGGTCCAGCTTTTTTGAAAATGCAGGTAGTTACAAGATTTTAAGTTTTTTCGACGAATTTATCATGAAGCAGAAAAAAAAGTATTAAATAAGGAAAACATTATCTTTAAGACATTTTTAAGGAGTTGAAAACTGTCTTAAAGAGAGAGAGAGAGAGAGAGAGAGAGAGAGAGAGAGAGAGAGAGAGAGAGAGAGAGAGAGAGAGATCATCCTTCCTCCCTTCTCTCTCTCTCTCTCTCTCTCTTGTGCGAGCACTAATTACGTAGTACTAGCTCGGTGATTAACTTACTTATTGAAAAACATATCTAATTTTTGATAAATAATTTTTTCCCTCTATTTTTAAAACCCTTTTTCAGTATTTTTAAAGAAGTTTTAAAGAATCTTTGACTAAAAATTACGTTTCCAACAATTTCTTTTTCTTGTTTATAATTTCCAGGCCGTATTTCTGACGTGGAGACTATCTTGTTTGATTGTTTCTTTTTCTAACTATGGAAAAAAAAAACCAAAGAAAAAAAAAAAAAAAAACAAGCCTCATCTATTGAGAAAGGAAGTTGGGGGAAAAGCCTTAAAACAAAGAACGGTAACTTTCATTTGCTTTTGAGTTCATCAGCCGTACTTATCAAATAAACGTCAGTAAGAATAAAAATTTTACACATTTTTTTTGTTTTTTTTAAAGAAAGTTAAAAAAAAAACCCAAAAAAAACAAATTACTCCATTTTTTAAATTTTTCATTGTATTTGTTATTCTCTTTCCATTATTTGGTTGTTGTTGTTTTGTTTTTTGTTTTTTTTTTTGTGTGTGTTCACCATTGACTATTTAGAATCTTGAATATTATATTAATTCCAAGATTTCTTTCTTTCGTTCGTGATTATTTTAAATAAAAAGAAAGCATATATATATATATATATATATATATATATATATATATATATATATATATATAGATAGATAGATAGAGAGAGAGAGAGAGAGAGAGAGAGACAAAGATAAACGTTTGATGATAGAAAACAATTAGAAATATCTGATAAAGTAAAATGCGATCAGCAAATTCAAAGTTTAAAAAATTAAAGTTAAATTCCGCGAGAAACTCTTAAAATTTAAATCTTTATAATTTATTTATTTATTTTTTAGTGATAGTTGTTTTTTCTTTTAGTCTGTAAAAAATCAGATCTTTTTTTTGTTGTGTAGTTTATAAACTGAGACGGATACACAACAGATTGTTTTGATTAATAAAAAATAGAAATGGGCTTAAAAGACAGAGATGAAAATAAAGTTTTTATTCAATGAGATTTTAACACGTGACGATTGAAAATTTCAAAGTGCAACATGACTTTCAATGAACCCAAAGGGTTTTTGAAAAAATATTTAAGAATCTTGCAAAACAAAACAAAAAAAGAGAAGGGTAAAGTTTGAGTTATTATTGATATAAGATAAAACATAAATATTATATATTTCAATTTTGACTAAAAATTTATTTGGATTATTCGGACTATTGTCATCACCTTTATTGCTATCTGCACAACTTTTCACCGTTTAACAATAAAGGTGAGTCCAAATAATCCAAATTATCAAGCCTCATCTAAAAAAATTCAGAGAAATAAAACTGTTATTTTACGAGCAATTTCAAACCATTTCTGCTATCGTCAAAATTAAACAATTTGATGAAGCAACACCAAAAAGAGACGAATTGATAAATGTAAAAACTGGTCATTCGATTTGTTATAAAATCACATTCTTAACGATATTAAACGATTCTATTTTAATTTTTTTTTATGAATTTTTAACAATTTAAAATAAAGAAATGTGTATGTATATTCTATCTTATCAAGCTCAAAATGTTCTTTCTCTCAGTAATCGGAGAGTTCGTATCATGAAAAATGGTTGAATATCACTTTAGGATTTAAGAATGGATACTAAAGGGCAGCTTGGTACTTAAAGAAGAACATCGGGTACTCTTAGCAGCGTGTAGCCTTGAGCCAGACTTAAGAGGGCTTAGAATGGAAACAAGATTATTCAAGATAAAAAAGGGGACATTAAGAATTAAAATCCTTCAACATTTTAATTAAAGTTATATATATATATATATATATATATATATATATATATATATATATATATATATATATATATATATACATACACGTGATATTATATATATATATATATATATATATATATATATACACGTGATGTTTATACATATACATATATACACGTATTTTATATATATATATATGAACAAAAGTGTATAAGAAAAATAGAATACTTATTTTGTGTTATTTGTTGGGTTTTTTTTGGTGGGGGGGGGTATTGTTCTAGTTTCAACCTTAGATCATCGTCTAGTGAATAGTTGTTTAAAAAACTAATAGTCTTTTTAAAAGAGTTGATATGCCGGAAAAGAACCGGCAAAAATGAATTGGTGACGTAGCATTTCAATTCGTTGAATATATATGTATATTTCATACACACACACAAAACCGGCATGCTTATTATATATATATATATATATATATATATATATCAAAACCTATGTATACCGAACATAACAGGATATACGTTAAGAAAATATATAAAAAGCACTAAGTATTTTAATTGGAAATGGACCAGTAAAAACTTTTGACTTTTCAGTTACAAAAGACACATGAGCTAGCAGCACGCACACACACACACACACACACACACACACACACGCACACACACACACACACAGAGAGAGAGAGAGAGAGAGGGGGGAGTACTAAAAAGATTAAAGATAGTAACTAGACGACCCATTAGGTTCCCATTGTGTTAACAGTCCATGATGATACTAGGGCTTTTATTTATGAAGGATTAAAGGATACTAATTAGCATTTCAAAGTTGAGAATTTAGAGGATTCATTACAACAATAATAAAATAATAACAAATGCCATACAGACCCCACACAAGTATTATTCAGTTGCAAATTGGACAGTAAATTTCTCTATTCTGTTTTAAAGTACATTTTATCTGACAAAAATGTCGCTTTGGTGTGCCGGTTTTTACTGGAGAAATATTATATACAAGGCCAGCGCGTACTACCCCCGAACCACAGGCCAGATGGGGCCCAAGCCTAGTTGGGGGTCACAGAAGGGCACATATCATATATCTTATGTGAATAATACTTTTATGAAAATTGACATGTAGTAGAGCGGGTCCCGTATTATAGATTCGGAGGGACCCACGAGACTCATATATATATTATATATATATATATATATATATATATATATATATATATGTGTGTATGTGTGGTGTGTGGTAAAGGAATGAGTTACCGGTAAAATATTTGGTTGGTCTTAATATTTGGTTGGTATAAGTGTTACTCGGATAAGTCAGCGGTATAACAAATATAAAGTGCTCAATACGTAAGTAGAGCGGATTTATTATTATATTGTGTACAGAAATAATCTACTCGAGTTTCAGCATGTGCGTGTGCGTTTATATATATATATATATATATATATATATATATATATATATATAAGATTTTTGTAAGAAAATCAACCTTTCATAAATTTAACTGTAAAAATATAATTTGGTTAAAATAGCGAAAATACTATAATAATGATAATAATAATTTCTTTGGGATTTTGAGATACAAAATGATTAACCAATCTCGGCCAAAGGCCACGCCTAGTATTAATTAACAAAAAAAAACACGTCATCTTGTGGATTTTGCTGTTCCAGCTGACCGTAGAGTGAAAGTGAAAGACAAAGACTTGGATCTTGCCTGAGAGCTGAAAACTCGGTGGAACATGAAACTAACGGTGATATCAATTGTAGTTGGAGTTCTTGGGACGGTTCCCCAAAGGCTGGAAAGGAAACTGGGGAATTGGAGACCAGAGGAAGAATCAGGACCATAAAGATCACAGCATTGTTAAGATCGGCTTAAATACCTGAAAGAGTCACGAGGACCTGAGGAGACCTGCTGTCACTCAAGCTCTAGAGAAAGAACACCAGTGGGAGTGAAATATTAATGATAATGATAATAATAGGAAAATTGAAACTACCCAGAATCCCAGCACTACTAAGATCGGCAAGAATACTTAGGAAAGTCCTGGAGACCTGAAGAGAATTGTTATTACTCAAACCCCAGAGAAAAACAACAATAACAACAACAACAACAAACAATAATGAGGATAAAGAGAAAATATTTACGGTTGCACATTTTTGTTTTCGAAGTTTGTCCAGTCTCGCCGGACGAAAATGTTTGGCTCATTTAAATCATCCTGACATGTTTTTTCATCTACTGGTTAAAAAAAAAAAATGTTCAAAGTTTTATCGCGTTTTAGTCTCTTCCCAACCTGAAACTTCTTTGTTGTTGTTGTTGTTGTTGTTGTTGGGCGAAAGGGGGTGGGGCAAATGTGGTGGGGGGTCCGGGCAATGAAGATGAACCGCAGACATACGGTTTTTATTTCCAAGTCAACTTTGTGATAACAAGCCAGTTTGTCATTTCCATCTTCCACCCCGCCCCTACAACCCCCCCCACTCCCCGAGCGGTCAAAACTCTAGTCCCACCCCCCCACCACCACCACTACGCACGCACACACACCTCCCCTCCCTTCCTACTCCTCCTCCTTCTCTACCATCATCATCATCATCATCATCATCACCACCACCACCGCCCGAGTCTTAATCTCATCATACAATGTTCGGACGCCTCTTCTTTTCCATTTACAAACACACATAGACCCACGATTGAGGTGAGGGGGTCCCCCAAACACAGACACACATGTACGTCTTCATCAAGATCCTCACATTCAAGATTAATAAAAAAAAAAGATGCTACAATCCGAAAAACGAGTCCATACATACCAACAAGGCTATCACAGTAACAGCCACTTACTAATCATAGAACAAAGACAGAATCATGGGGCACCCAGTAAGAATCGAACTCACTACTAGTTGGTCTCAGCTCGCTAATCCTTATACCATCTGAGTCTTCCTTCATTTACTAATTAGATAAGTTTGCCACAAGGTCAGGAATATGGGTTTACGCAATTTGAGAATCAAACTCACTAACAATGGTTTGCTACTCTACCTTGCTAACAATTACACCACGTGAGGTTCCCAAAAACTAAATATATAGTAAGTGTTTAGAAAAGAAAAAAAATTTGGATGGTTGAATCTTGGCACAAGTACATGAGCATGGGGCGCCCAGTGAGAATTGAACTCAATACTGCTACCCCAGCTCGCTAAATATTACACACAAAGAGTTTCACATTAGTATTCATATACTAAGCTTAGGTTGATTTAGCACAAGTCAGGAAGTATGAGGCACCCCGTGAGAATCGAACTCACAAACAATGGTCGGCTAGTCTAGCTTACTAACCATTACACCACATAAAACGACCTTTATTTACTAATTAGTTTGGCACAAGACCAGAACCATGGGGCACCCAGTGAGAATCAAACTCAATAGTGTGCAGTTATAGGTATTTACGAAACTTAGTTTAGGCCTGAAGTATACGGAACCCAGTGAGAATCGAACTCTCTAACAATGGTCTGCTAGCCAAGCTCGCTAACCATTACACCACACAAGGATTT
>CM042155.1:76169819-76202319 GCA_023376005.1 Doryteuthis pealeii
ATTAAAACAGTTAAAATCCCCTTCGCATTCTGTAGGTGATAACAGCCTGATGGTTAAGGTGATAGACTGACACTGAACCGATCGGATTTCAATTACAAATGTCTAGCCACACTGAAGAGACTTGATAAGTCAAAACACGTGCCTGTGGATGACTGTGTGTGTGTGTGTGTCTTTAGGCATGGTCGACCAAATTTGGGACTTCTTTCTGACTCATCTCGTCATAATAACAGTTCATCCAAAAGAAATAATTTACTTTCACCATGAGCAAAAAATAATCGAGTTTAATTCAGTTTAACATATTCAAAATATACTATGATTTTGGTTATTTCCTATAACTCCAACATAAACAAAGGGGAACCACTCTTGACTGATAAATTATTTATATATTTTCCCATTAAACTAACCATAAACCCTAACCCTAACCCTGTCTTCTTTTTCCCCAGTGGATCAATAACTAACTAAATAATTTATCAGTCAAGAGTGGTTCCCCTTTGTTTATGTTGGAGTTAAAGGAAATAACCATGATTTTTTTTGTCAATATCCAAGAAAAAATTACATCATGGTTTTAATATAGATTTTAGATCTACTGATTGCGAAATTCCAATAAAAATCTAGTATAACTTATTCAGCTAAGCAGTAAATATGACTTGTTTAAGTTAGTTAACAAACTTTAACTAGAATTAGATATTTTTTTAGCTCTTTAACATAATTTTAATAACGTATATTTTATTAAGTATATTAGGTAAACTATTTTTTACGATTTACACATAAAGGGCATTTCGTCCTTAGAAGGTTCTCCATCTTGGAACGGAATATCAAAAAATGCCGTTTGGTACTCTTCGAGATCAGAAATTATAAATTCGCGTAAAAATGGCAAGTTACAAATAGAAATACGCATAAGCGGGTTGGTATTGCGAAATTACCACTGTTCATGCAGTATTGCAGGTGTACAACTGCATGCAAATATTTATACATGCGTAGAAGATACTCGTTTTGAAAAGTCGAAAAAAGAAATAAAAATGAAAATAAAGAATATGTACCCGAATGAAACCTGCCGACCACTTGTAGATTACAAAGAAAGCGAAAATAAAAAAAAAAAAAAAATAAAAAAAACGTATATTATGCAAGTATATCAATTCTCTTACATAATATGACCGACTGTCCGTGATTAGAGAGTCTGTTAGATTCACCTAGCATTTCAACAGACGTTATGATTCTATCAGTTCGCGTCTTTATCATGTTTTGTTCATTCTTTCTGTTTATTTGTTTATGTATTTATTATAAATTCGATATCCCTTAGGCATGCAGTAAGTTTGTTTAATCAACCTTCTCCACCCACCCAAAAAAACAAAAAAAAAACAAAAAACAACAAAACAAATAAACAATTTACAGCTATTGATTTCAAGCTTTCGATAAGCGATGGTGTCTCTTCAATTTCAATATGGCGACATAGTTAACTTTTTTTTTTCTCTCCCAGCCTATGTAGATAACAGCGTAACAGTTATTATATCAGCTTAACTTGTTACATAAGACTGTTAGTACATATCACTTCACGATAGCTAAACATCAGCAATATTAATTAATTAAATTACTAGCAAATATATGCACCCTCCGTAGGGTGCAAGTATTTAAGTTTTAATGTAATAAAATATTGTATTAAATTAGAAAGGCTAATGAAACTAAATAAGAATGCAGATAAAAAGAGGGGGTATAATCGAAACTGAAACTTACTCTTCCATCACCCCCGTCTTTCATTGTTATTTTTTTCTAATCTAAGTATTTAGTTAAAAGAGGAAGTAAAGAATAAAATGACAGTTATTTTTTCTTGTTAATGGATTTCATTTAAGATTCATTGAAGAGATTTTTTGCTTATATTCATTAAAATAAAACCAAACAGTTAGAAATCAATAATACTAAGCACATATTTTGTAAAATCACAATTTTAATATCAATATGCAAATTAGCCTTCCCATTGACACTGTAAACCGCTATTTTGTTGTATATATAAATATAATTGCATGTTGTTAGTATGTAGATATGGTTAACAGTATTAATAATGTAAAACAATTTTATTAATAATTGAAGTTAAAATAAAAATAAAATCATTGAGAATGTGATATCAATAACAAAGGGAATTGTGACTTGAGTAGTAATATAGTTTCGGTTACAGACAGAAAAACACACAATCTCCATTATAATAAGATATATATATATATATATATATATATCAATGGACCTGGCGAAACTGAGATAGATACGTATATATATATATATATATATATGTTTGAATTTATATATATTCAGCTCTTTGGGGTTTTTTGTGATATGCTTGTCCATAAGTGAATTGAGACCCATCTGATGAGGCGAAAATTTGGGGAGCCGGTTTAAATCAACTTAGATTTATATGGGCCCCAATTTTCGTCGAAATAAATTTATTATGGGATTACTGTATTGAGTTCTTCCTTTATTGATAAATATTGCTCTGTATATAATCTAAAAGGTTATTTTACATTGAGCTCTCTTTAGTGATTTAATGATTCACTGTATTTATACATACTGGATCATCAATATTAGTACAGTGGATCTTAGAAATCACATATAGAATCATCCCTTACTACCAAGTTTTGGATAAATCTCATATATATATATATATATGTATAGTTAAGTGTGTATGTCTAGATAGCTAGTTAGATGGCGATATTAGACATATAGATAGATAGATAGAACCGAGTGATATATATATATATATATATATATATATATATTATATATATATATATATTGAATAGACTGTGATAAATAATATAGATAGTCTCATATATATTATATATATAATATATATATATATATATATATATATATATATATATAGAGAGAGAGAGAGAGAGAGAGAGAGAGAGAAATGCTAGGTGAGAGAGAGAGATAGCAACCCACCCCGATATAATATAAGATCTCATCTTTTCTATGGAATTTATAGTTATGAAACGATAGTAAGAAAGTGAAACCTTTTAGTTTTTATACTGCTCTGCTGAGCAGCATTCGAGCACTTTTTGATTCATCAAACGCGTTTTAAAGGATTGTTTATTCTTATCAGTTTACCAAATACGAGAGTCGGTTGAAAAGTTCATAGGCTGACCAAGATATACTCATAGAATGGGATCAACTGAGGAGGTTTTTTTTCGCGGTCCACACAATTCTTCCATCATATAAACTTTTCAGTCAACTTTTTAACCCACCCTCGTATATATATATCTATGAGTCCCCACCCCGGGCTTGAACAATGGCCACCCGACTTGCAATACCCAGGCGACGTGTCTGACTCGTACTATAATCTTAAATGCAAAAAAAAAAAAAAACCCAAAAAACGGAGGTCTTAAATGGCATTAAATACGAAAATTCACAATATTCTGTATTGAAGGCGTTTTGATTACTGAGCGAACAAAAACGAACATGTCAGTTAACTTTGAACCACGTATCTTTGAGAATCTGTTTTACGCCTCAAAAAT
This sequence comes from Doryteuthis pealeii, assembly GCA_023376005.1. Lineage (NCBI taxonomy): Eukaryota > Metazoa > Mollusca > Cephalopoda > Myopsida > Loliginidae > Doryteuthis > Doryteuthis pealeii. The sequence continues at coordinate 76,173,326 of CM042155.1, forward strand.
ACGTGGTTAAAAGTTAACTAACCTGAAAAAATGTAAAAGTTTTCGAATAAAATAACTGGTGCATTATATCTTTTATAAGGGGCCGGGATAGCTCAGTCGGTAGAGCGTTCGGCTAGAAACCACAAGGTTCCAAGTTCGATACCGGTCCTCGCCAACTCAGCGTATGAGTAGCACAGGGATCTGTGCGGTAAAGTAAGGAGCTGATGGTAGGTGTGGCGCTCCACCTCAGACGCCAAAACAATCTCCTTGGTCTAGCGCTATTGAAAAGGGGATAGATTCCCTCGCTGACTGGCTGATACCGACTTTAGGCCGACCCGACGACTTTACTTTACTTATATCAACACTGAACATTTCATTAAATTCGGTTAATTTCCTGATTCTTTTTCCTTTCGGCGGGGTGACAAACAATGGTGGAATTTAGGTCCGTTAAGTTCGATTTAACCCAATGGCCACCCGACTTGCAATACACAAGCGACGTGTCTGATTTGTACTATAATCTTAAATGCAAATAAAAAATGGAGGTCTTAAATGGCATTAAATATGGAAATGCACAATATTCTGTATTGGAGGCGTTTTGATTACTGAACGAACAAAAAATGAGGCTCAGCAAGATGGAAACGAGGCTCAACAAAATGGAAACGAGACGTAAAAAGAAACCTATTGTGTTGAGACAGACATCCAATAAAATGACCAAGTCAGAGGTCAGGGTTGAAGTGATGGCTGGCAATCACTGATATGAACGCTGCCATTGATAAATTTAATTACACAATTATGTTAATATTTCTCAATAAACAAAATTAGCAGCCTTTTAGGGGGGGGGGGGAACAAGAAGGAATAGATTTTGAAAAGCCCTTCCTCTTTGAACAATCCAATATCAATGATAAATTTCCTTATGTTTCCATTTGACCAGAAAGAGAATTTTTGATCTTAACCTAACCCGTAGCGACCTCGAAAGTCAGTACCACCTAATTCATGTTCATCGTCATATCAAACTTGTCCTGGATATAATACCAAACTGTATCCAGTGGCAGAGCTATGGTTCTGCATCTCTGGAGATTGTGGAGGAACACACTAAAATATGGTGAGATTCCAGCTTTGTGGGGTGTAGAATAGGCTTAATTGCAATTACTACCAGATACACTCTTACCCTGAGAGGTGTTACCAGTTAGAGTTGTTGACTTTTCTGGATATAGTTATTTACTAAGCTGAGCTTAGATGTGGCACAAGGCCAGAAGTATGGGGCACCCAGTGAGAATCGAACTCACTAACAATGGTCTGCTAATCTAGCTTGCTAACCATTACACCACGTGAGGTGCCCGACTTTTCTGGATATATATATTTACCAACCCCTCCGCACGTGCAGGATACGACACAATGTCAATTTCTTAAGCGGAGTTCAACAGGTTTGAATTCAGAGTTTTCCTTCTCCTAGACTGGTTACCTAACCATGGTTAAGCCCTGCTATTTATCCATAGCTAGAGGGAGAGTCGGATTCATACCTTTCCCAAGGGTATTAGCGCTAAGTGAAATGCAATTAACACGTCCAGGATTTGAACTCGGGGCGACGAGTCCATTTCCCATGACTTTTCTGGATATAAGGTGTGTGCTAGACGCCCACTCTTATTTCATAGACTGGGCGATAGTCATGTGACCATATTCTTGTCCAATCACTGGCAGTGATCTGCTGCTGATATTATCATTTATACTGACTGTTTCTAATCTTAGGTACTCACAACCACTTGGATCTTCATGGACGACGGATCATATATCGCTGGACCTTTTTGACACTACGTAGGATTCCAAAACTTAGGACTTATTCACTTACCAAAGGATTCTATAGTAAAGGACTTATTCACTTACCAAGGGATTCTATAATTCAGGACTTACTTACTTATTTACTTTAAGTTCTTTACAACTGGCCAGGGATGGCGGCCAGATACTTAACAAGGGTTCCATCTATTAGCATTCAAATAGATATATTTAAAATACATTATGTCTATTAATACATTGGTCTTCAAGACTTGATCTTGTAATTAAGTATGAAGTGTTTATCTGTTCAAAATTATACATTTTTGTTCTGTATATATTTAGAGACCACATTCGTTAAACTGACTTCGGCATAAAATGAACAAATAAAGGTTGATAGGCGGTAAAATGGACTGACAAAAACCAAACAGTAAAGGCAAGATCGACTGCATCCGGTGGTGAGGCTTCGGTTCTGCCGCTCTGTGGAATGTAAAGTCACTACGTTACCATTGCTCTCAACTCCTCTCTGATCCGGAATAGGGTTCTATGGTTCAAATGGATCTGGTTAAGATAATGAACTTTAAAACGGTATATATATATATATATATATAATTTAATATACCAAACTTATTGGTAAATCCTCGCGGTGAGAAAAAACCCAGCAAATAGTTTGACTGTAAAAATATACTACCAAACATCAACCGAGGAGAAAAAAAAATTTTTGGAAAAAAGAAAAGACCAAGATAATCGTACCAACAAAAAAAAATCTATTGGTACAATATTCAGCCAAAAGAAAAAAACAATTTATATGCATATATATATATATATATATAATATATATATATATTCATACAAAACCGCCAGGAGACTAAAGCTAATAAGTAAAAAGTGCTCAATACCTAAGTAGAGCAAATAATAAAGATAAATCTAATGAGTCAGACGAACCTACTAAAAGTTTCGCTTAATGCTCTTCAGGGCTGAGATCTGACTCAGTTACTGACTGGTTATATATATATATATATATATATATATATATATATATATATACCTGTGTGTGTGTGTGTAATGAATGTTGATAAATCTTTTTTGCTTGTCTTAGAAGTATGGAAAATATATGTTGAAGAGTAAAGATCAGTAAATACTAGCCTGAAACGATCTAGTGACATTCCCTGTAGTGGAAAGGAGGGGGAGGACCTCTCAAAATAGTTTTGTCTAACGAGGAGAGAGCCCATTTTTGTTTTTTTCTTCTGCTAGACCGGTTGCCATATCAAGGTTAAAGAGCCCAGTCTGCCCTGCTATTTACCAATAGTTGGACGGAGAATAGATGGAATCGTACCTTCCGCAAGGGTATTTGCGCTATGTGAAATGCAAACTACAGAGTCCAGGATTTGAACACGTCTCACCGTGTCCATTTCCTACGACGCTAACCACGCGCCTCCAACTGAGCGGGTCCGGGTGCGGGTGCGGATGCTACACATTATGTTGGGCAGACACAGAAACGGAGATAGGATGTCCGAATCCTGTACCTCGCTGGAGATATTAGTCAGGCTTACGGTCTCTCTATTGACATAAAAAAAAGAACAAGGGGGTTTAAACGGACAGACCGTGAGGCTCGTGCCGACTGGATTTGACCTTTTAATGGCAAGGTGTGAAAAAGATTGACCATCTGAATAGGGTAGGGCACGTGGCTGGGGTCGATTGGGGGTGATTGTCGACCGTGATCTTCTCAAAACACTTTATCCCCGCTGGCTATTATTCATCAATTTCAAGGTATAGCAGATGGCCACCACCGACTGAAGATCCCCACCCGTATTTTTTATATATATATTATATATATATATATATATATATATATATAAAGTGTGTGTGTGTGTGTGTGTTAAGAGAATTATTGGTCATGTTCTTATGAGAAAACCGTCTGCTAATTTTGCAATTAGGACCTGACTGTCCATTTTATATATTTCCAACCCATCTGACCCGGATAAAAAGGATAAAATTGTAACAGTTTTATTTGCTCGGGGTTCATTTAATATAATAGAAGGTTATGAAGGGGTCATCTTCATTTTCATAGTAAACCATTAAATCTTTCATGGTCCTTTGAAATAGTTTAATCAGCTGAGTTCTGGATACTCCCTCTCTCTCATTATACACACATACACACACACACATTATATATTATATATATATATATATATATATATATATATAATGTGTGTGCTACACATATGTATACAAACATTATGAGCATATTTAAACTCGAAAGACATTCATAAAATTTTAAACTTTACATACTTTTAAACTATATAATGTACACACAAGGAAGGAAGAAAGGACAGACAGAACACACACGCACACACACACACACACACACACACACTGTCAGTCAAGCAGTTAGGGTTCGAATTACACACAAAGCAGCTTCGAGTCTATAACTCTGCTGATGAGGCATAATAGGCCGAAATGTACATTCAGAGAATGACTTTTTCTCGATTGTTTACGCTTCACGTTTAAACAGATATATCCGCCTAATTCATTAATTATCAACTAATTAATTTTCAAATTAGGTATGACTTCAATTAAGCACATATTCTCCCAAAATTAGTCGGCATAGCCATATCAAACTAACTGTTTGCGTGCTTTCATATATATATATATATATATATATATATATATATATATATATATATATACACAGACATGAACACACTGAGACAAATAGAAACGTTGATATATAGACATACTGGAGAGAAGGGTAAGATTATATATATATATATATATATATATATATATATATATATATATATATATATAGCCGACATGAACAGAGATAAATAGATAGACCTGCAAACAATATCTTTAAAAAACGTGGACAACTTTTATTTCTATTTCGTTGTTTATTCACATCTTAATCAAAACATTTTCTAATTTATTTACAAACAAATACAATGAAATAAGAAACAATCTATTTGTAATACTGCCACGAATATATATATATATATATATATATATATATATATATATATATATATTATATATATATGGTAAATATAGAATAACCTTTTCATAATTTTAAGTGGATTGGCTGCTGGCTGAAACCTTTGGAACCCAATAATTCTATGGCGTTTTATTCATTTATTTCAAAATGTCATCAGAATACACAATGAATATGTAGTAATCCAAATATAAGAATATACTTTTTCAATGCACTAAAGTTTTGTAACAATAATACCTAATAATATCCGTTTTTATTGTTTTGTTCAAAAGGCTATGAAAATTGGGCGTGCGATAGGTTGTATTGAGTTACAGGATACCAGCCGTAAGGAATGATTGCCGACATTTATAATCGATCATCGAAGACGGATTGCTTTTTACAAGGTGTTCCAACTTTCATATATATTATTTACGGGTACATCATCATAGCGTAATGGTTAACAAGCTAGTCTCGCAGATTAGTAAGTGGTGAGTTCAATCCTCGTTAGGTACTCAATTTCTGTGGCCTATTTCATTTCTGAAAAAAAAATTTTTTTTCAAAGAAATTCATTTTGTAATCAACCCGTAAAGAAACAATTCAAGTGTTTAATAAGTTACTGACCCTACATTCAAAGAAACACGGTGGAAGATTAGTTGGAGAAATGCTGTTTCCTTTCAAGAATAAATACAAGAACAAACACATACAATTAACAACATCATATTTTATTGCCCGAGCAAACCAAATAAAACAAAAAAATACAAAATCAGACAATGGAAATGTTCATGGAGAAAATGTACGTACGTTTACATAAACGTTCCCTAAAAGTCATTAAAGTTATTGTGAAACTTACATATTTGAGAAGTATTCCTTATAACAACCAAGGCATATTTAATTTTGCATAACCTGTGAGTAGGCAAGTAAACTTTTGACATTATATTTTGTGTAATTATAATTGTTTGAAATTTTATATATATATATATATATATATATATATGTTTTTATTTAAGTTGGGCGTTATTACGAAGCATCTAAAAATAAATGAATGAACTCGATGTTATAGAGTATTGGATTCACTTATTTTTTTATTATCATTTTTTATTTCTATTTTTTTATATATATACATGTGTGTGTGTGTGTGTGTGTGTGTGTGTGTGTGTACATGAGTGTTAATTTTACAAGATTGAAATTTAAATATAATGGGAAGGACAAAGGGCATCTCTAAGCTTCAAAATTCAATTCCACAAATTTGATGGCAATAAATCAAAATGTCATCTATACACGTGTAATAATTTTACAAAGTTAAAATTTAAACAAAATTGGAAGAACCACTAGCAACATTTGACTACAAAGTTTAATTCCATTAATTAGGGATTTTAAGACCGTATTCTGTGAACTTGACTTCAAAGTTTAATTCCATAAATTTTGTGATCATAAAATAAGGGTCGACTTATACAAGAGTATACACGGTAAATTTTATATACTAAATATAACAACTATAAAGATAGTATTATTTTTGTAGAATATCGCATATTTATAGTTAGATTTAAACTGTTCATATTTCAGACGAAACAGACGAGAGTTTCTTTTTTTTTATTTGTCTCTTTTCTAATTGTAAACTGCGATCTATATATATATATATATATATATATATATATATATATATATATATATATACATATGGGGGGCAGCATTCTTTCATTTATTCATGTAGAATTAAATAAAAGACATCTCTTGTTTAACAATTTTATTTTTGATCTTTTCGAGTTTTCTGGCCAACTTTTTCATATTTGGGTGGAATTCGTGGATAAGTCCACAAAGTTCAGTCCCGAGTACTTTGTGACTTATCCACGAATTCACCCAAATATTAAAAAGTTGGCCAGAAAACTCGAAAAGATCAAAATAAAATTGTTAAACAGGAGATGTGTCTTTTGTTTAATTCTACACACACACACACACACACACACACACACAACACACACACATATATATATATATATATATATATATATATATATATATATATATATATAATCAAAAGTTGAGGAAAAGTGAATAAAACGACACAAACAATTTCAATGAATTAAATGAAACATTAATCGATTAAAATTTTTTGTGTTGTTTTTATCCACTTTTCTTTAACTTTTAATCCCATTTTGTCGGATTTTACCAAAACTGTTACTTTCTCATATATATATAAGTTCACTTGTAATATACTTTCTATACGCTATGCCTTATATTATTTTCTTGGATTCGTACTTCTTTTATTTTCGTGTGCACTTCTTTCTTAACAGTCCCCGACCCTACAGCCAACCCCGCGACCCCCCACAGTTTTCTCAAATTGTGTAATACTCTTCGTCAGACTGACCATCACGCGCTTCAGCGACGGTCTTCGTCCTTTTCAAGAAAATTCGGTCAAGTTAGTCACATCTTGGAAATATGGCATGGAAAACAGAAAGCGTTTCCACTTCTTCTGCAAGGGGAATAGTGTTGTGCGTAGGGAGCTGGGGATTCGGTGGGGGTGAGGAATTCCAGTCTGTTGGCCGTGCGGTCACTAGTCCCCCAATACCACCGATATTCACACTAGTCATCCACAAAAAGAGAGACACTGTCTGGGGGTTGGGGGAAGAGACAGAGAAGGCAGACCTGGTAGTTCTGCTCCGCAAGGGGAAGTGGACATTGGTCAATACAATCAACGACTATGGACAGTACAGGGTTATAGTCGTGGACGGACAGTGGTAGTGGTGACGGACAAGTCTGGACTTGAGTCTAGACACCATGTCTGTCTGTTTGTCTGTCTGGGCCGGCAGCATTGTTATTGATTTATGTACTCCAATGTATGTTCCGAGCTGTCTGGCCGGGGAATGTCTGCTATTGCATATCACGTATGCGCGCCCACTCTGCAGACCCCCAATTCTTGTCACCACTAGCTCCTATTAAACCCTCTTATTATAGTCCTCCTTCCTACAAACCCTAAACGAAAATTATTATGGCAAAGCCACCAATTTGCCTATCAGGGTTACACGTCTAATTAAATCTTGAAACACTTCACAAATTTAAGCGTAATTAGTTTCCAAGAACTAGTTTCAATAACTTATATCAAGATATATCTACTGTTAAATAAAACATAACTCGTCTCTGTAAGATGAACAAAAAGTGATACGACAAACAGAAATATTTCTTCTATGTTGTTTATTTTTCTCAGCTAGTTTCGACCTTAGGTCATAGTCAGGAGAACATTTCTTGTTAAAGAGATTGTTTTTAGAATGCTTAAAAATCAAAAGAATTTAAGTGTTTGACAAGCCACTATAATCCGGGCAGAGAAGTGTATTAGAAATGGAGAGTTCATCTGTTCATTGAAAAAAATTGTATATATATATATATATATATATATATATATATATACGAGTATATTTTATTTAACAGTAGATATATTATGATATAAATTATATTATATGAGTATGTTTATTTAACAGTAAATATGATATATATATATATATATATATATATATTATATATATATATATATATATAATGGGTGCTATATTTATCAGTAAACAGCGCTTAATACCATTGATAGAACATTTATATGTAAGTTGAGGTAACACTCTTTTCATAGACAAGAAATTATCATTAATCAGGTGCCAGTTGACTCCATGTCCACGCTCACTTAACTTACACACACACACACACACACTGTTACCAATGTTATGTATATGTAATAAGCATATGCAACATCACACACACGTGTGATATGCTTATTACATATACATAACATTTTATATATAAAACACACAAACATATATCTAGATGAATAGATACGAATTCCTTAGCGTGTTTGCTCATCCTTGCTAACATCAAAACTGTCTTCATCATTTTAGATTAAAGCTATCGTTTAAAACTATCACACAACCCATTTAAACTATCACACAAACCATTTGAGTGAGATGAAGAAGACATTCTGGACACTGCTGGAGCAGCAAGGACGAACCCATAAGCGACGTTCTCCCGTGGAAGCCAGCACATGGGAACGCCAGTGCGGGCCGTCCAGCAAAGATCTACATTAAACAGCTCTATGCGGATACTGGATGCTTCGCAGAGGACCTGCCGGGGGTAATGAAAGGGACGGTGAGAGATTGCCATGGATATCCGTGCTGCTAGTACAACATGATGATGATGATGATGATGATGGTTTCAAGTATTCTTATACACTAATATCACTGTATTTGACCCATAGATATGACCCTAAAAGGTACTACCACTCCGAGTCAGAGTGTCTGGAACCTCACCATATTTTAGCGTCGTAGATATGACCCTAAAAGTTTAATAAGTAGTCATTGGGGTGGCCTAAAGTCGGTATAAGCCAGAGATCTAGAAAAAGGAGATAATTTTTTTAGCATCTGAGGTGGAGCACCACACTGACCATCAGCTCCTCACTTTACCGCACAGATCCCTGTGCTACTCATACGCTGAGTTGGTGAGAGCTGCTATTGAACCAGGAACTTTGCAATTCCAAGTCATTGAATTCTCATTCCAAAAATGTAAAATTCAATTTCATTTACTAGAAAATTATGAATAACCACTATTACATCCAAGTTGGTGAAATATTTTTCTATGGAGAACCTACAATAAGAATTCTCAGATATTTCGTTTTATCAGATGGATACAGGACTCAGAATCAGAGTGTAATTGCAATGAAGTCATACTCTACACTCTCCCAACCTGGAACCTCACCATATTTTAGCGTCGTACCAGGATACCATATTTGGGCATATACGTATTCTAAGCCCCAACTGACAGGGCTGGTTTTGCGTGTGTAGCTTACTTTGAACCTATTCCTGAAGCTTCCTTCCCGCAGGACGACCCAAACTTTAAACTGACCTTGTGTCACACTAGGGCACTGTGGAAACTTAAATAAATACTTACCAATTTATGTTACTATTTACCAAGCTTTACTTCGTCTGGCGCGTGATTGCTTACAGAACATGCCCTAACTGAGTGGTCACCCATCTAAATACCGAACAGGTTCATCGCTGCTTAATTTCCATGATCTAACGTAAACTGGTCTTTTAGCGTGACTCAACCGTAAGTTGGGCTTGTTTATGTTTAAAGTAATCTATCTATCTATCTATCTATACAGATATAAAGGTCAGTTGTGTGTACATGTATGTCCGGAGAAAACTTCGAAAATAAAACAATTAACGACAAAGTAAATATATATATATATATATATATATATATATATATATATATATATATATATATACACACATTAAATATCACCAGGGCTTGGTTTTTGAGCAAAAATAATAGAGATTTGATTTATATTCGTGAAGATAATTTAAAAAATGAAATCTAAATAATAACAACATAGTTTGTTTTATTTTTGTTTTGTTTTGTTTTTGTCTTTTGCATTCAATATTTTAAAGAGGGACACTGATTTTTTATTCATTTTCAGAGGGTCTGTGCACTTTTTATAACACACCACCAGGCCGAATCAACGCATGGTCTTTTTTACGTAGGGATTCTAATGGGGATCCCTGAAAGGACCCAACTTGTGATTCAGCAATAAAGGATCTGCGAGACTATCTTTTTGTCCCTTCCGTCTCTACCCAGGCGACGCCGGGTAGCCGCTTCTAGAATATCATATATTTGACTTTGAAATAAAAAGTATGCAGATAATTTTAGTCATTTACTAAGCTTAGTTTAGTTGTGGCACATGGCCAGTAATACGGAGCACCTAGTGAGTATTGAACTCACTAACCATGGCCTGCAAATCTAGTTCACTAACCCTTGTACCATTTGAGGTAAGTTACGTAATTTTTGAGTATTTACCAAGCTTTGCTTGACCTCAAATTTCTTACTATACCAACAGTAACTAAATGGTCACCCATATAGTACTGATCAGGTTCATAGTTGCTTAACTTGGGATCTAAAAGGAACCGGTGCTCTCAGCATGACTTAACTGTAAGTCACCATATAAATTCTATGGTCAATTTTTACCAACTTCATTTACAAGGCGCTCGTTGTGTAAGGTTTATTCATGGTAGGAAGATAGAAGTGGCAAATACTGGTCGAGGCTATTTGCAATTCACATAGCACTAATTCATAGTTACAGCTAATAAAATTGATAATGGATGTATTAAATTTACAGTAGGTGTGCAAATGTTCAAACATTATTTGTGGCGTGGATGTCTAATTATATATATATATATATATATATATATATATAAAGAAAATAACAGATTAAGGAAAATCCAACAAAATATGAGCAAATATATTGGAAAGGTGAGTAACGAACACAAACAATAACTTCAATTAATATTTCGTCTCTTTCTTTTTCTGAAACTTTATCAATTATTTACATTTCAAATATATTTCCTTATATATATATATATATATATATATATATATATATGCGTGTATATACACTTATATACATACATATACACACCTATGTCAAGCTATATATAAACATATATATACACATACATGCATAAACATCTACGTACATACACATAAACACATAAAACGACACCTATCAATAGATTTATATTCCTTCAGTATTATATATATATATATATATATATATATAACAGAAGCGAAATATTAATTGAATTGTTTTTAATGGTTTGTGCTACTTATTCACTTTTTCTCACATTTTTTCAAATTTGCGATTTTCTTATATATAAGTTAGAGTAGCGGGAACATGGAGTCAACGGCAGTTTCTTCCCTATGCGAATATTCAAAACAAGTTTACTTATATATATATATATATATATATTTCTTTGACTTCCCAATTATGATCCTAAATATATACATTTAAACATCAATTTTTAACTGAGTATATACGTATTTTAACTGGTATTTCATCAGATACAGAAATCTCAAAATCGAATAAGATCTTTGATTTTTAATTTGGGATCTTAAATGTGTTTAATAACCTATAAATGCATTCAACCTATTGATTTTCTTTTTCGTGTGGGATGAACAAAGGATAATTTTTGAGTTTAAAACGTTATTCTAAAAACGTATAATATCCACAAGTTTGCCCGATCTTCTTGATAATGGTTAGAAGTAATGTTAAAAGCATTTGATCCCAAACGCCTGACACGGTCACGTGTTATCTTATAATTAAAGTTCACCCATTTCTAACGACTTCTAAACGTTTACTTTAGCAATCATGTGGTCTCTGAGCGAGGAATTTGTAACGTTTTTGTCAAAGGATATATATACATATATATATATATATATATATATATACACTTATGATCAAAACTTAAAGATAAAAAATATTTACAATGCCCAATGCTCAAAAATGCTGAGAAATACTACAATGAACGTATTCAACAGGATAACATATCACGACTCAGAATTTCATTACAATCTTGAGGCGACAGTATATATATATATATATATATATATATATATATATGTTGAATTAAACAAAAGACACATCTCATGTTTAACAATTTTATTTGTGATTTATATATATATATATGCTTATAGCACCTTTCCCATCAATTTTCCTCCTCCCAGCCTCCTCATCTTTGTTATGGACATATTTGATTTCACATCTACTCTGGTGGGACTCTAATTTCAATTTGATGTTTTAAAATCCTATGTTTTTATGATTGGTATTTTTTTGCTTGCATGGAACCCCCCCCCCCCCAAAAAAAAAAGGTCATACGGTCCCCGGGGGCCTTTTGGACCACGGTTGAGAACCACGATTTTAAACAAAATAATAGCGCATCGATAGTTTCCGAGAAAATTAACAATTATAGCGAGGAAAAATCGGAGAGAAAAATTTGGATAATTTTTATATAAATTGAATCTAAATTTAAAAATCTTAATAGACAAGATATAATATCAATAAAAGATAATTAATTTAATTCAAATTTAATTCAATAAAAAGATAAATTTAAAAAAAGCTAAAAGAACTTTCTACATGTTTTTTTTTAATGAAAGGGCTGCTGCCTAAATATTCTTATATATATATATATATATATATATATATATATATATTAACGATCTTTCGAGCTTTCTGGCCAACTCTTTTACATTTGGATGGAATCCGTGGATTAGTCCATCGAAGTTTTTATCCCAAGTACTTTCGGCACTTCGAAGTGCCATCATCAGGGGTGATGTGTTTGTGTTCCAGAAAGCTCGAAAAGATCGTTAATAAATTTGTTAAACAGGTGACGTGCCCTTTGTTTAATTCTACATGTATAAATGAAAGAATGCTGCCCAAATACACACACACATTATATATATATATTTTCATTCCACCTTTTATATATATATATATATAATATATATATATATATATATATATATATATAAGCTCTGTGTATTATTTGTCCATTTAATACTATCATATATATTTCCAAAGTTTATAAATTACATTTTTTCAATCTACAAAGAATTTATTATCATCCTGTGTTATATATATATATATATATATATATATATTATATATATATATATATATATATATATATGAAGGGAAAGAGATTTTAAAAAGTAATGAGACAAGTAGAAGTATTTCTTGGAGGTATTTATTTTTTGATTGTTCTCAAATAGTTTCTTCCCCAGGGGGAAATTTTTGTGAACAATACTTTTTAATATAGTTGGTTATATATATATATATATATATATATATATATATATACATACATATATATATATACATATATATGTAATATTGGAAAATATACATGACAATATATTAACTTTTCAGAAATTGTTGAATAGGGGTATTTGTATATTTATTATTAAAATACTAATGTTTACCGCAACTGTTAATTTCACATTTTTACAATCATCAGGCGTTAATAAACTTCTGTTTTTTATATTTCAAAACCCAATACAATGAGCTCGAAATTGACAATTGTAATTAGCATATATATATATATATAAATATAAATATATATATATATATATATATGTTTAGTGGTACAAAATTTATAAACGGATTAAAATAAAAAATAGCTATTTTTTAATTAATTCTCTCTCTCATATATATATATATATATATATATATATATATATATATATATATATAAGTAAAGAAATAACAAAAGACTTAGAGATTTAGCATTATAGTCTATTTCAGGGAGCTTAGTCTAAGCTCCCTGAAATAGACTATAACGCTAAATCTCTAAGTCTTTTGTTATTTCTTTACTTATATATTTGCTCTGTGACTAACTTTAAGAGCATACATTGAGCTCTCAATCTGCGACAGGTTTTTTTAAAATAAAACTCTTGTATCCTAAGGAAGATTTCTTCTCTGGACTTTTGATTATATTATATATGTATATATATGTATATATATATATATATATATATATATATATATATATATATATATATATATATATATATTCATTACAGTTAGTATAAAACTTAGATAATAATATTTCAAACTTTATAATTATTTACCGTGTATGTCGTACCACGGGATTAAAAGCTATATTCAATGTTCATGTGGCGTAAAAATACTTAATTAGAATATCAATATAGAATTTAAAGTAGTTAAACACAATCACTTAAGATTTAGAAAACATTTGATATTTATATAAATTAACAATTTGTTTGTTTTTTTAGAAACAAAATATAATAAAAATGTGTTTAGTTATTCCGATTCTCAAACGTTTGTATTTTATCTTATGTAGCAAAGCAAGTTTATCGCACCTGATAGGAATAGATGTATGGATAAGATAGACAAAACTGAAAAAAAATTAGATGTAAAAGAAAAACAACAACAACAAAACAAAGTGGATTTGTATATCTATCATGACGTTTTGCTCGCTATGAGATTATTTTTTTTAAATTATTTCAAACTTTAGGAAAAACATATTTAGAGGATCTTACAATTGTCTATGAAGTTGTCACGGCAACGTAATTGGGAACGCTGGCGTTTGAGAATCTTGAAAAGTGGGAAATGAAAAATGTCCTTTAACTTTACGACTTATCTAGCTATGAAGTAAATGATTTGAAAATATCGCTTTTTGGAGTGGAGTGAAATATTATTTAATATATATATATTTAATATATATATTTAATATATATATATATTTATATTTATATTTAATATATATATATTTATATTTATATTTAATATATATATATATTTATTATATAATTCAAATTAAATGGTATATTAAAATTGGTGAATAATTATATATTTTCTGGCAAAAAAAAAGAAAGAATATTTCACTTAATTTGACATAGGCAATAGTTAGAATAATTCACTAAATTTTAATACATTATTTATTCATAATAGATTACTAATAATATTACACTTGATACACAACAATAATATTTTAAATCTTTTAAATAAATAGCTAGAATAACGATCATAATCACAATTTGGAATGTAATCAGTTTCCGACTTTTTAAAGTTTTATAACGAACGACGTTCCTAATTACGTTACCATGACATCTATATTCGAATATTTTTCTTAAAATCTTTTTTTCCAATTCATTATCTGATAAAGTTCGTTTAGAACGAAACGTTATAATAGATATAAGAACAAACACGTAATTGGTTTCACGTCTGATTATATATATATATATATATATATATATATATAATATATATATATATATATATTTCACCTCTGATATATATATATTTCAGTTTTATATACCGTATATACTCAAGTACAAGTCGACCCCTAATTTGAAATTAACGGGGTTGATTTTTTAGGCCAATGGTCGCTCTTAGTCCTGTCCAGTAGGTTTGAATTTCAACCTTACAAAATTATTACTTATGTATAAGTTTTTGTCTAAAAATCAAGTTTTCAACATTCGATCTATACATACGGTAGTCAAAAATTAATAACAATATACGTAATAAATCATGTTCATATTTACTTTTTAAATCGTTTCGTTGATATTCAAATGATATTTTCATTCGAATGGAATAAACAAAGTTAATTTGACAATATCCAAGATATATTCTCCATCTATCTATAAAACAATTAAAAACTTAAAATAAAATGACATCCGTATTTAAGCAACTATTCAAATACAAATATTTAGGTATATAATATCAAAACCTTTTCTTGTTTATGTTCGGTGTTTTCTGAATGTTAAATTAAAGTTAAAATTAAGTAAAGATAACCATTGATTCTTCGCATTGGGAGAATAATAATTTATATGATTTTAAAAAAATTATAATAAATCAAAATAATTATTAATATACGCTTGTATATAAATGTATCACAGTTTAAAATGTTATTTATCTATAAAGCCAATTGCAATTTAAGAGTTACTGTAACACACTATTTTTGTACACACACACGTGGATGTATGTGTCGGATTCTTTAATAAAATATTCTATTCAGTAAAATTGACAGATAATATTAATAATGATTATTTTGTCACACACACACACACACATATATATGATAAATAAATCAGTCATATACATATACACTGGGTGGGCATTATAATTTAACGCATGCACACACACACATTATATATTATATACACACATTATATACACACACATATATATAATATGCGTGGATATATACATATATACTTACATATACACACATATCGCTTTTAAAACACATGAAACTATTTTATCGAAATGACCACCCCACAAAAAAAAAAAAAAAAAATGAGAATCGAATTATTAAAGATTTTATAATGATCTGCTGGCCAGCGTACGAGCACTTTGTTTTATTTAATGTTTTTAAACAATTGTTGCTTTTACATCTGTATGTATATATATATATATATATTATATATATATTATATATAAATGAATGGGAAAAGTATTGACATATGAAAGTGCTCAATGCTAAAATAGCAGAATAATTTTACATATGAATGAGAATGAATAAAATAATATAGGATATTAAATCCATAATATATAATATTTCATCGTTATATATATATATATATATATATATATATATATATATATATATATATATGAATATTTTTGCCACAAGACAGACATAATAGTTATTCTCATTTAGTAAACTGTACACAGTTTGGCACAAGGTCAAAAGAATTGTGGCCACATATTTAAAGGCCACATTGTAATTTCTTTACCAATAAGGTTGCATTCAATAAATCCTTATGTTTACGAGAAAATCTAAAGTTTGAACTTTAAGTCAATAAACTAAAGTTTGAATTAATGTCTAAATCCAACCCTTACTCCTTTTAGATGAGGGGGAGGTGCGACTTGAGAAGACGACCTCCTGAAACAAAGCTGATCTACATGCGAAAATAAATGAATAAATAAATAAACGTGTACACAAATATATTCTACTGCATACTTTCTTGTACCTTTCTCTTGTTCTATCTCTCCTTTAAAAAATTAATGTCTACGATTTAATTACTTAAAAATTAATTCAAAACTTTGATAATGCTAGTTTTTTTGAGATCGTCTTTCTTTTTGGCGAGAAAGCATCGAAATACCATATTCTAAAATTTATAAGAATGTCGTCGTCGGGGCGGCCTAATGTCGGTATCAGCCATGCAGCGATGGAGTCTATTCCCTTTTCACTAGACCAAGGAGATTATTTTAGCGTATGAGATGGAGCGCCATACCTACCATCAGCTCCTTACTTTACCGCACAGATCCCTATACTACTCATACGCTGAGTTGGCGAACTAGGAACCTCGTGGTTTCTAGCCGAACGCTCTACCGACTGAGATAACCCGGCCCTTATAACACATCCTTTTAACTGGTCTTTCGATGGTTCCGAAAGCTGTTGACGGCCTTAAGGCCGCGTGTTTTCTATTTCTGTCTTTGACGAAGCATTGTAATTATCCCATCATGGTGTAAGGGTTAGCAAGCTAGTCTCGCAGATCCACTATTACTGAATAATGATTTCGATCCTCACTGGATATCCTACACTTCTGGGATAAACAAACAAAAAAACTGCTCTCATTATTAATGTAGCTGTCCCAAATGACTATGGCCTAAATAGAGCCGAGCGAGAAAAGATCACAAAAGACCTCAAGACCCAAAGAATGACCTTAAAACAACTTGGTCACTGAAAGAAATAGGCATCATACCCGTTGTGATTGGGGCAACTGGACTGGTGAAACAAAATCTAAAAAAATACCTGGAAACAATACCAGGGAAGCCAAGTTGCTATGAAGTACAAATAGCAGCTATTAAAGGAACATGCTCCATCCTAAAAAGATCATTAGGATATAAATACTATTTATAAAGAAAGCAAGTGTTAGCCCCAGGACAGGGGACCCTTGACTTCTAAAAAAATCTAATAAGAAAATGAAACAAAAAAAGTGACTTTGAGTAAAATCCTACCGGGGTTGGATAATGTTTTCCCGACCGCTGTCTTCATCTTTGCTGTTCTGATCAACTAATTTCAGCAGATACGCTCTCCGGCCTTTTTTAGCAATGTCCAAAATTCGGACTTTTTTTTTTTTAATTTTTAATTTAATTTAATTTTTTTTTAGTTTTGACAACTACCTTTTGCTCTGTACATTCTCTAGTCCAAGTTAAAATGCGGGATAAGTGTAACCCCAAAAATACATTTTTGTAGACCTTATTTTTTTAATGCGGGTATCATTGGGGAACGAGAAGCTTTAGTAAACAGGCTAGACACATCTTAAACCTGGACTACACTGGAATTTCCCAAGTGAAATATTATAGAAATTCCATGGTGGTTTACAACTACAATTATCCGTTACATTACGCTTCTGCTCTTGGCTGACACTTTTCCTGTATCTTCATTCTTTTTCCCTTATCTCTTTCTATCTTTGTTATCTGTCCATGTCTGCATTCAAATTATATAGATAAATGTCTGTTTATCACACCCCCTTCGCTAAGAGCAGGGTGGGACAAAATCAAAGTTTTAAGCAGAGACCCCATACAATTATGGGTGGTTCCAAAAATAACCCATCTCCGACAGGATTCCCCCTTTTGGGTAAGTAAATCCAACCCTTACCCCTTTTAGATGAGGGGGTGCGACTTGAGGAGAGGACCTCCTGATGCAGAGCTCATTTGTATGCGAAAATAAATAAATGAATAAATATAGGTGTACATATATATTCTACTGCATTTGGACACCTGGTCTAATGGTTAGCAAGTTGGATTCGCAAACCATTGTTAGTGTGTTCGATTCTCATTGGACGCCCCATACTTCTGGCCTTGTGCCACATCTAAGCTTAGTAAATAAGTATATTGTACTGTATATTCTCTTGTACATTTCTCTTGCTCTATCTCTCAGTAGAAAATGTTAGTATATCACAAATTTTACGCATTTTTTCTTTTATTTATTGTCTTTTGATATCCAGCTGAA
Organism: Doryteuthis pealeii; assembly: GCA_023376005.1. Lineage (NCBI taxonomy): Eukaryota > Metazoa > Mollusca > Cephalopoda > Myopsida > Loliginidae > Doryteuthis > Doryteuthis pealeii. The sequence goes on from CM042155.1 coordinate 76,192,337, forward strand.
AAGCCGGTCTCTTTGGGGGTTTTGTTTGTTTGTAACTATCTTTCCCCGATCTCCTCTCATTATATATATATATATTATATATATATATATATATATATATATATATAAAGTGTTATGGGTCCTACGGGAGAAAATTAAACATTTTATAAAAAGAAGGTCCACAAAATGGATAATGTTTTTTAAAAAATTATTATTTTACATTAGCGACACGTGTTTCATATCTTCGTATAACTTCTTCAGGCTTCGATGAACCACGTTCTCTCTCCATATATATATATATATATATATATATATATTATATATATATATATATAATATATATATGTGTGTGTGTGTGTGTGTGTGTGTGTGTGTGTGTATATTCTTATATGTATAACAGCTCTATCACTGATATTAATCAACTCCACTAAAAACTTGACCCATCACTAACTCACCAAGTGACCTAGTGATAACCACATACTATTGCACTGTATAAAATTATTCTAGATCTAATGAGAGATAAATTGATATTTCATAAAGAAAAGATACGCAAGTTGGTTGAATTTTGTTTGATTTTACTGTAGGTGCGACACGTGTTTCGGATTTTCAAACTAATACAATTATGGGTTGTGTTGTGACTGAAATAAGTTCCAACACAACCCTCGATTGCATTAGCTTGATAAGGATTTTTTAAATCTGAAACACGTGTCGCGTTAAAATCGAAATAAATAGAAAAAAGAACAAAACCACTTGCGGATCTTTTCATTATATATATATTTTTTTTTTTTTCTTTACTTTTTCCTTTCCTCTGGTTGTCTTTGAATTTTTCTCTAGCTTTCTTACCTCCCACCTTTCCTCCTTCATATTATCCGCTCCTTTGGTTACCCTACCCCCAGTTCCACGTTTTTCTCAATTCCTTCCCGCTTAATATTATCATGTAGACTAATTATCAAAGCCTGATTCTAGCCAAGAAAGACCGGGAAAACTAGCAGATACTACATCCTGATCCTCTCTAAATATAATGATTATATATACAAACAGAATAATAGTATAAATTTGATTAAATATTCAAACCTGTATATTCAGCTTTGTTATCTTTATCAATAATTATTCAACCTAGGCTAACACAAGGCTACACATGTAAAGCACACAGTGAGGATCAAACTCATTCTAACAATAACAGTCTAGGAGACTAGACCTGTAGAATTCTGTTATGACGTATTTAATATTAGTATTTAAGGAACTGAATTATTCTTATCGTCCTGACATGTTTGCACTTTTAGCAACAAAAAGTATCCCCAATGAAAAAAAATAAATAAGGATAACGATACTCGTCGGGACAATTCGATAAAATAAAAGATCAATGTCAACAGGTATAATTAAGTAAATAAATCAATTAATGTGATTAAATGACGTTGAGTTTTTATGTAATATTTACACAATAAATCCTAATCCACAATTAATCCAGGAGGATTTAAGAGATTAATAAATAGATAAATTATTCATTAAATCCTTTTTTTTTTAAATTAGATTGTAATAATAAGATGAATAACCTCCATGTATTTTGGTTTTAGTTTTGGGGTGGTTTTTTTTGGTTTTTTTTAAACAACATAATTTCAAATGATACAAATACCACGATTTAAAAAAACAAACAAACAAAACATTCACACCTTTATCTTCAATTTGAAATAATTGGACCACCAACGAAGAGGATAAAGATTAAAACAATTTATTTTATTTACTCTAATTAAAAACAAATCATGATTTATAAAAAAAAAACAAAAACAAACAACAAAGAAATTCAGTGAAAACATACCTTGAATAAAAAAAAAAATGAAATGAAAAAACAAGTTTTCATTTAAAACTTAAAAAAAAAGTCATTTAAACTTGTAGCTTAAATTTCATAGCAGATTGTTTTTGTTTTTTACAAACTATTTGATATATTTTTTAATATTTTAGATGAGGCTTTATGATTTTTATCATTTGTATTATTCGGACTATTGTCCTCATTTTTATTGTTATCTACACATTTTATTTTAGTGAATTATTCAGACGACTATCTTTAATTGTGTAGATAACAATAAAGGTGAAAACAATAGTCCAAATAATCCAAACTATTTGATGTGTGATAAATACCTCGCGTTTTTTCTTGTTTTATTTTATTTTTATTTCATTCTATTTTAATATAGAATGAATACACATTAGAAATCCTTATCATTTACACTCAATGCGAGTTTTTTCACACACATCTTAACTGGTGGTTTTTCACTGGAGTCTGAGAAACGGTAAATCTCCAGGACTCCTCTAAGTATTCAAGCTAATTTTTTCAGTGCTGTGGTTTGAATGATGTCGATTCTACCTCTGATCTCTATTTAACCCAGTCAACTACATTTTGTATCACTGTTACCTTCATGTTCCACAGCTTTTTCAGCTCTCTAGCAAGATCCAAGTATTTGTCTATATTTTTTTATTATTTCATTGATTGTTTTTTCAGAACTATGATCATAAATACCTAACTGCCCCAGTTTTCTTCTTCTTAATTAATTAATATTCTTATGATAATGATAATGATAGTGATTATTATTATTATTATTATTATTATTATTATTATCATTATTTCTGGATTTATTTATGTAGTTATTTATCAAGTATTCTAATTCTTTATGAGTTCTTAGGAACATAGATTAAATGATTGTTCTGGGTGTGTGGATAGTACTTATTAGCACAATCTTTTGTATATATTTTTGTTCAGTTAAAGCTGGATTTCCAGGGATCTTCTTAAATATTTCATATTATTATTATTATTATTATCATTATTATTATTATTAAAGATAACGTTGGAAAAATTTGCACTCATCAAATAAAATCTATTAATAAAAACAAAATATGTAAACATTTTCTCTGTATAGGAATTGCCACATGTTAAAATCAAGTTATTTAAAAAAATTCTATTTCAAATATTAGAACGAACAGGATTTGATAACACTCGTAAAATAACAAAAATTGAGAAAATTTTTCAAAAAATGTATCGTTTTTACAAATAGAATAATCTTCTTTAATTAGCAGAAAATGTTAATTTTAATACTTTGAAAATTAAACTACTTACTAGAAGATACAATTTTTTAAAACAAGGGTGATATTTTTCTTTCTCCTTAAAAACGAAAGTGAAAGTAAAATTGCTTTTATAGAGAACGCCTGACGAGGTGGATGTTCTAGAAAGGCGTCTTCACAGAACGGACATAGAGAAGGGACAATGTCCAGTCTGGTGAGGCCAGTGGTCTGTGCATAGCAGATATGGCTCCTTGTGTAGTAGGAGAAAGCAAGACTTTTATCAACACTTTCTATTCTATTTTTTTATAGAACATTTCATATGAATATCCTTTTTTACTCTTCAACCCCAAAAGAACTCTTTTTTTCTGTTTTTCTAAAATTGGAAACGAAATCACATGTCCAGAAAATGTAACATTGATATCAAATGATATTTGCTAGCAAAATATTTTAGGATTTATTATAAAACGCTTAAAAATGTCGTCTTCCATTTAACAGAGCGTACAGTAATAGTATTTATTAATCTAATATACGTATACATTTTATCTAAGACTTTTATTTTATTGTAAAAAACAAATAATATATATATATAAGTTTTATCTTTTGTTTGCTATATAAGATATTACCTTGCTTTGTAGTCTTTATTATCTTAAACCTACGCTTAATCGTATAATCTAGTAATATTAATAAATTAAAATTATTTAATCTATTTTCACTGTTAAAGTTTATCATAAATAGTATTTTAAATACTTTTATACTCGGAACTACAACATTTTTAGCTAAAAAAATAAACAACAAAAAACAAACAAAAATGATTTTTTTTAAAAATGTACACAAATTAAAAATGTTATTTTTATAAATTAATTGGATATGCTTAACTAAAGGGGGCTATTTGAAAACGATCCCCAGGCCACCAATCAAGATCTAGAAATAGTATTCTGGATTTTTACTATTATACAATTACAAATCTCATTAAATGTTGCGGGGGAGCTTGAAGGACCCAAGATCTCCACCCCCTTTCATGGCACCAAAGGCTTTAGCTACGCCCCTGGTTAAGAAATTCATTTTTGCTTCTTTCTTTTTTTTAAAAAGAAAAAATAGATTAGACGATTTTTGTTATCTACATTTGAAAACACAAACGTGATAATAAAATATATAAAATGTGTTTCATAGACGTACCAAAGAAAAAACACGACTTGTAAGAATTATTTAAATTCTACTTATGTATTTTACTAGTAGAAAGGAATATATACATATTTTTTTAAATAATGAAATTACAGATATACACAGGTAAATAGGAAATTTCACTATCAACAAATAAAGTATATCACATGTTTAAAACAAATATTCTAAGTGCTTAACTGATATGACATTTATGGGATAACAATTTGTTTTTCAATTTAAACCTTGGTAAAAAAAGAAAATAAGCACATTTATTTAAATGCATTATATTTAACCACACTCATACATGAAAGGATATCGTAGAAAAACATGTAGATATTAGATATTATCTTAATGTTTTGTTCTTATGAAAGGAATAAAGAATATTACATTTTATAAAAACACATTTATTTTTTCTGTTATTATTTGAAAATATTACCCAGATGAATAATTTATTAAGTCATATATATATATATATATATATATATATATATATATATATATATAATATATATATTACACACACACACTCTTACAAATCGTTTTGTTTAGTTTTTGTTTGCTTTTTAGTTATTATCTTGTCAAAATATTATAATTTTCCTTATACTATCAATCAGTCTAACATTAAAATCTAAACGAACCGATTATATATATATATATATATATATATATATATATATATATCCAAGGTGTTACCCAAGGGTTCACTGATTTTAAGATTGATTTATTTGGTCATCTTTTAAGTTACTCGGCGTTTCCCATGTCTCGCTGGAGATTTAACAGTTCTCGAAATCACTCCAACAGAAAGAAAAAAATGCTTCTATTTCTATCAATTGTTTTCTTTTTGTGGGAAATCCATTTGTGGATTACATCATGCCTATCTCACATTATATATATATATATATATATATGATTAGGATATACAGAATACGTTGAATAAAACTAAGCAATAGTAAACGTTTTTGTATTGCTTTTTTCTTTTGTTTTTTTTTGTTTATTTATTTTGTTTTTTTTTTTACATTTTGTGTAAACTTTAAAGAATTATTTAACAATATGTAAATATAACTTAGAAAAAAATTGATCAAATAAATAAGATAAATATCTATCTACATCAGATAAGTATATTTTTGTTGATGTTTCAAACCAACATCACTACCTTAATTTAAAAAAAGCATAATAATAATAATAATAATGATAATAATAATAATGATAATAATAATAATAATAATTTTGAATTTTTACAAAAGAGTCATTATTTAGTTAATTTCTCATTCTTAGGTCCGTTTAGTCATTTTTAATTAACAGCGCATTTATAATTAAAAAGAAACAACAAAAATAATAAAATAAAAAACAAAAACAAAAGAAAGTGAGAAAGAAAGAAAGAAAGAAAAGATTGTCGTGAGTTTCTACTGTTGTCGAAAGATGCTGTTGTGATGTTGATGACGACGACGATGATGATGATGCTTGTCTTTATTTCGGCTGCTGCTGCTGCTGCTGCTGTTGTAACGATGAACAACCATGTCTTAGAAGGTCGCCGGTGTCAAATGGATTGATTGACACTTACGACTTTCTAATACTCGGGTATCCACAGAAATGAACCTGCTTCGAATACACAGCCTGGGCCTTCTTCAGTAAACGTTTTCCCCTTCTCCAAAATTCTCAGAGTACCTGAAATCCCATCAACTTTAAACGTTGTCTTGTTTTTTTTCTTCTTCTTGTTTTCCTTTTCATTCAATGAGGAATTTTTTAAACCATTTTTTTCTTCTCTTTTTTGGTAACACGATTAGAGTTTGTGGTAACACTTTTCTTTCTTTTTTTTTTTTTCATATTAAAAAAAAATCTAAAAATGACACGTTTGTGTTTTGTTTATATGTTTGTTTTGATAATTTAAAAAAAATCTCTTGTGTCGAACGGAATAGTTTTTTTTTTTACCCGTCTTAGAATTCTAACGTGATTAATATACAAAATATTTATCTTTTTTTATGGGGAGGGGGTGAAATTTTGATGAAATTTTCTATTTAGAAAAACAAGGTTATGTTGGAATTTGATAAAAAGCATTTTTCCGTAAAAAATATGAAAGTGAGAATAATATATATATATATATATATATATATATATATATATATAAACGAAAATGCTGAAGGTGAAGAAATCGAATTTTTGAAAAAGTGTCCCTACTTAAAAAATAAAATCAAATCAAATAAAAAAATAAAAAAAGCAACTCGAAAGACGTTATTTCTAATCTAAGTTTATAATAATAACAATAATGAAACACATCTACAAAAATACGGTACAGAAATTACAACGGCATTTTGGACTAGACTAGACCAGTCTAAAACAGAAAAAAAAACGTGAAGCTTTTATGGGGTGTTCGAAAAACCCAGTCTTTGACGGACGAATTAACTTCAAGAACAAATTTAAAAAAACAGTAAGAAGAAATGGGCGAAATAAATACGAAAATGAAAATACAAACCTTAAAATAAAATTTAAAAAATAACAGCGTAAAAAAAACAAAACCGCAAAAAAGAAAAAACGTGTGAGCGAAGAAGAACAACGACACTGCTTATTACACAATGTGTAAAGAAAGAAAGAAGAGAAAAGAGATACTACTGTGCGGATCTTCCGGACACAGAGGCAAGCTGGTCATGCTTTAGCCATGTTGAAAGAGAATGAACAGATGGACTTCAGTGCGACTAAAAGTTGGGAGAGAGAGAGTTAAAAAGAGAGAGGCTGGTGGTAGGTAGAGGATGAAAAGCTCATAGAGACGGAAGAAGAATGAGAGAGAGAGAGAGAGAGAGAGGGAGAGAGAGAGAGAGAAAAATAAGATGTTTGAAGTGGATGTGGTAGGCCGAAAAAAGATGGGGAAAGTGCTTCGAACAAACCAGAGAGAGAGAGAGAGAGAGAGAGAGAGAGAGAAAGAAAGAAAGAGAGAGAGACTACCGTATATACTCGTGTATAGGTCGAATGTCGAAGACTTCAATTTTAGCAAAAACTTCTAAAAAAAATAATAAATAAATAAATAATTAGCGGTCGACCTATACACGAGTAATAACTTTGAAAGGCTGAAATTAATCTACTCAACATAATTAGTAGGACAAGAAGTCATCCTTATCTTCAAAAATGAAAGAATGGTTTTGTTATCATGAATAAAAAAAAAAAATTAACAGTCGACCGATACGAGACTTCGACGAATACACGAGTATATACGGTGAATATATAACAAAAAAAGAAAGTAAAAGAAGAAAAAAAAGGTTTTGAGACGATAGGTATTTGGTCATCTTTTTTATAATTTATGAAAGTTATCGATATATACCATCACATTTTTAAAATGTTCTTTAAATATAATATATAAAACTACAAATTCACTCCACGCTGTAAATAGAACCAGCCTTCTTTTTTTTTATTTAAATTATACACCTTGTGCGTGATAACTGTATGTTAAACAAATACATAACAAAAAAATAGCACCCCTTCCCTAAACCCCAATCAGCAGCCGGTGTCAATTGGCTTCACTTTTTATTTTTTATTTTTTTACTTTTTTTTTAAACTCTAAAAATTTCTCAGCACGCGTACACGAAAAAAATGGCGGTGTCTTGATATCATAAAAACAAACGATTTTTCCCCGTTTGCCAATGGAGATTACAGCTAGATTTTCCCAGAGAATAATACCTTATACTGGGTCGGTTACATTAAGGTATAATTTAATAATTTTAGTTTTTAGTAGTTTATATACACCGCGTGAGTAAACTAGTGTTTAACCTACAATTACACCCTGTGAAAGGTGTATAAAAAATACCTAAGATATATGCATATTAAGATAATTATGATTTCAAATAGATCACATTTGCCGCGTGGTTAAAGTAGAGTTTTGTCTAGTTAAATCTTACAATCAGGGTATAGTCGAAGCATGAGCAGGTAGTTGTTTGTTTTGTTTTTTGTTTGTTTGTTTTTTTAATTAGTTTAAAATAGGTGGTATTTGCGCGTGAATAAAGTAGGAGTTTTATCGTAAAGAAATTGTTTTGAGAAATTTCGAGTTTAATTTATTTTACATTTTGGATTTTTTTATTTTTTATGATATGACCAAAGTTAAGAAAAAGGAGCAGTGTCAGTTTTTTCTTTCTTTTTCTTTTTTTAAATTTTTTTATAGCTTTGAAATCTTAAAAATAAGTGTGTGTGGGTGGGTCAGAAAAAAAAAGTGAGAGAGAAAAAAAAGTTATAAGAAAAGTTCATGAAATAGATTCATATTGATTCAAACAAAAAACACTAAAATTGAATATTCGAGAAAAAACAATAATAAAACAAACAAAAACATATTTAAAATGCGAACAATTTTTTTTGTTTCTTTTTTTTATAAAAAAGATTAAAAAATAAATAAATAGATAAATAAATCAAAGGCCTACATCGTCACTGTCACTTCTCTTCTTTTTTTTTACATGTTATTTTTAAACACATTTTGATCGTATGCATCTTTTTCTTTTCTTTTTTTTTTTTTGTTATGGTTAGAGTGAGCGAAAAAACGAACCTATACCCACGAGCCAACTTCAGTGGTTATTTTTTTCCTCCGTGTTTTTAATTTTTTTATTATGTATTTTTTTTTTGTTCTTTTTTTTTTTTTTTTGTATTTTTGTATTTTTTTGCATTTTTTTTTCTAAACGTAAAGTTCCGTTTTCACTTTCACTCGTGTTGAAAATATCCAATGTTTTCTGAATCTTTCTTTAGTCCCCCACCCCCATTTTTTTTCCCTACACGATGTTTGATGTTGGACGTAGGGTAAAATGAAGATGCGAAAAAGCAGTAGGGAAGCGGACTAATGCAAGAAAAATGTACGCACAGATTGAGCATGCGCAGAACCATTCCAAGGATTATTATAATGTTTTTCTTTCTTTTTCCCGACAGACATGATCGCAGAAGTACGCCAAAAAGCGGACTGTCCATTTGTCCAAATGGTCTCATCGCCTCTCACAACATTGTCTCCAGATAATACGCGGAATGTTTTGAATTTTTCTATGTTGTTATTTTCATTTTGTTTCTTTATTATTATTCAATACAACCAGTTAAGATAACTTTTTTTGCAAAACACCGTTTTCAAAGTTTGTTGGAAAGTTAACACAGGTAAGTATATCGTTTAAAAAGAATAAAATAAATAAAATAAATAGATTATCAATATATATATTGTTTACAAGCTTACAATATAGCAGCATAATTATTTCCAATTATTTTATGATATAACAAAACAATAATGATAGCGAAAACTGAAAAATATCTTAAATAAAATTGAAGTCAATCTAATCTAATTTAATATATATATTATAATATATAACTTTTCAATTTAGCTAGTAACTGCAAGAGACTTAATCATACGTATTCACCTAACCATGTGCGCGTGTGTGTTTACAAGAGTGTAGGTGTATGAACAGCACACACACACACACACACACACACACACACACACACACATATATATATATTGCATTTTACTAGCTAAGAACATTTTGAGAGGACTGCAGTCCACTACGACTTATTTAACCCGCGAAGTTCTCTATTTTGGTAGATGAAACCTCTACTCATAATACTAGCACAGGAAAATATATTCCTACTTTATATTCTTTCTATTGAAATGTGCGTCTAATTGGTGGGAAAATACTGTTTATATATTAGATTATTAAATTATATACATAATGAGAGGCGCTTGGCTGATAAAGGCTTTACGGTATTTTTGTTTTTATCTATTTGGGCTAAGTAATTAGTTATATAAAAGTGATTAGCTGGGACACGCACCTCCCAGCCCCCTCTCT
>CM042155.1:76207319-76237319 GCA_023376005.1 Doryteuthis pealeii
TACAACAAAAATAGAGGTTTACAGTGTGAATAGGAAGGCTAATTTGCATATTGATCTTAAAAAATTTTAATAAATATATGTTAGTATTATTGATTTCTAATTGTTTGGTTTTTATCTTATTGAATATGAGCAAAAATCTCTTCAATAAATCTTAAAAGAAATTCCTTAACAAGAAGAAATAACTAATATTATTCTTTACTTCCTATTTTTAACTAAACAGTTTAATTAGGAAAATTTACCCATGAAAGACGGGGTAACGGAAAATGATGGAAGAGTTAGTTTCAAAGTTGTTCTATTTTTCAATCATACCCCCTCTGTTAAAAATCTTTTTATTTACATTCTTATTCAGTTTCATTAGCCTTTCTAATTTAATATCATATTTTATTATAAAATTTAACTAAAATACTTGCACCCGGAGGGTGCATATATTTGCTAGTATTATTAATAGATATAGTAATATTAATACTGTTTGGGAAACAAACCAATGGCTAATCTAGAGAAATTCGGACTCCTATTTCAATCCCGCTCCCGTGAAACACACACCACACACACACACACACACACACACACACACACTATATCGTATTTCAACATGAAAAATAGTAGGTGTGAGTAAAAGTTTCCGGAGCTCTTTTTGGAAAACTAGGTTTCTATGGACAAGTTTGCACACACGAAATGAATACTCTATTTAAAAGGGATTTGGAAAAAAAAAGAAAAAGAAAAGAGAAACGGAAAACACGTCGGCCGAAATGTTGTGAGAAAAATAAAATAAATATTAGGATATAGGTTAATAGCCTGATAAATTGGTGTAAAAAAATTCAACGGTATATCTAAGGATTTTAGATAATGCGTCAAAAATATAGCTTTTAAAAATTATTACATAATCAATAACACAATTGGGGAGTCCCCGTGGCGTAGTGGCTAACGTGCGAGACTGCAACATTACGGTAAGCGAGTTCGAACTCTAATCGAGCTATCATGTTTACTTTAGGACTTAGACACCCCCTTATCCTCCCAGGTATGAGTAAAATAGTACCATTACCACTCTTCTAGAAGGGTGGTTTTGACATTAAATAACCCACAAGAGTTGATATGCCTTTAAAACAAAGAAGAAAAAAATTAAATTTATATATATATATATATATATATATATATATATATATATATATAACCTCCCTCCCTTCACTTCCGCTACTAACTTACCCCCCCCCCTCACCAAATTCACTTGTACTCGCACGAAATTTTGCTTTCAATAAAAATTATTTGACCGATGATGTCCGTATGAATTCGGACGAAACGTTTCAACTCTTGGATTTGTTTTGAGTTTTCATTTCTTGTTCACCATATATATAATATATATATATATATATATATATATATATATATATATATATATAACTCAGAGCCCAAGAAATAACTGAAAATGGAAATACAGTGATCAGAACATATAGTTATTTACTAAGCTTAGTTGTGACACAAGGCTGGAAGTAAAGATCACTCAGTGAGATACGAACTCACTAGTAATGGTTTTCCAGATTACACTATGCAAGACACCCTTGATCAGATCACATTATTATAGAAATCATTATAAACGAGTATTCAATATTTGAATAACTCATTTATGTCTCAGCATGAGAGAAGTAGAAAAGAAGAAGAGAATGGATAACCATTAACACATCTATAAGAAGATGAGATCGTAATAAAATAGTCGTTTTTTTATTCAGATTATATATTTAAGAATTGAATAAGCATGCACTTCTAGACTACAAGGATTTTTGTTCAAATGTTCTGTCTCTTTATCATAACTTGACATTTGAACTGTCAACAAACATTTCTCGCCCAAACAAACAAGAGATTAAATAAAAAATAAATAAATAGATAAATAAAATAAAACTTATGCAAAAAACACAAGTATTTCTCTGAATTTTTTAGATGAGGCTTGATGATTAGTATTATTTGTATTATTCGGACTATTGACCTCATCTTCATTGTTATCTGTATCATTCCAATTTTAGTATATGTACTGACACGCAAAATTCGTGAAGCGTTTCACATTTTTTGTACAGATAACAATGAAGATGAGGACAATAGTCTGAATAATACAAATAATACCAAAGCACAAGTATATTCTAACTAATGGTCATAGGTCGAATATAAGGACACGTTTAAACTATTTTTAAATCTAAACGACTATTATTAAATATAGAAATTGAACGTGCACGTATTTAAAAAAAAAAAACGGTAGAAATAAAAACATTTTAAGTTTAAAAAGAAATATTTTTCCTTTTAGATACAGTTATACCACTTTAAAAAATAACAAATATTACAAAATTTTAAAAATATTCTTTTTAAGAATTGTTATAATTCAAATATAAGGACTTTTAAAATATATAGTCTTACTTACAAGCCGCTTTCGTCGACATTAAGTCGATGTAGAGTCATATTCAATTTACGAATTATAATTAATTTCAAATAAGTAAATAAATACAAAGTATTCTCTTATTATTTAATAGTTATTTCCCTTGAAAAAAAAATTAAAGATGTAGATAAGTGTAAATACAGACCTCACAAGTTGTTGATTGAATTGGGAATAGGGGAATTTATAAGTTAAAACATTATAATCCTATTTCATTAAACACGTGCACAAATTGGATTATTATCATATATCTAAATATCAAATAGATATTTTTTAATCAAATATCTTATATCTCTTATTGTTGTATATATATTTTATATGTTTTTGGGAGGCACTTAAAATAGTGCCTGAAAAGCGACGTCTATCCTCTGGAATTTGTTTTTCTCAAAAGTTAATAAAAGTTAGATGAATATATTTAAAATATCATTATTCCTTGCTTCGTAGTGATCTTGGTTTCTATTTGAGAACGTATAACGTTCCTGATTCCGTTTTATTCCATGGTTATTCTAAAATTATATTTACAGTCAAGCAGACTTTCTTAGTCTTTCTTCCATTTTTATCGCAAACAAATGCAAATTCACTAGTTTGATTGTTGGGCAAGGGGAGATCACTCTTTAGTACATATCCTGAAAAAATCGTTTTCTATGAGAACGAAAAAGAAATCTGTTATTCTAATTGGTAAATTATGTCTTAAAATATTTTAAAATTAAAAATCTGATAATAATGAGAGGTCAGAGTTAACTGCTTTTTAGCCGTTGGTTTTATTGAGGTAGATTTTATGATTTCATCGCAACATAGAGAATGTAAATATATACAATGAGTTTTTTTTTTTTATAAATATTTTGTTTTCTTACGAATAAATTATTTACAAACGAATTTGATACAAATTCTGAATGAAGTGTGCGACAAAAATCAGTGAAGTTTTGAGATGAATTTTAGCTTTGTACATTGAGGTAGGAGACGGCTTTGATTTACCTACCAGCTAATAGAGTAAACCACTGACCAATCAAATAAGAGAGATTTTTTTATGAATGAAACAGATTTTTTTATGAATGAAACAGATTTAGTTATTAAATCAAATCGAAATTAGAGGGAAACGGGATAGATATTCAACATTTGTGCATGATTAATAAGTTACGCTAGTGGACAATTTTTAGTGAAGTAGTTTCTCACTGTGTATCTCATACTTCTCACCTGGTGTCAAAACTAAGCTCAACTTTGTCAATGACTACTATCTATTCTTACACTAATATATATGTAACAGTAAACACACAATACGGTATACTAATACTCAAACGCACGTTCTCACATAAAATATATACAATAATATCAGCGATCAATAAGTCCGTAGCCTGACACATAATGTGGATACTGAAAAGTTTGCGGGTCTACAAAGGAGAATAATACGTTTTATCTTTATTTTCATTTCTTTTTATCTTAATTATTTTTTGGGGGGTGGGGTCTAAGGAATAAAGAGATTTGAGAAACTATATTTTTTGTATGTTAAACAGCAAGATGTATTTGTGTAATCTAAGTTTCAAGACTGTAAGAAATTGCTTTTAGTCGGGGAGTTGTGACATTATAAATTTAGAAAAATCAAAATTCACTCTTCACCCATTTTTTGTTAATATTGTTATTTTAATTTAAAATAACACGACACGAGCATCTGTGTAACCCACCATGCTCAAATTTTCTACTAATTTCAATTAAAAGCTAAATTGATTTAAATTTTACCTGAAACCGGCACTATGCTAATACTGTGGTCCTATTTTTATTTATTTTTTTATTTTTTTAGAAGTGTAGTATCTGTTTTTGTTTTAGTTTTTAATATGTCAAAGAAACATACCTTTAACTGTCGTTTTGAGTATTACGTAACTTTTGGATAGAGAAAAAAGATCACAGAAAGATTGAAAGCCTCTACACTAGGTTATTACATCCTTGGTCTGATCGAGAACTTTTCAGTACCGGCTTATAGTTATTTGTTAAATTTCAGTCTGATTTTTTTTTAATTTTTTTTTTTACTATGTATCATGCACCTAAAGAAATTAATGTTCACTACAGAATAAAATTCATTGATTGAAGAGAAAATATCTATAAGATAGCATTTTTATTTTCACCGTTAGACGACAAACTTATTGATATACCTACGTGTATATATATAATATATTATTATATAATGATTGGAAGGCAATTACAATGCATATAAAATAAAAACAAAAAGATGTTTTTGGTCTTATCGATTTCAAAGATAAAGTTGACTTTGAAATCGATAAGACAAAATTTGTTTTTATTTTATATGCATTGTAATTGCCTTCCAATCATTATTATATAATTACATACTTAACAATGCTTCAAGCAAATTACCAATTACTATATATATATATATATATATATATATATATATATATATATATATATATATATACAACCCCTCCGCCACAGGCTGGATGTAGCGCAAAGTTCTTTTTAAAGAGGAGTACAGCTGGTTTGAATTCAGAGTTTCCTTCTCCTAGACTGGTTGTCGAACTAAGACTAAAGAGCCCAGTCTGCCCTACTATTTTACCCATAGCTGGGGTGGGGGATAGATTCCTGCCTTTCCAAGTGCAAAATGAAACACAATCTCGTCTACGATTTAAACTCTGGTCGCAGAGTTTACTTCCTATGACGATAACCGTTACGTAATCAGTGTCTCGCATTATATGTATGTATAGTTTGTAAAAAATCGGACGGTATGAGAATTAACAAGTTTCGCTACAGGAAAAGCGTCATCCGATTCAGATGATGCTATTCGTATAGCGAAACATGACAATTTGATTTTTCATACTCTCTCTCTCTCTCTTATCATTCTTAGTTAACACCATTATCCTCAATATTTAGCTCCGTTGAGCAAGGATCGAAACTAGTCAGCTAACTCACTCTTTTTTCTTCTTCTCATTTGTCCCCCACCCCTGCCCTCTATTGTTTTTTTGTTTTTTTACTTTTCTTTTATTCAATAATTAATCAAATATTTGGTCTTTTTAAAGCTCTAATAACATTTTGTACTCCCAAATATATATATATTATATAATGTGTGATTTTAGTTTAGCCCAGTATAAGAAATAATGGTGGTCAAAAGTATGTATTTACCCAACACCTCTGCCACGGGCGGGATGTGACACAAGGTCAATCAGTAAACTGAGTAAAGATGGTTTTCTTCTCCTAGACTGGTTGCCTTAACAAAGCTAAAGAAACGAATCTACCCTATTATTCATCTATAGCTTGGAAGAGAAAAGATCGATTCCTACCTTTCCCAATGTTATTAGCGTGAACTGAAACGCAAACAGACTCGTCAAGGAATTTAAATTCGGAACGCCAATTCTATATTCTATGACGATAATCATTGCGCTAACCACGCCTCAAAAATCAAAAGTAGTTTAAGAACATGGCGTTGTGCCAATGTGCATTGCCTTGAAAATCAGATTTTGAGAACCCGGCTTTTACCTAGGTTAGAGTATTGGCTACTTGGGACTTGTGGAATTCATGCAACTATCTCAGCCACGAGGCTGGGCACTACTAGTTCGTACTTGTCTATCTAACCCCTCACATACACTCAGATATAGAAAGAATATGTACTATGTTTTTCTGCGGACTAAGAAAATTCTGAAGCGATTTTTCTTATATATATATATATATATATATATATATATTATATATATATATATATATATATAACGGGCACGTTGTCTTGACGATAAGTGGCTAACATGCTGCTTTGAAACCAATAGTAACAATCGCACCTTAAATGTTTTCTACCCTATGATAAATAAATAAAGCTCTTACACCCGTAATCGAGCACTTTATTTTCAATTCTCCAATACTAGAAAAAAAACTAACATATATATATATATATATAAAGTTAAGAGAAAGGAAATGAATCCGACGGTATGAGTATATTAAAAGGATATGAAAACACCATAAAATGCTGTTAAAGTGAAAAGCTATGAATATGTTATAAAATGTTTTCACTTTAACAGCATTTTGTGGTGTTTTCATATCCTTTTACCTATACTCACACACACACACACACACACACACAATATATATATATATATATATATATATATATATATAGGCAAACTCACAGGGAAAGGATTTGTATTACTATTGGATATTGTGTGGATATTACTAATTTGTAAAGTCTGTATATCTCAAGGAATTTACAAATCAGTAATACTCACTTAATATCCAGTAGTAATACAAACCTATTCCCTGTTTGTTTGATCTCAATAATCAATGGACAGAGCACATTACTAACTGACCAAGATAACAATATATATATATATATATATATATATATATATATATATATATATATATATGAACGAAAGTCTTGTCCGATACAAAATAACATTTATTTGAACAATAAAGACAACATGTAAATTGGTTAAATAACTACTATTTTGTATAGGACAAGACTTTCGTTCCAAACAATTTGTATAAACGTGTATATTTGTTAAAGCTACGGTTTCGAATGATAAGTCTTAACGTAGACATAAAATGTATTGTTTCTATACAACCTAATATTTGTGATCTCCTCAGTACTCACTAAACCAATCCTTCCTATTAAAGAATAATTCAAATATTGAAAGGTACGTTTTGTATTTATAGATTTCTCGTGTATATCGTAAACACTGGTAACTTATTTATGTTTTGTAATTTAATGTTCAATTAAATAATTTGGGAAAGAATGAAAATTAAAGAGGTGTGTGGAGTAGGAATATAAATATAATCTCTTAGTTCTTGTATTATTTCGCCACTTTTGAATTCCGTATTTGTTCAGGTATCTTTAACTTGGGATTTTATTATATTTTTATGATTTTTTTGGTTCTGTTTTTTTTTTTTGTATTTTTTTTTTTTTTGTATTTAAAAAAAAAATTTTTTTTGAAAGATAATTCATGTTTGTCTTAAAATGAAGTCGTCGTTGTTTTTTTTAAATAATTTTTTTATCTTACCCTATTTAGATTAGATTAAATTTAACATTTCTAATTATAACCTGCGTATCATCTTTTTTTTTTTTAAATAATGATAATGTTCTTTCCTTAAAATATATATATTTCCATACTAACTTACATCATCGTCCATTTTGGTTGGCTATTGAAAAAGGAAACTGTTACAGTGGGTAACGTCTTTAATGTCTAAAGAATCGCCAGTTGAAGCAAATGGGCACCGTGTAGCACGTGATGAACGCTGCATTCCTCCGATTTGGGTCTTCGTAGAGAATCGGCGATGTTCGGAGGTTCTCGTGGTCTGCAGTTCATAAGGTCTCTCTTCCAACAATGTCGGCCATCTGGATTGGCTTTTTGAGCCCCCATTATTCTACACCTTTGAAAGGTTGGAATTTCTGACATGGCTGTCCCAAGTTGTTGGTTTAGTTTGTCTAAAATGCTTCTGCTGTCCCAGTTGTTGCAAGTTTCAACGGCCAGTTTTCGGACCCCTAAAGTTACAAAAAAATGCAGTAATTCAGTTTTTCTCCTACTCCACACCTAGGGCGTATTTATTTTAGAAGATTTAAAAGATTTAAAAGAAGGGGAAAAAAGTGAGAAAAAAGAAGTAAAAATAGATCAGCCGAAAATGACAATAGGAATTCTATACGATACCAGAAATTAAGTTACAAATAATATATATATATATATATATATATTATTGTGTACAATACATTTAAGGTGCGATTGTCACCGTTGGTTTCCAAGCAGCATTTAAGCCACTTTTCTTCAAGACAACACCTCTGTCTTGACGAAAAGTGGCTAACATGCTGCTTGAAAACCAATGGTGACAATCACACCTTAAATATATTGTACACTATAATGAATAAATAAATACAGCTCTTACACCCGTAATTGAGCACGTTGTTTTCAATTCTCCAATACTATATATATATATCTTATCATAATGGAGATTGTGTGTTTTTCTGTCTGTAACCGAAACTATATTACTACTCAAGTCACAATTTCCTTAGTTATTAACGACACATTCTCCATGATTCTATTTCTATTTAAATCTCAATTAATGATAAAACTGTTTGACATTATTAATAATGTTGGCCTTACCTAAATACTAATAACATGCAATTGTATTTATATATACAACAAAATACCAGTTTTCAGTGTAAACGTAAAACTAATTTGCATATTGATATTTAAAAAACTGATTTTAATAAAAATGTGCTTGGTATTATTGATTTCTAATTGTTTGGTTTTATCTTAATGAATATGAGTAAAAATCTCTTCAATAAATCCTAAAAGAAATTCATTAACAAGAAGAAATAACTGTAATTTTATTCTTTACTTCCTATTTTAACTAAATAGTTAAATTAGGAAAATTTAGCATTGAAAAACGGAAGCGATGAAAGAGTAAGTTTCAGTTGTTCTATTTTCCGATTATACCCCCTCCGTTTCAAATCTTTTTATCTGAATTCTTATTTAGTTTCATTAACCTTTCTAATTTAATACGATATTTTATTACATTTAAACTTAAATACTTGCACCCGGAGGGTGCATATATTTGCTAGTATATATAACAAACCTTTCAAAATAAAGAGGCAGATATTTTTTAAATGTTAAGTTCATTCTTTTTAATTATTTTGTTAAATTGATAAGTAAATAAATAAAAATCAAAGGAAAAATTATAAACCATTGGTCGAACCTCCCATCCCACCCGCCGAATTATCCCAATATTAAGGACTGAAATTCAAGTTGCAGGCCGTGTTATAGTCGTAGGAAATGGATTCGACGACATGAGTTCAAATCCTGGACGAAGCTACAGTTCACATAGTCCTAATACTCTTGGGAAAGGTATGAATCCAACTACTCTCCCTCCAAACTCTGAATTCTAACCTGTTAAATTCTGCTAGAATGGGCTCAGTCCTAATTAGTGATATATTTCCACAAAAAGAAAAACTAACCCAGGGACTTTGGGAAGCATTTTCCATCACGCCCCAAAAGGAAATTAACAAGCGTACTAATTCCCTAAAATAATTCATTACACTAATAATAATTTGAAAAAAAAAAAAAGATTATGAGTGTTTATGGGGAAGATGGCACGTAATATTTGAAAGAGGAGAGGATATAAGCTTTTTTTTATGTCGGATTTTCTACCGACTGAGCTATTCATGCTTTTTTCCATGGGTATTAGTCCGAACAGGTCCGTACAAGATTAGAACCCGAGTCGCTGATTCCATTTCCTATGGTGCTAAGCATAGAAGTGTTCGACACCCAGTGAGAATCTTATTTACAGAGGTCTGCTAGCTTAGCGAGGTGCCCACTAGTCATTTACTGTATGGAGCACCCAATAAGAATCGAACCTACAATGGTCTGTGAGCCTAGCTCGTTGACTAGAATCGTATTTGTAGTAGACGTAGTAAAATCTGCGGAGTGGCCTATTGTCAGTATCAGCTGAACAGCGAGGGAGTCTATCCTCTTTTCGCAAAATTGTTTTTGCTGGGATGGAGTGCCACACCTACCATCAGCTCCCAGATGCTTTACCGCACGGATCAGAATATTCAAGCTGTGCTGCTTATTCGGTGAGTTGGCCGGGATTGGCATTGAACCCAGAAGCTAGCGATTCCTTGGTGAAGGCTCGACTGACTGAGCTTAGAAGAGGCAGAAAAACCCAGACAAAATGAATGAGATTTAAAGAATATATATATATATATATATATATATATATATATATATATATATATATATATATAATGCAGTATCTTGGATGATGACTTGGTAGGGATCGTACTGAGAAAATACAGTCAGTGTCGCTGTGTAGTCAGGCTAAGAAAAACTAACAGGAGTTGTTCCCCTTTATTTATAATTTTTCTACGTAAATTCAGTGAGACGTTTTGATATCGCGAAATTTGGTTTTAAGTTTGTTTGCAGACAAGAGACAAAAATCATTTAAACTAATTATAGTAATTTAAATAAAATAGATATAATATTAAAAACATTATCTGGAGTTATTATTGTGAACTATTATATACGAATAAAGAAAATATAATATATGAGTTTTGAAAATATAAATATTTCCCCCATGTTTATGCGTGTGACTGAATTAAGGAGCAACATATAGATGGATAATACTTTTGTAGGTTTTATTATATATATGTGTGTGTGTGTGTGTGACTATAAAATATGAACAAATATATTTTCAAAGGATGTAACTTTTTAAATATATATTTCAGAAAATAATGGTAAGAAAACGAATTCAAGAGGGTATTTTGGGGAACTACCGGACGAATTAGTTAACATAATTTGATAAGCATAGAGGTATCATATATGCTTTGTGGAAATATTATTTTCTTTTTTTAAAACGTTGATGTGCGAAGATATTAAAAAAAGGGAAATGCCCAAGGAGGCAAAACTATCAAATAAGTAAATAAATAAATAAATAAAATAATAATAATAATAATAATAATAATAATAATAATAATCTTTTGTGGGTGAGAGTATGTTACCATAACACAGAATGTTAAACATAAAATGAGACCCTAATACCGTTAAAAAGTTCTAACTTGCGGGAATAAAGCAGTTTCAAGCCAAATACGCAAGTTAATATGACTAGTGTGAAGTCTGTATCGTGCTTGCCCCGATCAGTATAGTTTTTCAAGGGAGGTAATTTAAATGTTAATTTATCCCTTTTATCTATTTATTTATTTGCAATCAATAATAATATAAATTCTATAAAAAAATAATCTAATTCAACATTAGTTAATAAACGGGGAAAACTTAATTGATTTTTTAAAAATCCCAACAATAGTAATTTATTAATCTTAAATGAGCTTATACAAACCGTCAATTTGAAAGAGTTGCTGATGTAAGTATTTATTTACATAGATAAACTTAGCCTGGCACAAGGCCCTGCTTGCAAGAGTCTGTGAGACTTATGTTCACAAGTGTTTTTTTTTTTTTAATGATAAAATAATGACTTAAAAATGATGTGTTGAAAAAATATCGAGACTGAAAGAGTATTTACCAAAACAAAAGTAAACAATGAATAAACATTAACTTTTTTCAAAATAGTCCCCTTGGCATTTTATCCCTTATTCCAGCGAGCTTTCAATTGGTCGAAGCACCGTTGAAAAACCCTTTTTATATGGTGTAAAGCAGAACCGTCGTATCTTCTTTCTTTTTTTTAAATGTCCTCCACGTCCTCATATCTTACAACCGAGATGACTTTTCCGTTTAGAAAACAAGAAAAAGTCGGATCTGGTGAGTATGAGGTTAATGCACTTACACAAACCCGTGTTTCGTAAATTTCGTTTAAAAAGTATCTAATTTATTTCTTATTTATTTTTATCGAATTGGCTCGAACTCTTCTAGACATCTAGATATCATCCCTTCATTTTATAAGTTGCTCAACTCTGCACACGTCTTGAGTTAAAAAAAAATTTTTTTAAATTAAATCTAAAAATTAAAAGCTTCAATCTCGACACTTTTTGATCACAAATCGACTCAAATTACATAAATAACAAAGAAACATTGATGAAACAAATAAAACAGTTACAAAATATATATAAATCATTTGAAGTGAACACAAACTACCTTGGCCAGAATTTGAACTCCTTTCGCTGAATTTATGCTGTCTGTTAAATCCGTATCTCAATTTAATTATCGAAATCAAAAACTAATAATGTGAAATAGTGAACTGAAACGCGTGAGTATGTGAGCATCCACAGAGCATTCTCATAAAATGTACAATAGTAACCTCCCTTTAAACATTGGACTCTAAAACTTGAATGAAGTAAATCTTACTATTGAGCATATTTAATAGATACAAAAAAATTAAACGATACCATGTACTGTAATAGTAGTTTTATAAATTTAAAATTCCAGAATAAACTATGTCTACTAACAATATATATATATATATATTTATAGTTAAAATTAATGAAAAAAATAAATGAATGAATGGAATGAATGAAAAAATCTTTTCCAAAGGACCTCTCTTAAAAGAAAATAATAATGATTTTCAAGAGAGGTTCCTAATGGAAAAGTCTTCTTCATTTTTTACTGGACTCTTTATTGAAGCATTAAATTAATATAATTATTATATAAGATATTGGAGAGGATAAAATAGGTGTTTTTTATTTATATATATATATATATATGAGTATAGATAAAAGGATATGAAAACAACACAATATGCTGTTAAAGTGAAAAGATTTTATATCATATTTATAGCTAATATTGAACAATATTTCGATTTATAAAAATCATCTTCAGAGCTTGTTTATACTCCAGCCTTATCAATAGTGGAGACGAAAATAATATGAATTTAAAACGAAAACATTGATGTTGAAAAAAAAGTTATGCGGTATTTTTGCAACATCAATGTTTTCGTTTTAAATTCATATTATTTTCGTCTCTGCTATTGATAAGGCGGAGTATAAACAAGCTCTGAAGATGATTTTTATAAATCGAAATATTGTTCAATATTAGCTATAAATATATAAAATCTTTTCACTTTAACAGCATATTGTGTTGTTTCATATCCTTTTATCTATACTCTATATATATATATATATATATATATATATATATATATATATATATAATTTATAAAAAATCCTTGTATGAATCTGTAAGTTTGCACCTACATGAGTATACAGTGAGATTTTGATGATCCCAAATAGAATCATCCCTTACTTACCAGTCAATTGGATTATATATTAGATAGATAGATAGACAAGTCCTTTCTACCCCAAATAGAATCATCCCTTACTTACCAGACAATTGGATTATATATATATATATATATATATATATATATATATATATATAGATAGATAGATAGATAGATAGATAGATAGACAAGTCCTTTCTACCTTCATGTTCCTTTGTTTTGGTTGTATCTAGTTAATTTGTTTAAGGACATCCTTTATGATTTACTGAATATCAAAATTTGATTCAATTCTAAATGTACGATTGTAATAATAACTATATTTAATAACTATATTTTCAACGTTCCATTGAAAATTATTTTTAATAGCATATTTCATTTGTCCATAATAATCATTTGTTTGTACAGTTAATGGTTTCAAGTAACTATTCCTATTTAATAATAATCTATTAATAATGGAGATTGTAACAAAAACTACCTCATAGCTCTACGTCACAGATTACACCACAATATTCTTATGCTATATACACCCAAAATTTGAGTAAACAATTTTTAAAAATTGTTTTTTTTTACTCTCGTTCTTTTTTTTTTTTTTTTTTTTTTTTTTTTTTTACAGTAACAAGAAGTAATTAAAAAGTTTATAAATAAATAAATACCTATGATTTTGTGTAAAATTGATGTGGAAAATATTCAAATAATTGTTTGATTATTACATGCACGCAACATTTTATCTGAGAGGGACGGGCTCAGTTTTCATTTCAAATTGTTTTATTTATTTTTTTACTCCTTTAATAAATATGAGGATTTGTCTTACTTATGATATAAACCCTCTGACATTCAATTTTTAACTCCCACCCTATCAGGCAATGTCTTTCAAAAAATAATTTTACGACGCCCAGAGGGTGTTTTCTGTTGCTAGTAATAATAATAGACTGCCAGAGAATTGAAAAACTGTGGAATATGAGGTGAAAGTGATACCAACTGTAGTTGGGACACTTGGAATGGCCCCAAAAAGTTTGGAAAAGAGACTAGAGGAACTGGAAATCAGAGGAAAAATTGAGACCACCCAGACAACAGCATTGGTGAAATCAGCTAGAATACTCAGAAGAATCCTGGAGCTCTTTTTGAGACTTGTCGTCAATCTGATTCCAGTGAAAGATCATCAACTTACGCAGGTGTGAAAAACTCATAGGGAGTGAAATATAATAATAATAATAATAATAATAATAATAATAATAATAATGTTCACTTACGGTTTCAAGTAACTAATAATAATCCTAAGAAAACAATTATAGCTTCAAGTAACTATTCTTAATACAAATAATACTATCAAGTATTCAGTGTTTTCCTTCTCCTAAACCGGTTGCCATATCAGAGTTAAAGGACACAGTCTGGCCTACTTATTACCCATAGCTGGTGGGAGAATAGTTGGAATCATATCTTTCTTAATGGTATTACGCTATGTGAAATGTAAACAGCCTTGTTCAGGATTTGAACTCGGGCAGCCGAGTCCACTTATGACGATGACAGTTATGCCACGTGTTTAAAAAAAATGAAATCGTACTTTTTAGTTTCAAAAAATAAACTTACAAATCTAGTAAAATATTTGAAAAAAGTTAATAATTTGTTCTTTTTCTTTAAGATCCTTAGCAATTTATTTTGAATAGATCTCAACGTAATAATAATAATAATAATAATAATAATAATAATAATAATAGGAGACCTGGGGAGACTTGCTGTCACTCAGCCTCCAGTGAACCACCGGCTACGGCAGGTGTGAAAAACTCTATAATAATAATAATAATAATAATAATAATAATAATAATAATAATAATGTGAAAATAAAAGAAAGCGAAAAGATAGACAATTATTTAGATATTGCCAGAAAACCCGGTTAAACGTGAAAGTGACGGTGATACCAATTGTAATTGGAGTCTTTGGAACGGTCCCCAAAGACCTGGAAAAGAGACTGAGGAAAATTAGAGATTAAAGACAGAATCGAGACCACAACACTGTTAGTGTTAAAATCACCAAGAATACTTAGAAGAGCCCCAAAAACCCGAGGAGAGTGTTGTTGTCATTGAGACTTCAGTTAAAAGTCACTAGTTAAAACTGGTGTGAATAACCCGTAAGTAGTAGTAGTAACAATAATAATAATAATAATAATAATAACAATAATAATAATAATAATGATAATAATAATCACTGACAGGACTCACGGCAAACAAGTAATGTATTTCACGTCAAATATGAATTAATTCAGGTAACTTTAAAATGATTTATGTAAAATTTGTAAAGTTTTATTTATTTAAAAAAACAGTATCAACTAAAACTTCTGCGCAACTACGTTTTAATTCAATACTATGTAACCTAAAGCCTAAAATCTGAGGATGACTTGAAACCCAATCGAGTTCACACCTCTCCCATTACCTCCCAGAGTGGACGACAAGCGGTGTTTACCGAAAACTGTTCTAGTCAATTTCAAGCTAAAAAAAGTGAACTTTAGTTTGCGTCATTCATTACGTCACTCATTCGTTGGCCAATTACAATTCTTGTTGCTGCCTAATTGATAACTTTGCTACGTGATTGGCTGCTGACATCCACACACTTGACAACGTGTTTATCAAATTAAATTACAAATAATGATTGTTAAAAATAAAATGAAAAATAAAATAAAATAAAAATAAAATAAAGATAAAATGAATTAAATCTGAAAGATTTTAAACAGCTGTCGATGTTCCATTTTAAACCCTTAATAAAATATAATGAACTTAAAAATGAAAAAGAAAAAAAGGAAAAAAGAAAAAGAAAAAATGGCTGAATTTTACAGGTTGATTTTTCAGATGCGATAAAAAAATTAAAAATTAAAACTAAATTACTATATTACTAAACTATATCACCAAACCTCACACTATATTTGCAGATTCTAGTAAATTATTGTGAATAAACACTTTTTTTTCTTAAATCAAGAAAGTACTCGATTACTGGCCAGCAGAGCAGGATAAAACCTAAAATAAATTAATAGCTCACATCGGCATCATTAGTAAAAGTTTTATATATTTGAAAAAACAAAAAACAAAGAACAAAAAAACAAGAAGGTAGTTCTTTAATTTAAAATAAAAATTTCAAATACGTGAAACTTTTAGTAATAAGACTTACAAGAAGAGGTGAGATAACAATATATATATATATATATATATATATATATATATATATATATATATAATCAAATAATTGTATTGAATGTGAAACAGCTGAACAAAAAACAAAAACAAAAAAACATTGATTATAGTTGTAATTATTTCTAATAAATCTCTACTTTTTAATGTTGAACTTTGCTTAAAATAACAAAAACAAAAGGATACAACTATATATATATATATATATATATATATATATATATATATATATATGGCATTGATTAAAACTAGATTAGTCTAACTAAAAAAGACTGTAAAAAACATAAAAAGACAAACAAACAATTATTAAACTTAACCTATTAATTAAAAAGATATGACAATTGATTAGAATTTATCAAAATTAAATGATTAATGTTTTATTTGTTTAAAATTATTGTGTATTTTTGTATCGTCTTCGTCTCTGAATAAAAAGAAGGGACAGCAAAAGTTTCAAGGATTTCTAGGCATTTAAAAATTAATGTTTTGGTATTAAGATAAAGTCTTGGATTTTTTTTTCTAGTTGGAACTTTCAACAAGTTCCAAAAATTATTCGTATTCGATAGGAATACGTGGAAGAAAGAAAAAAAAAATCTCTTAAAAACCAAACACAAAAAATGTAACATGAAATACAATGAACACGATTCCCTAACTCTAGGCATAAAATAACCCTAGATATGTTGACATGCCGTTAAAATCAATCAACCAACCAGTTAATACCAGCAATCATGTTTAAACATGCCGGAATACTAAAAGTTTTGTGTTGTGTGAATACTACAAGTTCACACACACACACACACACACACACACACACACACACATATATATCAGCTGATTCATAATTTTTTTTTAAAAAGGGTGATGTATCCAAGATTTTAATCGATTTGGGTGAAAGTAAAATTGAAAATATTTAAGTGGAATATAAATACAATAATAATAGGGACATCCAATCGATTTTGCGTGATAAATGTACACATGACGGGAATAGTTACAAAACATTTCTAAAAATTATTTCATTGTAAAATTGTATCATTTGAAAGAAATAAGAGAAAGAAAGTACCAACATTTTTTTTTTAATTTTCATGATAGAATTCCTGAAATCCTGTTTTCGATTAATATTTATGGTGAATTTTGACTGCATTATTTATTTATTTATTTATTTTTAAATTATTTAATTGACAATTAAATGAAATAATTTTATTTATAAATAGTTTCTCTTTAGATTAATTGATTTTGGGGAGATTTTTAAAAATCAGAGATTGATTTTTTTTAGTTTTTTTTACTGGCTATTAATAATTGCGTATTTTTTTTCAAGATATCGAGTTTTTTTTTTAAATTTAAATTAATTAAAATCAAACTTTTAAAACTGATTTGAATGGAAAAATATGCATTATTTTTTTTAATTGGGATTAATTTTATGATTTTATCTAGGGATTGAAGCTATGTTTATATGTTTATAAATACTAGCAAATATATGCACCCTCCGGGTGCAAGTATTTAAGTTTTAATGTAATAAAATATTGTATTAAATTAGAAAGGCAAATGAAACTAAATAAGAATGCAGTTAAAAAGATTTGAAACAGAAAAATAGAACAACTGAAACTTACTCTTCCATCACCCTCGTCTTTCATTGTTATTTTTTATAATTTAAGTATTGAGTTAAAAGAGGAAGTAAAGAATAAAATGACAGTTATTTTTTCTTGTTAATGGGTTTCATTTAAGATTCATTGAAGAGATTTTTGCTTATATTCATTTAAATAAAACCAAACAGTTAGAAATCAATAATACTAAGCACATATTTATTAAAATCACATTTTTAATATCAATATGCAAATTAACCTTCCCGTTCACACTGTAAACCGCTATTTTGTTGTATATATAAATACAATTGCATATTATTAGTATGTAGATATGGTTAACAGTATCAATAATGTAAAACAATTTTATTGATAATTGAGGTTTAAATAAAAAGTAGAATAATGAGAATGTGATGTTAATAACTGAGGGAATTGTTACTTGAGTAGTGATATAGTTTCGGTTACAGACAGAAAAACACAATCTCCATTATAATAAGATATATATATATTTCCAGAAAAAATCTATTTAATATTTTTTAATCGTTTTAAAGTCAAAACTGCGCTCACCTATTTTGGACGTCCCTAATGATAATATACATATAATAATAAATACACCTGTCTGTCAGAACATTTTCTGTTCAAGCGACTGACCGGCCTTTGGAATCGAGAGGCATCTACTGTAATGAGACAGAAGCTATCACCATGGAGATGGGTAAACAGCCTCACTCTGATATTCCACGAAACAAGAGAATTTTTTTAGGTTGACCCTCGATATTGAACGAGAGAACACAATGATAATTTGGGACTTTTAATGTTTTTCTTATCTAATTTCATTTTCTTACTTTTTAATTTATAGGGAACGGTTTAGGTCAGTCGGTAGAACACCCGACCAGGAATCGCAAGGTTCGTAGTTTGATACCGGTTCCCACTATCTCAGCGCATGAGTGGCACATATTGCGGTAAAGTGTGGAGCTGACGGTAGGTGTGGCGCTCCATCTCAGCAAAAATATTGTGAATATAAATATATATTATACAATATATATATGTATTAGATAATATATATTGTCTTATTGTGATACAACACGTGCTGCAACACTCATGTGTGTCATGTTTACTTTCAGACGTAGCTGAAAGTAATTCACCTGTCGATCGACTCCGTGAAACTCTAAGTCGGGAGATGTATTTTCAGATAATCAACAATGGTAATTGTTACTCTTTACTTTAACGTATTTCAGACTGTTGTGTAATAATTTTAGTTTAGTTTAGGTTTATACGAACGTTCCCATTATATATATATATATATATATATATATATATATATATAAACTAAAATCGGCGGTGGTATTAGCCGGACAAAAAGGAAATCTATCCCTTTTTCGCTAGTGCCATACCAAGGAGATTGCTTGTTTTTTTGTTTTTTACTCAGGTGGGGCGCCACACCTATCGCCAACTTCCCACTTTACCGCACAGATCAGATTACCAAATCTGTGCTACTCATACACTGAGTTGGCAGGGACCGGTATCGAACCAGGAACCTTGCGATTCCTACCGACTGAGCTAAACTGGTCGTATATATATATATATAAAGATACGTACACACACATGTATACATATACAAATATATATATATATATATACAACACTACATATATATACACACACATACACTATTATATATATGAGGAAAAATGAGTAAAGAAAAGAAATGTAGATGGATAAAAATGAATTTAATCGATATCACTTACACATGTGTTTCGGTCAGTTTATCAAAATGTATACGGATTACGCTATTATTATTATTATTATTATTATTAGCGTAATCCGTATACATTTTGATAAACTGACCGAAACACATGTGTAAGTGATATCGATTAAATTCATTTTATCCATCTACATTTTCTTTTCTTTACTCATATTGTCGGATTCATTCCTATTACATTTCTACACACACACACACACACACATATATATATATATATATATATATATATATATATATAAGGTGCATTAACCATTCCCTTAGAATTCTCAACCCAAGTAAATAAAACAATTTCTAGTTCAATTAACATTTGAATGATAATTTTATGAGGTCTCATATCCGCACCTGAAATCTCATCTTTCCATATAAACACTACTCTGTAAAACCGGCACAGCAATATTTATTTTCATTTCTTTATCAAATATTCTTCAAATTCTATAATCTAAAGAATAAACCAATTTTCAGTCCGATTTTAAATTGAATAATAATTTTGTGGGGCATAACGGCATTTTTTATATTCTTTTTAAAAATGCAAATTCTCTATCTAACGGAGATGATTATGAAATGCTAATTAGCATTCTGAACTCTTATAATCATGGACCGTTGTAAAACGGGGAACCCAATGACTTCACGCGTCGTCTAGATAATCTATTTAAAATAATCCATTGTTTTATGAGATAGTAAATAAATAGACAACAAAAGAAAACCGTGTAAATTGAGACAATTTTATTTATATAAATATGCTACGATTTATTTATTCATAAAAGCAATTATTTTTTTCCACAGGATTAAATTTTTTTACCCGGAGAAAAATTTAAAAAAAATAAAAAGAAAGAAGAAAAGAAAAGGAAATAAAAAGAAGAAAAAAAAGAAAAGGAAAAAAAAATGAATGGTAATCACGTGACTGCATTTTTACCCTCCACCGGTGGAGAGACGGGGCTGGACCACCCCTTTCCCACCCCAACAATAGCAAGTGTCGTAATTTTTTGTTTTTTTTGTTTTTTTAAGTGCCTGTTCCCGTTTCTCATGCTCACGACCCTCGGGATGGTGATACAACAACTGCTGCGTATCGATTAAACCTGTTTGTTTTTTTTGTTTTGTTTTTTTAAGGGGAAGGGGGTTTCAATCTGCTGGCTGACCAGCCGGGCCAAGTTGCGGACATGAACGAAGCGAAGGGGAGAGGTGTCAGGCTCAAAACACAAAACGCATTGCCTCCCTAAAAAACACGATGAAGATGACGGTAAACGAAACTCAAAAATTTCGCTTTTCATCACGCACCGGTTTTGTTTTGTTTTTAATTTTTATTTTATTTTTTCGTTTCCTTCCCTTTTTTTTACGTTTATTAAAACTAAAAATAGTTATTATTAATTATTAAGTAACGTGAATTTTGTTATCGTTATCAACTTTCTTTTTAATATTATTGAGCTAACGTTTTTATTTAAAAAGAAAGAAAAATTCTAATAAAAAACAAACACACCCACTTAAGTCATACAAACTTTGAATTAAACATTTTTTTTCTTTTACTAAAACGTATTTTCTTATATAAAGCATTTTCAGTGATGATGCTCCATGTATAAAAAAAACAAGATTAAATACAGTATGATCTGTCTCTGTTTGTTTATATCTATATATCCATCTATCTCGCTCAATTTATAGCCATCTACCTTAGTCTGTTTATATCTGTCTTAAATTCTTTATGTCGATATATCTATCCTGGTCTGTTTATATCTATCAGTCTGTTTATATATATATATATATATATTATATATATATATATATATTATATATTATCACAGTCTGTGTATATCTATATCTATCTATCATGTGTATATCTATCTATCGATCGATCATCACAGTCTAAGTATATCTATCTGTCTATCTATCACAGTCTGTGTATATCTATCGATCTATCTATAGTCTGTGTATATCTATCGATCTATCTATCTATCTATTTATCACTGTGTATATCTATCTATCTATCTATCTATCAGTCTGTGTATATCTATCTATCGATCGATCTATCACAGTCTAAGTATATCTATCTGTCTATCTATCACAGTGTGTAAATCTATCTATCTATCTATTTATCACAGTCTGTGTATATCTATCTATCTATCTATTTATCACAGTCTGTGTATATGTATATATCTATCTATCACAGTCTAAGTATATCTGTCACAGTCTGTGTATATCACACATCTATCTATCTATCTATGACAGTATTTATATATATCTATCACAGTCTGTATATATATATATATATATATATATATATATATATATATATATATATATATATATATATATATAAACCCTCTGCATGTGCAGGATGTGACAAAGTCAATTTATAAGCGGAGTTAAGCAAGTTTAAATTCAGAGTTTTCCTTCTCCAACTCCTCTTAAACGCTATATAAATGTAATTAATTTTCGATTCATGAACATAAAAATAGTAATAATAATAATAATAATAATAATAATAATAATAATAATATAATAATAATGATTTTACTGTTCCAGCAGATCGCGAAAAATAGACAAATACCTGAACCTTGCCAGAGAATTGAAAAATCTGTGGAATATGAGGATAAAAGTGATACCAATTGTAGTTGGTGCACTAAGAACGGTCCCAAACTATTTGGAAAAAAGACTGGGGAACTGGACAGCAGAGGAAGAATTGAGACCATCCAGACAACTGCATTGCTGCAATCGGCTAGAATACTCAGAAGAGTCCTGGAGACCTGAGGAGACTTGTTGTCACTCAAACTCCAGCGAAAGACCACCAGCTAACGCTGATGTGAAAAACTCATAGGAATGAAAATGATATTACACATGAAATTTGCAAGTGTAGGCTATGGGATGAAATGATTAATCCTATAAGTGAATGCAGCCAACTTGCTCAATAAAACACAAGAACAGACACGATTGAGTCGGAAAGGTGATCCACTGAGAACTGTGCAAGAAACTGAAATTTCAGCATACTAACAAATATATGCACAAATCAGAATATTTCATTGAAAATTAAATACATAAAATTCTCTGGTACTCTGGGAGATACAAACGGATCACCCAACCCAGGCTAGAAGACCAGGCAGTTTTAATTAACAAGAAAAAAGAAGCGGTCATCTAGTGTATTTTGCTGTGATAACAGATCATAGAGTAAGGTGAAATGCGAAAAGCTGGACAAATACCTGGACCTTGCCAGAGAGCTGAAAAAAGATGTGGAACATGAAAGTGACAGTAATAACAATCGTGATCGGAGCTCTTGAAACGGTTCCCAAGAACCTGAAAAAGAGACTCGGTGAACGAAATTAGAAAAATAAAATCAAAACCATCTAGACCACAGCATTACTAAAATCAGCTAGGATACTTAGAAAACTCCTGGGGAGACTTGCTGTCACTTAGACGTCAATGAAAAACCACCAGCTAAAGTTAATGTGAAAAACTACAAGGAGTATGATAACGATTAGCTAAAATACTCAGAAGAGTACTGGAGACTTGAGGCTTATGCCGGTATGAAAAAAAATATTCACTAGGACTGAAATAATGATAAAACAGTAACCAAGAATTGTACACAATCACTGTAGTTATAGGGGTTTGATTTAAATAATTAAAAAAAATTTAAATTTCGATTTGTGATCTTAATCTAAGCATTTTTAAATCTATTTTTCGATTTATCATCTAAACATTATAAGTTTTGGGTATTTTTCTTAGTTTAGATTTTTAATCTTTCAATTCATCTTCATTCAGTTTCCAGCTGTCTTTACCCACAATAAAAAAAAAGGTTTCTTTTAAGGAGAATGTTTCTTAATTCTTTATACGAGAACGTGTCACATCTGACCGGCCTAAACACGTGGGTTTGTTTACAAACGGATCCTTTACGAGGTTGGTCGAAGAGGTGTATACTTTCTATAAATGTGTTTCGGTTTTGTTTCAAATCTAAATTTGAATTATTTTAAAATAAATACCCTCCAAAATTATGAGTGGTATATTTTGTCTAATAATTAACTATAAAATATATAAATTTTTAAACAATTGTATTGCTATGAATATTCATCATATTGCTATGAATATTCATCATATTTAAAAGTTTCATTTTATGAGATAGTGACGGGATATGATATGAATAAAGCATTTTCCCCAAATATCCGATAAATGGGATAATGTTATCATTGTGAATTATAACTTGTAAAATTTTAAATGAAATTGAGACTGAAAATTTAAATAAGTCAACATTTTTATTATTTTCCTTTCTATTCTCATTGACAGTCACATAAATTTCAGATATTCAATCTTTAAAAAGCTTGTATCTGTCACCATATATATATATATATATATATATATATATATATAGTGTGAGGTGTACGTGAGTCATGAGAGGTCTTAGTTTATATTGTTTTATCTTATAATTGATATATCGTAATAAATACTCCGCATTTTTATGCTTAATGTTGTATATTTTACTGGTTGTTATTGTTTTAGCTGTAACTTTAATTATGTAATTATCTGGATCTGATGTTCCTGTCCAAATACGTGAAACTCAGAGTGATGGACCGTACCTAATATTGCGAAGTTTTGTGGGATTTAAAAAAATCATTTTAGGTATTTGAAGGTCTCTACTTTAATAACTGCATAGCCAAGACACCAGAAACCTTCTGTATCACATTTTAAAATTCACTATGCAGTGGAATGCTATATCGACAAGACAATTTCTTTCTTGAAATGAATTATAAGGAATAAGTTCTAGCAGATATTGCTTGAATTCTGAATTCTACGGTAAATTTATTTAGCTGGAATTGGGTTTAGTTAGGAAATTCTCAGATAATGTCGGTACAAAACTAATGAGGTGCCTTATCATTTAGAAAATGAATATTATATATATATATATATATATAATTACATGGAAACTAATCTGCTATCATATTGGTTTCATGTCGTTTAAATTTGCTCGTTAATGTGTGTGTGTGTGTGTGTGTGTGTGTGTGTGTGTGTGTGTTAGTGTGAATTTTTGGGAGGAAATCCCTGATGGACGAAAATCAGAAACGGAGAAGAAGGAATTATGCGACGAAATTCAATTTTAAAATGTGTTTCGTAGTCGATTAAACAGAATGAGATTTATTTCCTTTCTTTTGTGGGGTTACCTGTATTCATCCGTCAACTTAGAAAACATATTGGAAGAACTTGTTATGGGGAAAACGAATCCCCAGTTGAGACGCGGGAAACCACACAATTTTTTTTTTCTGAAATTGAGGAAATGAAAACGCTCGAAAAACCGGATATGTTTGCCTTACAAAAATATCCAGGTTTTCGGAAGTTATTTATTTACTTATCCCAATTTAAAAAAAGACTATGCCAGTAATTTTTATGGTATATAAAATATACACAATCTCTAGTCCGAATTTCTGAAAAATTAAAATCTCTAAAAACCGGACATTGTTCCTTGCTAAGAAATTTAGTTTTTTGGGGCTTTTTTTTACCTAAAACTTTTTACCTGTGCCAGTAATTTATATGACCAGGCTTTGTCTAATTTTAGCGACTGCTTACTGTTTAATCGAAACGCTTAGTGTCGGTATATTTTGTCAAATATCAATAAATTAACCTTATTTTATCTATTTTTCACTCTCACTCATTTCTCAAAATACTTTCGGATTCATTTCTTTTCTTGCCAACCTATTATCGTATTGCACATACTTCTGTCCCATAATAGCTGTCACTTTTGCGTATACATTTC
This sequence comes from Doryteuthis pealeii, assembly GCA_023376005.1. Lineage (NCBI taxonomy): Eukaryota > Metazoa > Mollusca > Cephalopoda > Myopsida > Loliginidae > Doryteuthis > Doryteuthis pealeii. The sequence continues at coordinate 76,232,623 of CM042155.1, forward strand.
ATAAGTTAAATGTAACAACTATTATGGGACAAAGACTGTATAATTTACTGTCATAATTAACCCAGTGTACATATCTATTAGCTTCAATTGCCTAATCGACATAATTATCTAACCTAAGAAACCAGCAATTCAACTAATTCTGAAAAGTGTCTCGTCTAAAATATTCCAATAAAATATTCTTTAATTATATGGTATCGTTTTTAGACAGTTAAAAGAATTTACACTTGCTGGACTTTATGTAAAAAAAGATATCTTTAAAAATAAACAAAGCAGAATAAGACTTACATAATTTGTTTGAGAAGTGATTTTAGTTCAGTTTTAAAATATTCAAATTTGAATTAATTCGATTTTATTCTAAACTTACGGCTAAGATGATGTATGAGAGTTTTATCTTTTTCTACAATTGAAATACAAAAATTAGCATATTTATTATCTATAAAAGTTAAGACTTCACTTTTGTTTGTTAGCTTAAAAGTATTTTACAACGCCACTTAGATTTTGGAAAATGTTGTATACATGCCTTGCAAAGAAAAAATACTTTTGCATTAGAAGCATCTCTGACGGTCAAATTTGATTTTAACACTTTTTAAAAAAATTTATTCATTATTTTTCTTAGAGCACGGATTTTTAGTTTTGTATAGAAAATTTTAAAAAAAATGTTGCAGACGACAGTTTCTACTGATTCAAATATGGACTTACGCAGACTTCATAACCGGTGGATTTCGTAAGAAAAAAAAAATGGAAAAGAAAGATAGAAATATCACAGAAGAATTTCAACCCGTCAATTTTGCGCGTTTTATTAAGTTTTTTTTTACACCTTCAATTTTCATTCTTAATTATGAAAGAATTTTTATTCATTTTTATCTTCTCATTTTTTTGTCGAATTTACTGCATTTAAATTAGATTTTTTTTTTCTTTTTTGAAAATGATTCCTTTTGGTGCGGGATGCAACCCAAGTCGCCCAAATATACTTAATAGATGCGATTTTAGTCCACATTATTTAAAAAATTGTGGATCTTGTGCGATATACCCTCCAAATTGCTCATTGTTCGATATATTCCAGCCCTAAAAATTTTTTAAATACTTTATTACCTCAAAAACTTTAGTTCAGTTAGCCACTCTTAGAAGTATCAGAGAATAAAAAATTCTCTTAAAAATGCACTTGCGCAATATCGCCCCCCGTCGCACAAAATGCCAAATTATTTTCCCTTCAACGTTTTAATTGCTTTTCAGAATTTATTGCAGTATTGTAATTGCGAAACTCCAATAAATTTCTTTATTTGTAAGCTTTTTTATTCTATGGGCAAAAGTGCATTCCAGCCATTAAATTTGTTACCAAATGCGCTCGCTGCACCAAATGGGTTAAAGAAAAAAACATACTGTTAGGGAAAAAATGGTAAAATAAATTATATCAAAAATCTTATTTAAAAAGAATGATAGAAAGAAATAAAGAAAAAACCGACTCTAGAAATTCTATTTTTTTTTTTTAATCAGAGTCGGTGAATATTAAGAAAAAATTTTGTTTTTATGTGTACTCACCTTCAGCAAGTATTTCCTCGGTGTTCGGACCTGGCTGGGCGAATTCACTGGCAGAGGAGCATGGCAGCTTGGACACAGACATCGATGCAGTGTGATCGTGTGTGGATTTCTCGGGTGGCATCGGTGGTTCTCTGAGATGTGATGTTAGGTGGTGAAAACCCGCTACACACCCGGAATTGACTGAAAATCAAAACGGGTGGTCTGATGTTGAAGTGTATAAATAAAGTAACTGAACGTAGAGAGGAGGTACCGAAAGAGAGGATAAAGGGAGAAAAAATGTTCGCGTTACGAAAAAAGCCGACAGTCGGAAAAAGGACGAAAGTCGGTAGAGAGAGTTTGTTGATGTTGTCCGTCCGGAGCAAAACTACATGGGCACGATGTCTCACTTCTAATTTAAGCGGATTTGCAACAATAAAAAGGGTGGAATTGTATAGACGATGACGCTCTCAAGGCGATCACAGTATTGTCTCGTTGTGGTCAGCTTGACTCGACTGTTAATTACTCGATGCGTAAAGCTGCCAGGTGCTCCAGGAGACCCGGGCGACCCCCGGGGCGCCCGCGACCGTACAAAGGCGCTGGGATCGTTACGCTGTCTCCCCTCAGTGTCCGCACGACCCCCCTGTTCCCCCCCAGGTGTTTGTGTTTCATCCGACACTAACGTATGCATCAAGAAGACATTTTACATTAAAATAACAACGGTGGAAAAAAAGCAAGTGAAAACAATGATAGGGAAATAGTCAACGAAACTCAGCAAAAACGTTGATAACGTCAGGACGAATCGCAAAGTAGGTGATCGGGGGGTGGAGCGAAGCAAACGATCCGACTATTGTGTCAAATTTTAATGTGTACTTCCGTTCCAGGTGATTCGGCAAAGAAGACCCCTCCTTTAACCCCCCCACCACTACTAAAAAAAAATACAAGATTTCAATAAAAAAAGTTTTTGATAACTTTTTTTTTTCCTTAAAGAAAAAAAAAAAATCATCAAATATTTGATTAGTTTATTAAATGAGGGTCGCTGACTCGTGATAGATTAAATCCCCTATCTAGAGTAGAGATGGTTGGGTTGCGTGGGCCACATTTCAGAGGGACGGATAGAGAATGTAGTGATGGACACTCAAGGACTGTATCATAAATTAAATTTGAATAGGCGGTTAGGTAATACTGAGTGAAGGCCCGGCGTTTTTGCAGCAGGCCATCGTATTCACACGGTGAGGCGAGAGAGGCGACGACGGGGTCTGCAGCGAACGAGCGACCGACCGCCTTCTTGGTGCACTCTAGCGTGGATAGAGATAGTGAGAGAAGCAGGGGTGCGGCTAATGAAGGAAAGGAGGGGGGAGGAGGGGGAGGCAGGTAAAAAAAAAAGTGGTGGATGACAAGGAGGAGGGGGTGAAAGCCACGGCCGGGGTGGGAGAGAAATATGACGAGGAGGCGGAAGAAATATGTGATGGTGGGGATAGTGGTATGAAGGAGGGGGGAGAGTTCGATTAAAAAAATATACACATACGTATGTATGTTACGTATGTATGCATGTATGTACGTATGTGTGTATATATATATATATATATATATATGTGTGTGTGTGTGTGTGTGTAAAAAAATAGATTAATTAAAAAAATAGAAATAAAAAAATTAAATAAAATACAGAATAATCACGCTCCCACTTTCTTAGATATTAGGTATCATCTAGCTAAGGAAGGAAAGAAGGAAAAACGGTGAACTGATCTAGTTCGAATCTAGATATTAAAAAAAAAAAAAAAGAAAAAGAAAATGTAAAAAAAATTGAAAATTAAAAAAAAAATATTCCCCGAAAAATAAAACTGATGGCGGTGGGGAAGCATAAAAAGAAAGGAAGAGAGAGAAAAAAAAAACGAAACCGTGGGGGTGGGGGAACAACCACATGCACAAGATGCAGTCAGTGGTTCTATCGTAAGCAAGCAGTAGGCAGGGGTGAATGCTAGTGCTGTGGTGAACGGTTTTCGTCTTTCCCAATGCTGACTACGCAGCAGTCACGATTATTCGAAAAAGTTTGATAGCCACCAGTAGAAGGCAATCAACTGGGGCCTTTTCCCCTCGCGTATTCTCTAATAACAACAACAACATGCTTGTACAGTTTACGAAAATTACAATTCTTTCATTTCTCCTAAATAAAAAAAAAAGAACTCATTCGCTTAAAAAAACACACACACACTCACTCACATCCATACACAAATTTCCCCTTAAAAACTAATCAGAAAACCATTTAAATCAATCAAAGTTTAACCTAAATATATGTCTACCGTAGCGTAACGTTTGACAACACCGTCTTAGGGACGAATTTTATGGTCGCATCTTCGAGCCTTGTTCTTTACGCTCATGACCTTCTGCCTGACTTAGTTAATGGATGACTTGCTAAGTAAGCAAATAACAGCTTTAAGATCTGTCTATAGAAGTGTGATGGGTAACGAGCCAGTATTAAGTTTAATCATCTCATACCTGGCATATCTAGCCTTGTCCAAGAAAGGTAAGTTGACTCTCATAAATAAACAAACAAAATGTCTATCATCGCGTAATGGTAAACATAAACAACTTACGTAAAGCGCAAAGTTCTATCTTCGGGGAGCGCACTTTATGATCTTGTGCCAGACTTGGCTAAAAATTCAAATAATTACACGAACACCTAGTCTAAAAGATCGTCTATCTTAAATTAACGAGTTAAGTTCGATCCCAAGCGCTCTACACTTGTGTTTAACACTTTAATAAATCAATAGATAAATAAATAAACAACAGTTCGTCGATCGTAAGGAAATGGTTAACGAGCCCGACTCGCCACCAAGTTTGCCAGGGAGTTCGATCCTCACGTGCGCCTTACACTCGTGCCAGACTAAACGAAGTAGATGCATGATAAATAAGTAAATAAATAAAAGAAATAACAACGACAAACGCTTATCATAAAAACAAATATTGAGTTCGATCCGCACAGAGTGCATAAACTACTATGACCGTGTGCTAGACTTTTAAATTGTTTAGTTATCTCTCTGCGAAGTCAGAATCGGGACCCTAACTCTACCGTAGACGGGTTCGAACATCACAATCGTAATACGAAAAAATTGAGACGAAAGGCAGATAGAGGTAAATAAAACATTTTACTAAACAAAATCTACTTTGAATTTTGCCTTATA
>CM042155.1:76244819-76289819 GCA_023376005.1 Doryteuthis pealeii
GGGAAAGAAAAGGTTTTTAAACATTAAATATAGAATTTTGTATTGTTTGTATGCTATCAAAATTTTAGATCGTTTGAACGAGAATTTCACAAGATTCCCGGTTCGATACCGGCCCTCGCCAAGAGTACCCCTTCAGCGTAAGAGTAACACAGGGATCTGTGCGGTAAAGTGAGAAGTTGATGCTAGGTGTGGCGCCCCGCCTCTGACGCCAAAACAATCCCCCTGGTCTAGCGCTAGTGAAAAGGGGATATACTCCCTCGCTGTCTGGCTGATACTGACTTTAGGCCACCCCAACGACTTTACTTACTTACTTATTAGATTATGATACGATTTGATTTTTCTGAAACACCCTGAACATCTCAAATAGTATCAAATTTTTTGTAACACCCTGTATATACTATATATATACAGCCTCTGTACTGTCTACCCAAACATTGTTTTTACTCTTTACTTACCCACTTCTATGGTACGAGTAAAGTATGTTTAATATTTTATTAGTCATTATCGTACAATCTTTTTTATTTTGTACTAGTCTTATTATAATGGAGATTGTGTGTTTTTCTGTCTGTAACCGAAACTATATTACTATTCAAGTTACAATTCCCTTAGTTATTGACATAACATTCTCTATGATTTTATTTTTATTTAAACCTCAATTATTAATAAAATTATTTTACATTATTAATACTGTTAACCATGTCTACATACTGAAAACATACAATTATATTTATATATACAACGAAATAGCGGTTTACAGTGTGAATGGAAAGGCTAATTTGCATATTAATATTAAAAAATCGAATTTAATAAATATGTGCTTAGTATTATTGATTTCTAATTGTTTGTTTTTATTTTAATGAATATAAGCAACAATCTCTTCAATGAATCTTAAATGAGATCCATTAACAAGATAAAATAACTGTCATTTTATTATTTACTTCCTCTTTTAACTAAATACTTAAATTAGAAAAAAATAACAATGAAAGACGAGAGTGATGGAAGAGTAAGTTTCAGTTGTTCTATTTTTTTTATTATACTTCCTCTGTTTCAAATCTTTTTATCTGCATTCTTATTTAGTTTCATTAGCCTTTCTGATTTAATACAATATTTTATTACATTAAAACTTAAATACCTGCACCCGGAGGGTGCATATATTTGCTAGTATAATTAATATACTCAAATCTAATGAGAGATATAAGCTTATTTTGGACAAAGAGTCTCCTTTATATTCGGCCAAAATTGAGATAAACAAATCCTCATCTCCTCATTCACACAAAGAAGTCTTTCCCCTTTTTTTAAATATATGTATTTGTGAAAATCTTTGTTCACGGCAATATGTCGTTGAGAACTGTAAAAGAATGGATAATGCTTTTGAGGAGAGATATGGATATTGTAATACAAGCAAGAAGTAAAGTCGGCGGAGTAGCCTATTATTGGTATCAGCCGGACAGCGAGGGAGTCTCTCCCCTTTTTACTAGCGCTAGACCGGAGAGAGTACTTTTGCGTCTGAGATGGGGCACCACACCTACCCCATTTTACCGCACAGACCCAAGCTATGTCACTCATGCGCTGAGTTCGCTGAGTTTTGAAAGCAGAACCTTGCGACTCAGAGGCGGATGCCCTATCGGCTGAGCTAAACCGACCCCTAATAATAGATGGAATTTTGAAATCATATGAATTTTTGGAAATTTATCTTTCATTCTTTCCGCCTCGCCCACTATTCTTTTTCACTGCACCTATGAGGCACGCCGCGCCGTTTGGCTCGGTCATGTTAGGCTGGTTGGATTTTACGGCATGTCAACTCTTGTTGGGTTATTTTATGCTGAAGACGTTTTGTTTTATTCATTCTTGATGGGTACTCAATTTTTTTTCTATTTAAACTCAAATTTTTAGACAATTTTTTAAAAACTCATTTTTTTTTCTATTCAACCAATAGATGGGACTCTAACAGATACTACCACTCCCGGTCAGAGTGGACCAGGGAACAATGGTGATGAAGGGGTGCTCCACATTTCCCAAACCTCTAAAACCCCCAAGCTAAAACCGATTTGAATTTGTGCCGTAACAACCTAGTTAGTTTCACATGCAAATAGCAATTTTCATCTTAATGACTTATCATTCTGCTGTTATGACAACATGTATACATTTACCCAACCCATTCGCCACAAGCAGGATGTGACACATCCCGTGATTTAGTAGTTAGCAAACTAGACGAGTAAGTATTTACTAGTGAGTTTGTGTAAGTTTGTGCAAAACTAAGAAAAACTAAATAAAAAAGAACGTCCCATCGAAGTGTAATGATTAGCAAGCTAGTCTCACATATCCATTACTAATAAATAGCGAGTTCGATCCTTGTTGGTTTGATTTGTTTGGCTTGTTTGGTTTTACGGCATATCAACCTCAGTGAGTCATTTAATGCCGACAAAGTTTTGAAAAAAATCATTCTTAATGGATAATCAATTTTGTTTATAAACACATGTTTTTCCTATTTAACCAATAGATGGGACTCTAACATATACTACCACTCCCGGTCAGAGTGGACCTGGGAGTAATGGTGATGAAGTGGTACTCCACGCTCCCCAGAGTTCCAAAATTGGAACTTCACCACTAGATGCAGTTTAACGTCATATTCAGGACACTAAGACCCTCATCCACCGCCTTATAGCACATATATGATAAAAAGGATTGAAGGTTTGCGATAAGGGAAATCATATAGGTGCTATGGCTTAGTATGACCAGCCAATTGATCGGATTGGGCCTCTCCGACTGCCCGTCTGACCTAAAGTGGAGAGTTGCATGTCATGGACTGCTCGGACACCAGGGTTCTATGCTTAAGAATCACGGGTCGCCACCCATGGTCAACAGGTGGCGTCATTGGGGGGATTTTACCCCTCTGCTGGGGTTCAGTCGGTGTATTCTTCGGCTCCAGCCGGTAGTGCAAAGGGATAAAACCCCAGCGCCACAAGAAAAAAAAATATAGTGTTGGGCCACCAGAATTCCGTCCTTAAGCATCATGGTTCGCCACTCTCGCTCAACAGGTGGCCCCATTGGGGGATGTTTACCCTTCTGCAGTCGGTGTATTCTACAGCCCCAGCCGACAGGGTGGGCACAGTTTGGGAACCACTGGTGTAATAGGTCGTAAACTGATGATTATCTTTATGTATTTCAATTTACTCTGATTTTCCCAACCCTATTGCCCTTATGGCAATCCCCAACCCCTTTTTATCATATGGGTGCTAGAAAGCGGTGACTGCGGGTCTACATGTCCTGGGAATGACGTTAAACTCTATCTGATGGTGAGGTTCCAGTTTTGGAGGTTTGGGGAATGTGGAGCACCCCTTCATCACCATTGCTCCCTGGTCCACTCTGACCCCGAGTGGTAGTACCTATTAGGGTTCCATCTATGGGTTAAATAGAAAAATGTGTTTATAAAAAAAATTGTATTATCCATTAAGAATTGATTTATTTCAAAACTTTATCGGCATTAAATAACCCACTGAGGTTGATATGCCGTAAAACAAAACAAACCAAAAAAAAAAAATCAATTTGCTCAAGATAGCTGTACATATAATAATTAGCCCTGTCGACTGGGGCTTTAGAATACACTGCACTTCTGCAGAGGGGTAAGATCCTCCCCCAATGGAGCCACCTGTTGGCCGTGGGTGGCGACCCGTGATGCTTAAGGACGGAACCCTGGTGGCTGACCAGTCCATGACATGCAGCACTCCACTTAGACCCTTACTTGAGGCAAGACAGGTGGTCATATCAAGCCCTAGCACCTATATGATTGTCACAATTCTATTGCCCTTATGGTAACCTCCAACCTTTTTTTATCATATATGCGCTATATATATTTACCAACCCCTCCGCACGAGTAGGATGTAACACAAGGTCAATTTCTTTAGCGGAGTTCAACAAGGTTTGAGTTCAGAGTTTTCCTTCTCCTGGACCGGTAGCCTAACCAAGGTTAAAGAGCCCAATCTGCCCTACTATTTACCCATAGCTGGAGGGAGAGTAAGATTCATACCTTTCCCAAGGATATTAGCGTTAAGTGGAATGCGACGTCCAGGATTTGAACTCGGGGCGACGAGTCCATTTCCCATGACTTTAACCATTACACCACGCACTTCATATATATGCGCTATAAGGCGCTGTATGAGTGTCTTCATGTCCTGGGAATGACGTTAAACTCTATCTGATGGTGAGGTTCCAGTTTTGGAGGTTTGGTGAATGTGGAGCACCCCTTCATCACCATTGTTTCCTGGTTCCCCATGACCCGGAGTGGTAGTACCTGTTAGGGTTCTATCCGTGGGTTAAATAGTAAAATGTGTTTATAAAAAAAGAATTAAGTAACCATTAAGAATTGATTTATTTCAAAACTTTGTCGGCATTAAATGACCCACTGAGGTTGATATGCCGTAAAACAAGCCAAACCAACAGTTAATATAGTTGAATTACAGTAAATGATCATCTATATAAATCAGTACGTGTAGATGGAAGCGCGTGGTGTAATGGTTAAAGTCATGGAAAATGGACTCGTCGCTCCGAGTTCAAATCCTGGATGTGGAAATTGCATTTTCACTTAGCGCTAATACCATTAGGAAAGGTATGAATCCTACTCTCCCTCCAGCTATGGGTAAATAGTAAGGCAGACTGGGCCCTTTAACCTTGGTTAGGCAACCGGTCTAGGAGAAGGAAAACTCTGAATTCAAAACCTGTTAAACTTTGCTTAATAAATTGACCTTGTGTTGCACCCTGCTCGTGTGGAGGAGTTGGTAAATATATATAATGGGGGGAGGAGAAAGTAGACGAGGATAGGAGATAAGCTCTTACTTTTCTGCTTGTTCTTACTTCGTCGATGGCCATCTTCTTTTGGGCTGACTTCTTCTTTGGGCTGAGTCATCTATGCTCATTCTTGTTTGTTATAAATAAGCAAGACTTTGTTGTTTCTTTAGACGTCTATTCTTTATTAAAAAAACCCTAAACCCAAAAAAGCGTTTTCTACCGCGGTGAGAAGATGGCATCTCGTGCGCGATGATTCTAACGTCTGCTGTTCTCAGCTAACGGCCAGGATATGCTTAACTGACTTAATTTCTATTCTCACTCCATTCCCTTGGTGGAAGTCAGTAAAGTTCATTACCTGCCAATAATAACTATAGTGGCTAACAGTAACTTTCCATTTAGCCCCCTCCGATTTTGAATCTTCAACGTACTTCAATTCAAAATCTAGCTACTCTTACGTACATAATTCGTAGGCTACCCACGATATTATGTAACTTCCCATCCAGGTAAAAATTGACATTGTTCTTCAGAGTGTTGAAATAAATACACAACAAAATGATTTTTAAATATTAACAGCTGTTTTTATTCGATTCCGAAACGTTCTGTGTATACAATATTTCTTGTTTTTCCATTTTTTTTACAAATTCTTTCTTTTTTACTGTTTGTAATAAAATGGGACCAGAAGGTAACAGTGATGTGTAAATTAGCATGGAAAAGTTTTGTTTTTTTATAGCAAGAATTGTGTGTTAGATGAAAATGGAAAAGTTTAAGGATGAATCATCATAAGGACATTACATTGTTTCTATTGGACGAGCCGTGAGACGTGGCGAAGTGGGAGAGAGGAGGAGTGAGAGGTGAGAATATGAGCTGAGTCGGACACGACGAGTTGAAAGAGCCAGACGTGCTCTCATGAGAAAAAGAAGTGGTCTTGTGTTATTACTAAAAACTTTAAATAGCACAAGGCAAGATGTCCCCCAGCACACCAAGTTGGTCTCCAGACTCCAAACATCCATGAATTGTCAGCCAACTGCAGCATTAACCTAGCAACCTAGATTCGAGCCTCTCGAATGTAGAATCGATTCAGAGATAAGTATACAACTAAATATTTTTAAGGCATATTTTGTTGAACTTCGCAGCCATTTTCTGTCTGCAAATCTTGTTCTATGTCCTTTCAAGTTGCCGGATTGATGTGATTATATCTGGCGAAAATTGGCTGATGTATTTCCATAACTTATTTCCCGAGTACTACATTAATAATTTATACAATAATAATAATAATGATATTAACAATAATAATAATAGTGGAAACAATGATAATAATAACAATGACAATAACACTAATAATAATAACAACAACAATAATTAGAATTAAATAAAATAAACACAACCCCTATGGCTCACGATAGGGAGGAAAGTACTCGGGAAATAAGTTATGGCAAATACATCAGCCAATTTTCGCCAGATATTATCACATCAATCCGGCAACTTGAAAGGACGTGCGAAAAAATTGAGGCAACATTTTTGTTTGTAGATTTCTCCAAGGTATTTGATTTCATATACACAGGAAATATGGAGCAAATACTTTTAGCGTATGGTATTCCCAAAAGAAACTGCTGCTGCTTTTCAAAATGATGAATGAAAAACAGATCAGAGCAATCACTTTCCCAACTGCGAAGCTCTGACTACAAAGACTCTCCACTTTTAGGGTTTTCATTTTTTATGTTACTTTAATCATCCGGTTTACTAAAGTGTATTTATAATAAGATTGAGCAGCCAATTTGAATTTTAGCGATAAATTGAAAAGATTCAGTACGTCTATTTTTAATTTTTTGACATTAAAGAAAGTTTATTTTATGTGGCTGACATAAATTGCTTGGTCTACCTGAAAATTTATGGAATTCTATGACCTTTATTAACTAGATTTTGTGATCAGTAAAGATCGTAAATTTATCTTTTTTTTCCAAAAATGAGTAATTTCAGTACTGGTTAAACGGTAGCTATCAATAAAAAAATTTATAAAAAAACAAAAAAAACTAAGGTCATTTTTGGAATCAGTAGTATCAAATTAGCTAAAAAAACGTGTTTTGTATTTTATCACCAAAAATCGTGTTGACCAGTATTATTTGTTTACAGTTATATGGTTTCAAGTATTCCTGTCTAATACTAATAATTTTAAAGTAGATCTGATAGAATCTTCACAAATAAAATCACCCAAACTCAGAGGGAATTTGGGAGTATGTATAAACCCAAACCCAACGCCATGGAAAGGATGAGACAAAAACAGTTTTCACCGTATTCTCAAAACCACGTTCCAAAGCGTCTCGTCTTTTCGCTGTGGCGCCTAGTGTTTTCTTTTCTTTATATAACAGATCACGAAAAAAATGTGCATACGTGCTGACCATACTCGCCAATTCTCTTGGATCGCGTTTTCTTAAATTAAGGTGATAAGGCAGCATTGCTTTCTTTTTTCCTTTCGAGCCCTTCACTCATTTTGTATGCAAGACACGTTCGTGCTCGCTTTGAGTTCCAAGGTAAGTGATTCCTCTCGCTACACAAAGACAAATTCTTCTCTCACCTGATGGTGACAGTGATTTCATTGATATTGTCGCTGGAGCCTTGTTAGAAGATACAACGGCACCATTTCTATTCATAATCGACCAAGGTTACGAGGAATGTCAAAAAAGTTTCAGGGCTGGTGTTACAAATGATGTGAGAGGCATCGCCCACTGCGAGTTCTTGCCACAGTGCCAGACGATCAACCAGCATGTCTAGAGATACTGCGACGTTTGCTTCGTTCAGTGCGTGAGGAGAGGCGAGAGATGTGTCAGGACAACTCGTGGGTGCTTCACCATGACAACGCACCTGCCCACACTGCCCTGAGTACCCGAGAGTTCCTGGCCCAGAAGAACATCACTGTGCTGGAGCAACCTCCCTACTCGCCAGACCTGGCTCCATGTGATTTATCCTTTTCCCCAAGCTCAAGGAGGTCATCAAGGGAACCCGTTTTGAGTATTTGCACGACATCAAAAAGGCTGTGACGACAGAGCTACGGAGAATCCCGGAAGAATCCTTCCAGGAGTGCATGCAAGCGTGGCAGAGAAGGGTGGGAAAGTGCATTAGACTCCAGAGGGATTACTTTGGGTAATGAAGGACTATTTGCTCGTAAATTCATACTATAAAATAAACTGAACCCCCATTTTATGTCCGTGTTATTGCAATAAATGTTTTATTTTTCTTACACCCGTTATGTTACAATACTTAGTATAAATATATTTCCTTTATTTATTTTAATATTCACTTCAAAGTGTATATTCTAAAAGCTTTTATTTTGTGAGAATGTTTAGTTTTAAAGTGGGGGTTCGTTTTTACATTTCAGCCTTTTACTCGTAAATGTCTACCATAAAATGCCCAAGCCTAATTTTATGGCAGGAATTTACGAGTAAAAAGTTGAATATTACTTTTTGTTGTTATTTCTTTTCTTTTTGGCTTTGCTACTCTAAAATAAAAACGTCAGATTTTAATCATCGTCGACGAAAAAACAAAATTACGGTCATAAAAGGAGGATCCAATTTATGCCTAAATTGTAAAACGACCCCCCACTTTTTAAACTAACCATTCTCACAAAATAAAAACTTTTAGAATATGCACATTGAAATGAATATTAAAATAAATAAATAAAATATATTTTGTATTGTAAAATAACGGGTGCAAGAAAAATAAAACATTTAATACAAAAACACGGACATAAAATGAGGGTTCAGTTTATTTTATGGTAGGAATTTACGAGCAAATAGTCCTTCATTACCTTACTTTGAAGGGGATTTGTAGTTTGTAATTTAGATTTGAAATTTTAAAAATTTGTAACACCAGCCCACGAACTTTTCTGACATACCTCGTATGTATTACGAACGTCAATAGATCTAATAAATGTTAATTATTTCACACTAAAAAAAGACAAGAAGCAGACAATATCTAGTAAAACCCTTTTATTGATGTAGATGATCTAGCACTTCTTACAAATACACCTGCTCAAGCCGAATATCTGTTGCATAGTCTGGAGCAGTCAGCAAGAGACATTGATCTCTACGTGAACTCAAATAAAATAGAGTTCATGCGTTTTAATAAAAATGTTACAATATCCTCATTAAACGGTAAGCCTCTGAAATTAGTGCACCAGTTCATATACCTCGGTAACATTATCTCATCATCTGAAAACGATGTCAACATACGCATAGGTAAAGCAGTAGATCAGTTCATATACCTCGGTAGCAATATCTCATCTACTTCTCTAGGAGAAGGAACATTCTGAATTTGAGGTCAGTCGTTGATTGGGTCTGTCGCATTTTTGGGGCACCAATTCTTTCCTATTGACTGTGCCAAAGAGTGCGGATGGTCCAACACAAGCCTTCACCACTATAAGCAAAACACTGTGTGGGTTGTTCATTGGATGAACCCTCATGCGTCGAAATCGACAAGAGAGAGTCCATAATTGTGTGCAAATTATTTGTATTAGATGAGGATACTTGAAGCCATATAACTGAGCGCAAACTATCTATATTAGATAGGAATACTTGATATCATAAGTGGTTGCAAATTATTTTTATTATATAAAAGTACTTTAAACCATATAAAGGAGTAAAAATTATTTGCATTCGATAGAAATAATTGAAACTATATTGCTGTGTGCAAATCAGAAATGTATTTTAAAAAAGTAAAGTCGTCGGGGTGGCCTAAAGTCAGTATCAGCCAATCAGCGAGGGAGTCTATACCCTTTTCACTAGTACTAGACCAATGGGGTTGTTTTTGTGTCTGAGATGGAGCGCCACACATACCATCAGCTCCTTACTTTACCGCACGAATCTTGTGCTACTCGTACGCTGAGTTGGCGAGGGCCGGTATCGAATTAGGAACCTTGTGGTTTCTAGCCGAACGCTCTACCGACTGAGCTAAAGCTATAATTGTTTACAAAGGATTATTCTCACTATTTACTTGACTCATACAACTGCTTGCAAAAATGGCGTCGGTATTAAATAACCCAACAAGGATTGACATGTCGTAAAACCAACCAAACAAACAAACCTAAAGTCTTTGTGCCAGATTATATAAAGCGGGAAATCTTCCAAGCTGTAGTCGTGTCAGTACTATTGTATTGTTGCACCACTTTGACTCTAACAAAATGCTTAGAGAAAAAGCTACATGGGAAGTACACAAGGATACTACGAACTGTTTTGAACAAATACTGGAAGCAGCAGTATGGCCACTTACCCCCCATCTCACAAAATGTCCATGTAAGGCAAACAAGACATACCGGTTACTGCTGGAGAAGCAGATACGAACTCATAGTCGACGTTCTCCAATATTCACCGACTACCTAAAACTTACACATATCAGCTCTGTACGGATACTGGATGTCGTGTAGAGGACCTGCCAAGAGCAATGGACGATGGGAATGCGTCCTTTTAGCACGACTTGTTGGTGGTGATAATGATGACTACAGTAAAATAATTTGATGATAGACTATGTTCAGTTCATCAAGTAAAAATAAGACAGTTTTACTTACTTAAGACATTGTATTAAATATATTTACATCGTTTTTTTTTGTCCCATATTTTGAAATCTTTGTCAACTATAATATTCGATTCTCTCTTAACCTTTTTTAATATCTTAAAAAACATTCTAGAAGTATCCTTTTTGAGAAATAATAATAATTAGCAGGACCTGTGGATATACAACAGTATGATAATTCGATTATTACAACGTTTAATATGTTTACTTAAGAGCTATTGCGAAATAGTTCAATAGGTATAATAATCTTGATTTATCTCTCTCTCTCTCTCTCTCTCTCTCTCTCTCTCTCTCTCTCTCTCTCTCTCTCTCAAGAGGGGTTGTAAAATATTTACATTGGTTTGCGGATAAAATTCTGGGTGGGGGGAAGGCGTTTAAATATCTACATTTATTTGCCGACAAAAATTGACAAAAATACGACTTGGAAAATGTCTAAGTTGGGGCTGGAAATTCGCCCGACGCTGGCTCGCTAAAACATAGCGTAAATTAAGGGCAGCAGGTCGGGATGACATAAGATCAAAATTACCAAAATATATTCCGTAATTCTCAATTTCAATATTACAAATAAAACAATGTAACATTTTTTTCAATTCATTTTAATTTTACGTTAGGCATTTAAACGACGCAAGACCATTTGGAATGTTTCATTTTTAAAATTTGGTGAAATAAAATGGGACCAATAAGAAATCTGCGAGTAAGCGACACCAGATAATCTGGATTTACATTTTTGCATTCCATCTTGAACAATTTGGACGGTCTCATCTTTAATTAAGTATTGCAGGATGATAACGGACGGAAGATTTAGAGACAAGCGTATTAATATATAGATAATGATATAGATATATAATATATAGATAATAATATATATAATAATAGATAATAATAATGAGGACACTATTGTCACCCAAACTGCAGTGAAAGACCATCAGCTAACGCTGGTGTGAAAAACTACTACTAATGATAATTATAATAATAAGAGAAACAGATAGTCATGGATATCAGTGCTACCGGCAGGACCTAATGAGGATGATATCGTGGATTCTTCCAAGTTGTAGCCGTTTCAGTAGTATTGTATGGTTGCACCACTTAGATTTTAACGCTTGGTGGGAACTACACGAGAATGATGCATACCATTTTGAGCAAATCCTGGAAGCGGTACCCTACAAAACAGTGACTGTACGCTACTTACCGCCTATCTCACAAACTATCCAAGTACGTCGAGTTGGTGAAGTAAGAACGAACTCATAACTGACGTTCTTTTATGGATTCCTACACATACATACCAGCAAAAACATAGATTGATCAGCTCTGTACTGACACTGGATGCCGTTTAGAGAAGTTATCAAGAACGATGCCGATAGAGACGGATGGTGATAAAGAGTCAATGGAATCTGCGCCTTGATGACGATGATGATAATGGTGATAAGGATATCGTGAGTACAATAATGCAATTTGTTGGAATATTTTGTTAATATATATATATTTACCAACCCCCCGCACGAGCAGGATGTGACACAAGGTCAATTTCTTAAGCGGAGTTTAACAGGTTTGAATTCAGAGCTTTCCTTCTCCTAGACCGGTTGCCTAACCAAGTTTAAAGAGCCCAGTCTGACCTACTATTTACCCATAGCTGGAGGGAGAGTAGAATTCATACCTTTCCCAAGGGTATTAGCGCTAAGTGAAATGCAATTACCACGTCCAGGATTTGAACTCGTGTTGACGACTCCATTTCCTATGACTTTAACCATTACACCACGCGCTTCCTACTTTTTGTCAATATAAGGTGTCCTGCAATACACCACCGAAATTTATAGTCTAGGCGGGGTTACGTGGTCTATTCCTCCGCCAATCAACAGCCATAATGCGTGGCTGATTGACTACTTAAACACTGATACTTTCCTTAATCCATTTGCAATCATTGACAAAGGAACTTACAATACTAAGGAGAACCAAAGGTTTGGTTTGTTTTAAGGCATATCAACGTCAGTGGGTCATTTAATGCCGATAAAGTTTTGAAATAAATCAATTCTTAATGGATAATACTATTTTTTGATAAATATACTTTTCTATTTAACCCATAGATGGGACCCTAACAGGTACTACCTCTCCGGGTCAGAGTGGACTAGGGAACAATGGTGATCAAGAGGTGCTCCTCATTCCCCAAACCTCCAAAAGTGCAACCTCACCATCAGATAGTTTAACGGAGAACCAAGGATTTCCGCTGGACAAGTGCTCTTGCTTGAAGGCTAAAGGATTGCCCATAAAAACGTAACACTATTATTAGTCCTTGGTGAGACAATACGATTGAATATCTTCCTTAGTATCAAGCATACCAATAGTACTACTATACGGATTAATCCATTTCAGTAGATAACGGTCGGAAGATTAAGGAACAAGAGTATTAATATATAGATTCTCGATTACCTGGTACAGACTGTGAATTAATTATCATTAGAAAGCTCAAGATGTTAAAGGAGACGTGGTTTCATGCCTTTAACCACAAGTGTGTCTAAACAGCTTTTGTGGGTAATTAAACTTATACTCTTTAATCTATTTTCCCGCCTCGATGACAGTGAGGCTTTGACTTGATTTAACGTAATTGAATAAATTAAAATGTCGTCATCTTCAATATCCAACATGGCGGTCTTTGTTCTTGTCGGTCATTTTTATAGACAATACATCTTCAGAGAATTCCTCATTTCGTCTAGGGATTTTGTCACATCTGTGACATGACATTGTGGATAAAAAGGTTTGTTTTTTTAGAATCTGGGAGCTCGTCTCCCCAAATCAAACAGGACAGAAATACTTGCATCAATGAAGTGAATGAGAATTTCTCTTATGGGCCAGATTTCTGATTTTTTCCACATTCTGGCCACAATATGGTTCTCCTCGATCACGTCCTTCACTCCGCTCCCGGATTACCTCGCTTCGGATGTGCTTACGAAATTTCATATGAATTTCTTTTCACAAATGATGAAATAAGGAATTTAAAAAAATGGGCAGTTATGCCAAAAACAAAACTTTATTAAATTTCAAGCAATAATACAAAAATACATAAGGCATTTTACCAAAAGACAACATTTTTGTCCCTCTTGCTTCAGTAAACAATTGTGCAACTGATAGGGGAGATAACTCTTCCCGAAAGAACGATGCAACTCTTTAGTAAAAGTGTTGTATCAGGCAATATTAAAAAGAGCACGAGCTGCAACTACGAAGAAAATGAGATGGCTGGATTATGACGTGCATGTGGACAATAAATGTCTTTTTCGTATAAATCCCCGCCCTGTCGACTGGGGCGTTAGAATGCACCGACTGCACCTCTGCAGAGGGGTAAGACTCCCCCAATGGGGCTACCTGTTGGCCGTGGGTGGTGACCCGTGATGCTTAAGGATAGAGCCCAGGTGGATGAGCAGTTCATAACATGTAATACTCAACTTTGGTCCTATCTTGGGCTAGACGGGCGGTCAGAGAGGCCCCTCCGATCAATCGGCTGGTCACGTCAAGCCCTAGCACCTAAAGTGATTTTTCCCAACCCTATTGCCCTTATGGCAAGCCCCAACCCCTTTTTATCATATGGGTGCTAGAAGGCGGTGGCTGCGGGTCTACATGGGAATGCCGTTAAACTCTATCTGATGGTGAGGTTCCAGTTCTGGAGGTTTGGGGAATGTGGAGCACCCCTTCATCACCATTGCTCCCTGGTCCACTCTGACCCGGAGTGGTAGTACCTGTTAGGGTCCCATCTATGGGTTAAATAGAAAAATGTATTTATAAAAAAATTGTATTATCCATTAAGAATTGATTTATTTCAAAACTTTATCGGTATTAAATGACCCACTGAGGTTGATATGCCATAAAACGAAACAAACCAAATCATATAAATCCTCCTGTACCATGATCGGTGAGAACTAAAAAGAAATATTGTTTAGTTTTAAAATACATTCAATTGTTTTGTATTATATTTCGTTGTTCCTAATATTTTGGGTTATATCAGTAACCTTTATTCTCAATTATTGCCGTTAATCGTTTTTTAGGGTCGGTTTAGCTCAGTCGGTAGAGTGTCAGCAAAGGAACCACAAGGTTCCGGGTTCGATACCGGCCCTCGCTAACTCAGCGTATGAGTAGCACAAGGATTTGTGCGGTAAAGTAAGGAACTGATGGTAAGTTTGGCGCCCTGTTTCAGGCGCCAAAACAATCTCCTTGGTCTAGCGCTAGTGAAAAGGGAATAGACTCCCTCGCTGTCAGGCTGATACCGACTTTAGGCCAACTCGACGATCATTACATACATTGACGGGTATTTTGCGTTAACCTTCCTTGGCAATAGCTTGTAATTCCTCCAAATTTTAAGGATTTCTGTCTCCTACATTTTTCTTTAAATAAGCCCATACATTTTTGCGGGTGCACCAATAAGTTAATTTTTATGTCATTTAGGTATTTACTAACAATTCGTCCGCCATGTCGGCTGCGGTTGTAGAATACACCGATCGCATCTCTGCTGAGGTGTAAAATCCCCTCCCAAATGGGTCACCTGTTGGCAGTGGGCGGCGGCTCCCTGATGCTTAAGGACGGAATCATGGTAGGTGAGCAGTCCATGACATGCAATACTCCACTTTGGCCCTTACTTCGGCTAGACGGTCGGTCGGAGAGGCCCCTCCTCAGCCACCGTCTACTAATATATGATAAAAAACGGTTAGGGGTTGCCATAAGAGCATTAGGGGTAGGACAATCATATAGGTGCTAGGGCTTGACATGACCAGCCGATTGATCGGAGGGGGCCTCTCAGACCACCAGTTTAGCCTAAACAAGGGAAAAGTGGAGTGCTGTATGTCATGGACTGCTCAGCCACCTGGAATCCGTTCTTAAGCATCATGGTTCGCCAGCGCCGATCAACAGGTGACCCCATTGGGGAAATTTTACCCCGGGTTAGCTCAGTCGGTAGAGCGTTCGGCTAGAAATCACAAGGTTCTTAGTTCGATATCGGCCCTCTCAGCGTATATATATACGAGGTTAAAATTGAAAAAATATTTTCTAAGCTATGTCCGAGTCTCTATTTGCAATGTTTATTCAGACGCATTTTTTTCAGAGGTACAGCCCCCTAAAAATCTCCTGCGTGTTATACTCAAGGGCGGACTATACTCGAGAATTTACAGTACTTCCCAAGTAGAAGTCAAATTCAAAATTTCCATGCGATTTGTTTTGGTTTTGTTGTTTAATGACATTAACTTCCGTGGATTATTTAATGCCAAAGCCAGAAGACCAGTAGCTGGAGGGAAGGAGGCGGTTCATACCTTTCCCAAGGGTATTAGTCCGAAAGTAAACAAAATAGTGCAACTGGAATGCTCTTATTCTAATTTACTAATGTCCATCCATCCGGACAAATAAAACTCTACCAAATTTTTTTTTACCAGTTTTAATCTAAACTTTCAGGAATTGTTCAGGTCATCCCTGATATATATTTCAACTAAGATTATTCATCTTTTTGTGAATAGAGGAATTATATTAATTAATTATATTAAATTACCACGATCAGCAAACTCTGGCAAACACCACGTGCGACATGCGGAACACTGTACAGCTGTTTCGACCTTATTAGGTCTTATCAGCAGTGTATACCACGATCTCCGCCAGAGATAGAACAAGCGACCGCAGATTGCAGAGCCGAAACTCTGTCCCTGGGCCACCAGCCCGTTTGATTAACTTCCCGCTTTTATTCAGATATTTCTTCATTATTCAGGCCTGCTTTTTTTTTGGTGTTCCAATGTTAATACCATCTTTAGGGAGAGAAAAAGTGTTCACTAGACATATTTTGTATGGTAGGCCAGACGGGCTAAGAAAGAACTGAAACTCCAAGCTTTTCAAATATGCATGTTCTCTTATTTATTTCACCACCAAATCTCAACAAACCCAAAAGTAACCTTCATGTATTTTCCTTTTGTACCATGTGACAATCCAACTCCTCAATCAGAGCTCTGAATCTCACTCACAATTCTAAATCTCAAATCCTAACATTCTACATCATATCATATCTGTATCGATAACCTTTTAGCTTGTCACTCGCCTAGCAGATGAGGGGGTAGTCCCATGACATAGTGGCTTACGTGCTGGACAGCGACATCGTACTAAGCAAGTTCGGACTCCAGTCGTTCGATTTCGTTCACTTTCGGACCTTGGAAAGATATGCATCTCTTCACCCACCAGTTATTTATTTTATTTATATTATAAACAGAACCTCTCCTAAAACCATAAAAAAAATCAATATTTTTTTCAGTCTTAAAATGGAGAGTTCCCTCGTCGTAGAGACTAATGTACTGGAATGCGATATCGTAGTAAAAGAATTCTAATTCTAGTTGCGCTATTAGGTTCACTTTTTAACTAATACCCCTGGGAAAGTTATGAGATCCCTCATCACCCAGCTATGAATTAAATATCCCCCCTATTGTTCTTCTACAAGGATGAATTTGGTTTTAGATAATCCATGAAGGTTGATATGCCATTAAACAAAAACAAAGCAGTAAAGAATTGAGATGGTGGATAGACTCATGAAATTAGGACTCAGTCTTTTGTGCTATTTAGATTTTTCGGACTATTATCCTCATCTTTATTGTTATATACACAATATTTCGTGCTATGTACCCTCTGGCTTTCTTTAGATGTGTCTTATCGAATTCAGGAACCTTCTTGTCGAACTCAAAACCAAACCAATCAATGACTATCTAAAACCCGTATATAAAATGGGTAAGTACTGCTAGTTGGCAGAATTGACCAATAATTCAACCTACCCGTTTTAAAATTTGATAATTCATTTAAATTTGGAGTACAAAGTAGGGTAAATAGATTATGCAATTATTTGTCTTGCATTTTTTTCTAATAAAGTGAGCAATTTTTGCATTTCTTACAACATATTAAAAGATGATGGAGCGATACTATTGGTTTGGTTTGGTTTGTTTTATGGCATATCAACCTCGGTGGGTCATTTAATGCCGTCAAAGTTTTGAAATACATTCATTCTTAATGGATAACAAATTTTGTTTATCAACTCGTTTTTCTATTTAACCCATAGATGGGACCCTAACAGGTAATACCACTCTGGGTCAGAGTGGACCAGGGAGAAATGGTGATGAAGGGGTGCTCCACATTACCCAAACCTCCAAAACTGGAACCTCACCATCAGATAGAGTTTAACGTCATTCCCAGGACATATAGACCCGCAGCCTCCGCCTTCTAGCACCCATATGATAAAAAGGGGTTGGGGCTTGCCATAAGGGCAACAGGGTTGGGAAAATCATATAGGTGCTAGGGCTTAACATGACCAGCCGATTGATTGGAGGGGGCCTCTCCGACCGCCCGTCTAGCCCAAGAAAGGGCCAAAGTGGAGTATTGCAAGTCATGAACTGCTCATCCACCTGGGCTCTATCCTTAAGCATCACGGGTCGCCACCCACGGCCAACAGGTAGCCCCATTGAGGGAGTCTTGCCACTCTGCAGAGGTGCAGTCGGTGCATTCTAACGCCCCAGCCGACAGGGCGGGATACTATTGGGATAAAAAAGTAATATAATGTCATCGAGTACAGAGTCTGGCACCTATGGTGGTGATGATTGCTGGCTGAGAGATCAAAGGTCTTGAGTAAGTTTTTGAACTGAATCAAATAAGAATACTAACGATTTGGAATCATGGGTGTCTGCTGATTGGTTGGCTGAAGGAAAGTCACATGAACAGAAAGAGGGAAAGGAAAAATTATTCCTACTTGAGATAATAATTTACAATTATAGATTAAAGTAATTTTTAAATGATTATAAACTTCATAAAAACATTGATATTGCAACCAAATATGTTGAGAGAGAGAGACAGAGACAGAGACAGAGAGAGAGAGAGATAGAGAGAGAGAGAGAGAGAGAGAGAGATGAACAGTCGGACGTGTTTTGAAGGTCTCAATATTTAGTCGCTTCTTTGAGGGACTTCAATACAAATTGAGAAGATGCCAGTAATTTTTTTTTAAATTTTAAAATTTTTTTTAAAAGACGGTTAGAAACTCACTGAAAAGGCCGGTTTTATCAAATTAAAACATCAAGTAATAAACGTGGAAACAAAACTAGAAATTCGTGTTTGTCAACTTTTTTCATCACATGGACAGGAATGGCGATCGACAGCTTTCAAGTCTTTTCCAGGAGCAAGTGCCAGCAGAACACGCTTGCACAATTACAATAATCCAATAATCATCTTTTTTTTTAACTTGTCATTCTCGAATGTCTTTTGCTCTTTGACCTGGAACTTCTTTTTTCATGAAAGGATTAAACGTTTTTCAAGAAGCGGGCCACATGAGACACGGTTCATCATCCAGCGGACTGCACTACTACAAAAAAATTGAAGGTAATTTTTTGTTGAAGGTACTTCAATCATTTTCACTACAGAAGATCATACGCGTAAGGATCTGCCTTAGAAATATGGAAATGTTGATTTTGAGTTTTTCGAGAAATAGTTGAAGTTTTGCTATAATATTATCAGTGATATCAATAGTATTAACTCACGCTGCTGAATGATTAACCGGAAAAAATGAATACTTGAAAAATCAATGTATACAATATAAATATCAGTGTATCGAATAATGTTAGATTATTTTGTATATAACTTGTGCTACAATACACCACTTAAATTCTTAGACTAAGCGAGGTCACGTAGTTTAAACCTCAGCCAATCAACAGCCCGAATGCGTGGCTAGTTGACTACTTAATCACTGATACTGAAAGACGTCCATTTGCAATTATTGACGAAGGACTTGCAATACTGAGGAGCACCAAGGAACAACCAAAGGAATCTTTACCAAGGATTTCCGCTGGACAAGCGCTTTTTCTTGAAGCCTAAAGGATGGCCCATTGAATCATAACAAATAAAACATTGAATATTTAAAGAGAGAGAGAGAGAGAGAGAGAGAGAGAGAGAGAGAGAGAGTAATTGAGAGCGGTGCACACACAAAGAGTGATAGAATGATTATATAGAGAGAAAGAAAGAAAAGAGAGAGAGAGAGAGAGAGGGGGGGAGAGAGGCAAATGCAGTACACCAAGAGAATAGCTGCACAGACATACACGGACACAAAGAGATAGACATTAAGTCACTACAAAAGACACACAGATGCAGAGAGAGAGAGAGAGAGAGAGAGAGAGAGAGAAAAGAGAGAGAGAGAGAGAGAGAGAGAGAGTGTGTGTGTGTGTGTGTGTTAGTGTGCGTAAACAAGTGAAAACGAAACGAGACAAGCAAAATCAATGTAATCAATAGGAATATGAATCAGTGTATCGATTAAATTCAATATTTAGAGATAGACTGTGTGTATGGGGGAGAGGTAAACAAGTGAGAACGAAACGAGACAAACAAAATTTTGATAAACGTTATTTTCCTTGTGACATAAGACGGGCTCTTCAAAAAGCACCACGGACCACAGTTTGCTCATGATTAGCTTTAAAAAGTGGCTTTCTTCTGGCTGTTATGAAAATTCCCAACGGCTATTGTTCAGCTGATTTTGACACACCTTTACATCTCTACCTCATTGCAAATTCCTGTTTCATTACCTGAAAAAAATCCTTGCCTTGTTGTCCTGAGTAACATGCAGTGGTTTCCTTTCCTATGTTTTTTTTTAAATTGATATTCTCAAGGCACACCATAAACGTTGGACGGTCAATACTTAAAAAAATTGCCCGTTAACCATGACCGAACATAAAATACTTAGCTTAACACTTGTACCTAGTTATGGTTAATGGAATAAGAACTATCTACCCCAATGGATTAAATAAAGGGTTCGGTTCAAAGTTCCGTAAAGCACCTGATTACGACATGAAAGTTCCCGTGTTCGACAAGAAGGTTACCGAATTCGATAAGAAACACTTGGAGAAGGCAGGAGGCACATAGGGCGAAGCGTTGTGTATATAACAATAAAGAAGCGCGTGGTGTAATGGTTAAGGTCATGGGAAATGGACTCGTCGCCCCGAGTTCAAATCCTGGATGCAGTAATTGCATTTCACTCAGCGCTAATACCCTTGGAAAGGTATGAATCCTACTCTCCCTCAGCTATGAATAAATAGTTGGGCAGACTGGGCTCTTTAACCTTGGTTAGGCAACCGGTCTAGAGAAGGAAAACTCTGAATTCAAAACCTGTTGAACTCGCTTAAAAAATTGACCTTGTGTCACATCCTGCTCGTGCGGAGAGGTTGGTAAATATATATAACAATAAAGATGAGGATAACAGTCCGAAAAATCTAAACAGTACAGAATAACGACTCATAATTCCCCGAGTCTATCCACCATCTCAATTCTTTACTGCTTTTTTCTGTTACATGTTAATTGATTTAAGAAGTGTCTTTCTTCTGGCTACTCCACAATAATAATACATGTGTTGAAGATACCCTAGTGCCGTTTCGCGACCGAGGCGGACACACACTAGCACATCAGACACATTCCGATGAGCTGAATGAGACGAAGTGGTTTCTTGTCCTTTATTAGTCAATTGCATAATCCCATTGTCGATCGTTGAAAGTGAAATTTGCAATTTCCATTTTATTTGACGCTGGCTTTTTTCAATTTTCAGAAAAAAAAGAAAGTTCTCTTTGAAAATTCGTCTTTTTCTGGAGTACGAGGCATTGTGAAATAATTTCCAGGTCACTATACCTGAGTTTTTTTTTTATAGTACACTAAATAATTGCAATAGATATATATTTTCAGGTGAGTTTCTCCAGAATGATATTACAATTCTCATTAGTTGTCCTATATGTGCAATCATTATATGAAATAAAAGATTTCTTGTATTTATTCAATAAACAATTGTAATGGATTTTATAAATCCTTTTGATATTTACTTTATCACTATATAGTAATAATTAGTGTGAATAAAAATTATGACGCATTTGTTTAATAAATAATTTTAATGTATCTGTATAGAATAATTTGAAATGCATTCTTATAGTAAACTCATTTGTAATTCAATTTAATTGTAAAATAGTTTGAAATTAATTTTTATAATAAAATAAATAGCAATAATTTTTTATAGTAAATTCATATGCAATTCAATTTAAAAGTGAAATAATTCCTAATGCATTTTTATTACAGAATAATTTGAAATGAACTTTTATAGTACTTACAATATGCATTGTACTGTATTTAGCCATATTATTTGAAGGTTTACAAGGCAGTCATTATTTTACATGAATAAATGAACAAATAAAGGGAGGAGTGTTGCTTTTATTTATTAAAGTTTTGGATAATTATTCGTATTTAAATAACGTTGTATTTGTTTTTATTATGTTTTCATAAATTGTTTTTGATTTTGTATCAAAATGTGAATCGTATTTATTGCCATGTTCATAAATGCCAAAACAAACCATTTGAATGAAGTTAATTTACAGACCTGCATTATTGTAATATAATGGTTGAATATCACTGAATACAATAGAAATACATTGGAAAGTGTTTTATGATAACAATACAGCGGAAATGATTTATAATAGCAAATCATTAGAAAAAGTTTAACTATAACAATGCATTAGAAAGGGGATTACGATACCAATACAGTGGAAATGATTTTACTATAGTAATGCATTGGAAAGTGGTTTACTATATATACATTGAAAATAATGTTACTATAGCAATGCGTTAGAAAGGGTTTGACTATAGCAATGGATTAAAAAGGGGTTTACGATAACAATGCATTGGAAACGGTTTTACTATAGAAGTTCATTGGAAAGAGTTTTACTAGAACTATTGGAAAGAGTTTTACTAGAACTATGCATTGGAAAGAGTTTTACTAGAACTATTCATTGGAAAGAGCTTTACTAGAACTATGTATTGGAAAGAGTCTTATTAGAACTATGCATTGGAAAGAGTTTTACTATAGGAATGCATTAGAATGTGCTTTACAATAGAAATACATTGGAAAGAGTTTTACCAGAACAATGCATTGGAAAGGGTTTTACTAGAACTATGCATTGGAAAGAGTTTTACTAAAACTATGCATTGGAAAGAGTTTTAGTAGAACTATGCATTGGAAAGAGTTTTACTATAGGAATGCATTGGAAAGAGTTTTACTAAAACTATGGATTGGAAAGAGTTTTACTATAGGAATGCATTAGAATGTGCTTTACAATAGAAATACATTGGAAAGAGTTTTACAATAGGAAATACATTCAAAGTGTATTACTATAGCGATGCACTGGAATTTCTT
Organism: Doryteuthis pealeii; assembly: GCA_023376005.1. Classification (NCBI taxonomy): domain Eukaryota; kingdom Metazoa; phylum Mollusca; class Cephalopoda; order Myopsida; family Loliginidae; genus Doryteuthis; species Doryteuthis pealeii. Next base: position 76,267,366 of record CM042155.1, read on the forward strand.
TACTATAGCAATTAACTTAAAAGTGTTTTCTATAGGAATACATTCAAAATACAATTGAAATGCATTGGAAATAGTTTTATTATAACAATGCACAGGAAATTGTTTAACTATAGCATTGCATTGGAAAGTATTTTGCGATACGAATGCATAGGACAGGGCTTTACAATAAAAATGCATTGGACAGACTTTTACTATAGGACTATTATTTTCCTATAGCAATGCATATGAAATGGTTTTACTATAGGAATACTTTCGAAAGTGATTTACAATAGGACTGCATTGAAAATGGTTTTACTATAGGAATGCATTGGAACGTGATTTACTATAGGAGTGCATTTGTAAGTGTTTTACAATAACAATGCACTGGAATGAATTTTACTATATTTATGCACTGGGAGGAAATAGTTTCCATATAGAAATAGATTGAAAATGGTTTTACTACAGCATTGCATTGGAAATGTTTTTACAAAAAGAGTGTACTGAAAATCTTTTTGCTACAGCAATTCATTGGAAATGGTTTTCCTATAGGAATGCATTGTAAATGGTTTTAATATAAGAGTGTATTGGAAAAGGTTTTACTCTTTGAATGCATTGAAAATTAGTTAACTCTATAAATGCTTTAAAAGTGTTTTTCTAATGGAATATATTGTAAATGGGTTTACTGTAGGAGTGCATTGTAAATGGTTTTATTATAGCGACACATTGAAAAGTGTTTAACTATATAGCAATGCACTGGAAATGGTTTTACAATAAGAATAACATTTGAAAATCCTTTTATTTACGAGTGCATTATAAAGTGTTTTACTATAGTAATTTATGTGAAAGTGATTTATTATACGAATGCACTGGAAATGGTTTTACTATAGGAATAATATTTTGAAATTGTTTCTATAGCAATACACTGGAAATGGTTTTACTGTAGGAATAATATCTTATAATTTTTAATTAAAAATAGCAGTCATAATTACTTCACAAGTAAAACAAGAAATGATAATGATTTATTGAACAAGTAATGAGAATTTAAGTCACAATTACCGTATTTTCTAGCATATATGTATTTACCCAACCTTTTCGTATGAGCAGGATGTGACACAAGGTCAATATTTTAAGCGGGTTTAACAGGTTTGAATCCAGAGTTTTCCTTCTAGACCGGTTGTCATACCAAGGTTAAAGAACACTGTCTGGCCTACTATTTACCCATAGTTGGAGAGAGAATAATTAGATTCGTGTCTTTCCCAAAGGGCATTAGAGCTATGTGAAATGCAAATAGCTTTGTCCAGGATTTGAACTCAGGTCGCTGAGTACATGTTCTATATATGACGCAGGGTTTACAAAGGTATTTTGGGTATTATCCTTCACTCTAAAAAGTCCCAGAGATGTCTATCTTAAACTTCGGTAGATAACCCTCTAGACATAATACCAGCAAATGGGATTCTGTCTGATATTGGCATAGAATCATTTTCGTATTATCTGTGTTATTCGGACTATTGTCCCCATCTTCATTGTTATTTGTACAACGTTTCGGCTGATATACCCTCCGGCCTTCTTCGGGTATTTCTTGTCGGACTCGGGAACCTTCTCGGACTCGGGAACCTTCTCGGACTGAAGAAGGCCAGAGGGTATATCGGCCGAAACGTTGTACAAATAACAATGATGATGGGGACTATAGTCCGAATAACGCAGATAATAAGCCTCATCTCAAACATTCAGAGAAAAATAATTATTTTCATGCTAAATGTGCGTCTTGTGTGAAGAGAAAGTTATGCTTTATTTTGATTAAGTTTTTTTTATTGGTAATAACAATTAATTTGTATTAATAATAATAATAATAATAATAATAATATCTTTTCAGCTAGTATATTAGATCTGAGACCTGTCATCTGTCCTTATAAATATTCATTTTAAATCCACAGAATATTTAATATCATTCCACAGATTATCCAACTTTGCCTTGAAGGAGTTTATTCCATGTATTCACCACTCTGTAGCTAAAATAATTTTGTCTTGCGTTTGCTTTACAAGATTTTTTAAGGAGTTTTAATTTATGTCCCCTTGTATAGGTATTTTGAGCAATGTTTAGTAGGTCAGAGTTCGTTGAATAAAAACCATGCGTGTATTTGTAGGCTTCAATCATATCCCCTCTTATACGTCGGAAAACCAGACTTGGTAGGTCAATGTTCCTAAGTCTTTCTTCATATGAGTTACTTGAAGCTATAATTGTTTACAAATGATTATTATTATAACTAGCAAATATATGCACCCTCCGGGTGCAAGTATTTAAGTTTTGATATAATGAAATATGTTAAATTAGAAAGATTAATGAAACTGAATAAGAATGCAGATAAAAAGATTTGGAACAGAGGGGGTATAATCGTAAAATAGAACAACTTTGAAAGCCTTCCATCAATTTCCATTACTCCCGTCTTTCATTGGTAAATTTTCCTAATTCAACTATTTAGTTAGAATAGGAAGTAAAGAATAATATTACAGTTATTTCTTCTTGTTAATGGATTTCTTTTAAGATTTATATCCGAGATTTTTGCTCATATTCAATAAGATAAAACCAAGCAATTAGAAATCAATAATACTAAGCATATATTTATTAAAATAAAATTTTTAAGATCAATATGCAAATTAGCTTTCCCATTCACACTGTAAACCGCTATTTTGTTGTATATATAAATACAATTGCATGTTTTTAGTATGTGGATATGGTCAACAGTCTTAATGATGTAAAACACTTTTATTAATAACCGAGGTTTAAATAAAAAATAAAATCATGGAGAATGTGATGTAAATAACAAAGGGATTTGTGACTTGAGTAGTGATATAGTTTCGGTTACAGACAGACAAACCCACAATCTCCATTATAATAAGATGTTCACTCCTGTAAGTTTATCACACCAGCGTTAGCTGATGGTCTTGGGTACTACCCCTCACTGCAACCACTCCAAGCTCCTTAGCTGTCGATTTCAAAGTTTAGAAGATAACCTTCAAATCATAATACATGCGAATGCGATGCTGTATGATATCGGCAGAAATACGTACTATACGGTATATAGTTAAGAGGTTCATGTGTAACGGTTATCGTCGTTGGAAATGGCCACGGCGAGGTGAGTTCAAATCCTGGATGATACTGTTTGCATTTCCATAACGCTAATACCCATTCAGCTTTGGGTCAATATTAGGGCAGATTGGACTCTTTAACCCTAGTTAAGTAAATAGACTATGAGAGAAAAACGAACTAAATTAAAATCTTTCAAACACCGCTTTAGAAATTGAACATGTATCACATCCTGTCCGTGTGGAGGGGTTGGTAAATGTGTATATAGTTCAGACTATCAAAATAACAATGATAAAACTATATATTAAAGACTAATTCGATTTTCAATAAAATCAATTTCTAATAATTGTTCTGTACCTGCTTATGATTTGTATTTGCTTATAATGGTCTCGTATCACATCCTGTCCGTAGAGGATGGGTTGGGTAAATACATATTCTTATTATAATGGAGATTGTGTGCTTCTCTGTCTGAAACTGAAACTATAATACTACTTAAGTCACAATTCCCTTAGTTAATTAGGTCACATTCTCCATGATTTTATTTTTATTTAAACCTCAATTATTAATAAAATCATTTTACATTATTAATACTGTTGGCAATATCTACATACTAATAAAATGCAATTGTATTCATATATACTACAAAATATAGGTTTAAAGTGTGAACGGGAATGCTAATTAGCATATTGATATTAAACATTTGATTTTTATAAATATGTGCTTAGTATTATTGATTTCTAATTGTTTGGTTTTATCTTAATGAATATGAGCTAAAACCTCTGGGATACATCTTAAAAGAAATCAATTAACAAAAAATAACTAATTTCATTCTTTACTTCCTATTTTAACTAAATACTTAAATTAGGAAAATTTAGCAATGAAAGATGGGAGTGATGGAAGTTGTTCCATTATATCTCGCTCTGTTTCAACTCTTTATCTATATTCTTATTTAGTTTCATTAGCCTTTATTTACCTTAATTTAATATAATATTTCATTACATTAGACTAATTTCATTAGCCTTTATTTACCTTAATTTAATATAATATTTCATTACATTAAGACTTAAATTCTTGCACCCGGAGGGTGCATATATTTGCTAGTAAATTTTAAATATACTACGAGAGACATGTGTGAACAGTCGAGCTGCTAGTAAAATACGATCGCAGAGGACATCTAAGTGGTGACGAGGATGAGATTGGAACTCAGACAGGAAGCCTCTCCCCCATTCCATAGCCGAGAAAATTATGTGGTATGGCAAACGGTATAGGAGAAGGTTGGTTAGTTGTTTTGTTTTACGGCATCTCATCCTTTTTCGGGTCAATGCTGAATCAAGTCATTTCGATAAACAAGGGATTCCGGTTGCTTACAGTACTTAGTGTTGCTTAAGTGGTTACTCTATTAAGTATTGAACAGGCTTATCACTGCTTAACTTCAGTGATTTGGCGAGAACCGATACTTTCAGCGTAACTTGACCGTAATGTCTAGGAAAAAGCTAAACTCTGAATTCAAACATGTTAAACTCTGCTTTAAAAAATACCTTGTGTTTCATCCTTACCGTATGGAGGGGTTAGGTAAATACATATGGCATGGATTCACATTAGTTGTTTCCGTCAAAATATCTTCCTACATCTTGGCTTAATACTTTGCAACTTCTTTTCAATCTTCCGGTTCAACGCAGTGCCACAATTAAAAGAAATTATTCATCTTTCGCCACTTCCTGTTCAATGCATCGTCACACTTTCTTGATTTCCGCGCCAGCCCTTAGAGGTATTTGCTTCTCATCTCACTTATGAAGGCGTGACACAAGGACATTTTTATATGGGTCCACCCACAAGCCGAAGCTCATGGGTGGTAGGCACAAAAATGCGTTGATACCGTCAGCATTGCCCTTCAGGGGGGAGCCTCAGGCACTGGGCAATAAACCCAGCCCTGTCCTTTTAAATCAAGACGGCAGGTGTTGCCTGGTGGGATGGTCCCCTGGGATCAACGTTGCTAACTTGTAAGGTCCAGCGACCGAAGCTCACTGGACCCCAGGTCGAAACCGGAGTTAGATATGTTGAGCATAGGTCCACCCTTTGTATCCATCCTTCCCCTGTCTGGTCATGGTGTTAAAAGGCACATGACACTTTTTTATTAGAGGAATATGGGAAAAGGAAGTTGAAGGAAAGACCCCGAGGCGAAATGGCTAACGTGCTGGATTGCGACATCGGGGTAAGTGAGTTCGAACCCCAGTCGCGCTATTACGTTGACTTTCTGACTAATACCTCGAAAAAGGTATGAACCCCCACATACTCCAGCTATGGGTTAAATAGTACCACTACTGATCATCTAGAAGGGTGGTTTTGAGATTAAATAACCTACAAAGGTTGATACGCCGTTAAGCAAAGAAACAAACTCAAAAAGTAACATTTTAGTTTATACATACATACATACATATATATACATATATATATGTGTGTGTGCGTGTTATCAGTTATATTTCAAACAAAACGTACGTTGTTTTAGCGATAGTGCTCAATGTCCAGGATAGAGTCAATTAATAGTCAGATACTGGACAACGATTAAAAACAATTATTAAAAACTAAAACTCGTCAAAATCATAACAATCACATGTACCTGATGGTCGACTTGGGTCATGAAACTGACTGTGGCACTGAACACATACACACACACATTCACATGTATATATATATATATAAAGTCGACGGGGCGGCCTAATGTCAGTATCAGCCAGTCAGCTAGGGAGTCTATCCCCTTTTTCAATAGCGCTAGACCAAGTAGATTGTTTTTTTTAGCATCTGAGGTGGAGCGCCACACCTACCATCAGCTCCTTACTTGACCGCACAGATCCCTGTGCTACTCATACGCTGAGTTGACAAGGACAGGTATCGAACTAGGAACCTTGTGGTTTCTAGCCGAACGCTCTACTGACTGAGCTATGTATGCGTGTGTGTGTGTGTGTGTGTGTGAGAGAGAGAGAGAGAGAGGAGAGAGAGAGAGAGAGAGAGTAACCCAGTCAAAAAGTCACATCATGTACAATTGCATAATATGTGGGGTCTCCGTTCGCGCTGCACGTCATTTTCTAATCATCTAAGTTCAGGCTATGACGGAGATAAATATGAAATGTTAATCAGAGTTCCGTATCTAAATAGTATTATGAAAGCTAAATAGAAGCATCCGTATCGCCATGGGCCGTTGTAACACCGAGAACACAACGTTTTCACGGATCGTCTGGTTTCATTTCATTTATTCATATCGTTACTTTGAAGCCGGAACGCCGAAGACCAATGAAAAGCAGCCAACAATGGCGGCGACTCTTCATCGCTGAGTTAAACTTGTTATTGAATATTTAAAAGTAGAGTTTAATAGAGGGTTGTGATATTCCGTATGGTCGATCGAACAGGCTGATTATATGTTGGGAAACCAAGAATTAAAATCTAAAGAACTTTGTTTTGAATTTAATGTTCTAGACGTATTTTGCATTTAGTTGGGGTTTTGACAACATTGAGACAATCATGAATCTGTTCAAGGGAGTCTATTGATTTTTTTAAGAATATTTCAAGCTAAATTATCATTGAAAGCAAAATTTCAGTATTATAGTCCCAAGAAGAATTTAATGCTGTTAAATGAAGGTAACGATTGTCTCTGTCGAGCAGGAAAAAAAACATATTTCTACAATACAACACCTGGACAAGAGAAATGACCACTATGTGTAACATTTCAAACAACATGTACTGTTAAACACTTTGTCATAAAATGTAGATTTTTCGCTCATATCAGAAAAGGATTTTTCAACGCAAAAACCTGAAAGATCTATTTGAAAATGTTATCAAAGATGGTATTTTATCCTTTCTGAGAGAAATAAAAATTATTTATCAGATATAAAATACGTCTTTGAACCAATCAACAAAAACACTCCTATTTCTCTGATTTTTAAAAAATGAGGCTGGATAACTAGTATTATTTGGATCATTTGGACTATTGTCCTCCTCGAAACGTTGTACAGATACAAATTAAGATAAGGACAATAGTCCGAATAATCCAAATAATACTAAAAACACTCCTATAAAGCAAAATTGATTACCGTATTTGACTTCAGCAGGTCAGATTCAGGAAAACATTTTTTTAGTGTATTTAAGCATATATTGTTGGAAACAGTCTAGCTGTGCATTACACAAGCAGAAACATAGCTGTATAAAAGCAATTTGACAGTACAGGCAAGCAATAAGCAGTTTAGGGTAGATAAAAGTACTGAGCGTAAGCTGGGTTAGTGAGCATCATAGAGAAGATTAGCCTAGGCCTACGAGAGGTCTCAAACTTCACTTAAGATGTATAAGACGCAGGGCAATTGTTTTAGCCAAAATTTTGGAAAAAAATGTGCGTCCTATATGCCGTCAAATACGGTACCTACTATTGTCATGCACTCTAACGACTTATTTAAAAAGAAAATATTTATCTACAAACTAGTCCTTTACAAATCATATATGAAAAAACACGATTTGGCATTAAATAACCTACAGAGTTGATATACCATTAAAAACAAAAAAAAAACAGCTGAGGAGCCCTTCGTGTAACCAAATCGGTGCCTTGGACAGGATTTTGTATTTCACTTCACGCTAATACTTTTGGAAAAGGAAGAATCTATCTTTTCTCTCCCCAGATATGTGTGAATTGTAGGGGTTGTGTTATTAAACCGTGGTTAGGCAATCAGTCTAGGAGACGAAAACTGAATTCAAACTAGTAGTATTCCGGTCATAAGTTGACCTTGTGTCACATCCTGTCCGTAGCGCTGGTGTCGGATAAATACATACATTACTACCATTGGCAAAAATATGGAATTAGCATGCTTAAAGGACTTTTTTTAAATAAACTAATTACACATGAGACGCAAAACACTTTTTCTTTAATGGCTAAACATTCTGGTTCCATAAAACATACCTAAATAAACTAAATTAAATTGCTCAAATCAATGGTATATTTTTTTCAAGCCATGTAGAGGAAATATTAGAATAACCCAACATTAAGGGAGAAAATATGGAGCTCATTGAGAAAAAAATTAAAATTAATATTTAGTTTTCAAGTGATTCTAACTTTCCTGAAATATATAATATTTTATAAAGCCAGAATGTTCAGCAAAAAAAATAATATTTTGCATCTTATCTGTTATTAGCTTATTTACTGCAAGAATGAAAACCTAAGTGAACATATTCTAAGTGTGCAAATATCATATTCTTTACGGGAACTTGCAATTTATTTACGGATTTAGATATCATGTTGGTAATTTATATACAACTTTAGATACAAAAATGTCGGTTAGGTTTGCTGATTTAAGCTATGTCATTTTTTATTTTAGAGAGAGAGAGAGAGAGAGAGAGAGAAGAGAGAGAGAGAAGAGAGAGAGAGAGAGAGAGAGAGAGAGAGAGAGCGGTGCACACAAAGAGTGATAGAATGATTATATAGAGAGAAAGAAAGAAAGAGAGAGAGGGGGGGGAGAGAGGCAAATGCAGTACACGAGAATAGCTGCACAGACATACACGGACACAAAGAGATAGACATTAAGTCACTACAAAGACAGATGAGAGAGAGAAGAGAGAGGAGAGAGAGAGAGAGGGGGGAGGGGGGAGAGAAACAGACTCACACACAAACACAGGGCGAGAGGAAAAGAGATGGACACTATCCAAAACATAAATGCACAGAGACAAAACAGACACACAAATCAGAAAGAGGCACAAAACAGAAAGGCACAAAGAAACAAAGAATGGGAGAGACAAATGCAGACGCACGTTGAGGCACCGAGAGAAACGATTGCACACATACATGCAGAGAGAGAGAGAGAGAGAGAGAGAGGAGAGAGAGAGAGAGAGAGAGAGAGAGACTTGCACAGAGAGAGACACACACACAAACACAGAGTGAGAGAAAGAGAGATAGACACACCCCAAAAGAGAAATGCCCAAAAAGACAAAATATGGGCGGAATGAAGTGTTAAAGGCAAAAATAGAGGTAGACACAAAACCGGAGAGACACACAGACACAGACAAAGAGTAAGAAAGAAATACAGACACACAGTCACGAAAATAAAGACATACATAGACACAGACGAAAACATATACGCATAAGAGAACAGATGCACACATATACACGGACATACAAAGAGATAGACATTAAGCCCCAAAAGGAGACACACATATACACAGAGAGAAAGACACAGACTCGCTCACAAATAGAAAGGGACACACACAAACACCGGGTGTGAGGAAGAGAAATGGACATTAACGCACAGGAACACAAAAGACACACAAAATCAGAAAGAGGCACATTACAGAAAGGCAAACAAAGAATGGGAGAGACAAATGCAGACTCACATTGAGCCACTGAGAGAAACGAGACATACATACAGAGATACAGACACACACAGAGACAGACACACTTACAAATAGAGAGAGACATACACAAACGCAGAGAGTAAGAGAAAGAGAGGTAGACACACCTCAAAAGAGACATTCACAAAAAGACAAAATGTAAGACGGAATGGAGATATAAAGGCAAAACCAGAGAGACACACAGAGACAAAAAAAAAAAGACAATACAGACACACAATGACATATACGTATATATTTTCTTCTGTGTCTATATATATGTCTTTACTTTCCTGACTCATTGTGTGTCTGTATTTGTCTTTCTTACTTTTTGTCTCTGTGTGTCTCATGAACACATATATGCATACAGAATACTCAGAAAACACAGAAACACAAAGAGAAACATACACATAAGCAAAGAAAGATACATACATACTCACACGAAGAGAAATAGAAACATACACGTATCAGACGCAGCAAGAGACACACGGAAACAAATAAGAGAAACAGACACACAATGAGAGACTCGTACAGAGAGAAACGCCCATACATGAGCTTAGACCAAGAGATAGAGACACACGCGAACAAATTCAGAGAGACACACGAACAAATACAGGGTGAAGCACACATATACACAGAGAACAAACACATAGACAGAAAGACAGATACACAGAGAGAGACACACAAATAGATGAACAAAGAGGCGCAACATAGACATATAGAGAAACACGCAGAAGGATACACACAAATGAAAGAGGAACATACACTGCAATAGACACACATATACACACAGAAACTCAGAAGAGAAAGAGAGTCGAAATCAAAAAGAAATAATTCAAAATTTAAAAAAAATCTTTGATGTATTTAAATGTTTATAGTTGTAAATTGTAAAAATAAATAAATTTATTCTTTTTTTTTTAATGCCATTGTCCCCTTAATTAGAATTTCACAAAATATCATTCTGTTGTTGTTTTTTTAATACAATTTTTGCTCTTTTTAAATTTAATAAAGTGCACTTAAAAATGTTAAATCAAAATTTGTGACACTTTAATGTCTGGGAGGTTTTCACTTTTCATCTTTTTTTTTTCTTTTTAAATTTCAAAGCTTTAATCAGTCATTTGTTTTCTTTCATTTTTAGAAAAGTCCCATTTCGGAAATAATAGACAACTCCTTTTGGTGATTCAAATTTAGTGATTCCTTTTCAAGATAATTATATGGTATAAACGCTGCGTTTTAAAGTCGAAGGCTGGGCACATTTTCAATTTTTCTTAAGGGCAAAAGATACTCAGATTTTGATATCAGAATAAAGTAATTTTTTTTGTGTTCTTTTGTTTAAATTATTTTTTATCGTTTAATTCATTTTTTAATGAAGTCGAAATAAGACTAAAATGTTTTTTTTCTTGTCTTAATATCTTTTTTTATATTGAAACCAACGTAAAGACGTAAGTCACGATTCATTCTTTTTAATCTTTGCAGAAAAGTCCCTACAATACAGAATAAAAAGACACAACGAGAAAAGACGAACGTTTTGGTTTGGTCTCTCTCTTTTTAATGGCATATCAACCTTCGTTTATTATTTAATGCCTTGTAGAAGAACAGTAATGATACTATTTAACCTATACCGGGTATGAACGTTTTAAGAGAAAGAAGACATTTTAAAACTATTTGGGTGAATCAATGTTTTGGTAATTTGAAGGCGCAATTCGGCAACTCTATGTGTTTTTACCGAGATCGTGAAGTTGAGGAACCTCACTGGAGTACGAGATGCCGAATTCAACTAATAATAATCTCCGAGTGCTACTCGTCGGATTTGCCTCAGTAGCTTGGAGAACGGTCTCGGAATACACGCCTTTAGGCTTAGCTGGCATTTCTTTGTTTGTCGAGGTTCTTGCAACTCAAGCCAAATTTCTTGAACCATCTGCTAACTGTGCTATGATCAATTGCATCTTCACTTTTGCACAACACATGTGTCTGGTTGTTTCCGCATAAGTTCCCGAATTAGACTAAGTTTTACATGTTCTTCTGTGCGGCTTTCAAATCACACACACAGAGTGAATCAATGCACTAAGTATCAGTAAACAAACTACCACGATGCTCCAACTGCAGCTGATACCTACTAGGGCTTGAACCTACTTCGGTCACACCGCAAACTAGCATACCAAAATTGCAAAAGTTTTGACTCGCCCTAGTAGCTTTTCAAGATAAGAGTTTTACTGTATGAATATTATTCTTATTCTGAGAGTAATAATTAGAGTAATTCCTGACCAGCGATTATACTGTTCTTCTTTATGTCAATTGGATATATGGTTCAAAGTTAACTGACTTGAAAAAAATGAAAAGGTTTTTAAATAAAATAACTGGTGCATTATATCTTTTATTCATTAATATATCAACACTGAAAATTTCATTAAATTTGGTTAATTCCCTGATTTTTGAGTTTTTTTTTTCTTTTGGCAGGGTGACATACGATGGTGAAATTTAGGTCCGTTAAGTTGGATTTAACACTCTGAAGATTATATAGTTCCTGTGCCATCTGAAGTTACAGCGCCTCTGTGACTGTGAAGTCCAATGTTAAAATAAAATAACTGGTGTATTGTATATTTTATTAATTAATATATCAACACTGAAAATTTCATTAAATTCGGTTAATTCCCAGATTTTAGGTCCATTAAGTTCGATTTAACCATTCCAAGACTGTAATGCCAATGAATAGTCTGTGGTTCCTCAACATTTAAATCTAAAAACTTGACGAAGTTGATTAAGAGAGATGCTAATTGCAATGATAATCTGATATGATTTTGAAAGCTGACCAAATTTCTCTTTGGAGAAAGAAAGTTCTTTTGTTTCTTAAGTACATCTACGAAAGGTTCTTGACCCCACCATGACTTAGAGTCGTGAAACGTGTCAGACTTATCTGTGTATAAGATGTACACAAAATGGTCACTTCTATTTATGAACTTTCCCAACAACGGCAGGCACTTCCGGTGAAATTTGGCCAATGAGAGACGAGGACAGAAAGCATAAGATCTTAAGATCGTTTCCAATTATCCCCGAATCAATTGCTAATTGAACTTTCTGTCAGCAATACATATCTTTTGGATTAACACCAGAGGAAACCTACAGACTAGGATTACCAAGTGGATTCTGTGAACAGAACAACAGAATCTTTACAATGGCGACAAGGATCATAACAAAACGAACACACAATTTGTTTCGCTTTAGTTTGGCACACAGTCTTCGGATTGCTTACCAGCTGTGGGGCTTAGAATATGCCGACTGCAAGATTCTATGCAAGCATAGACAAGAGACTACACAGAAGTTTCAAGTATTTCTAGAAGGGGAAATGCACACATACAAATGGAATAAAAAATATGGATATTTCAGCATAAGAAATCTATCAGCCTGAGCAAAGATATTGAAAATGTTTGACTTCTGGTTCTGATTTATAATCGGTCACCGTTTAATTTTCCCCGTTCCTCAAAAATCCTGAAAATGGTCCCTGTACACCCTCGGCGTTCGTTAAGTTTCGTTGAAGATTTAGGGTCAGTTTAGCGGGTCAAAGAAAGTTGTATATTATTTACCTACCTCATGGGTCCAAAGGTGTATTTTTTACCTACCTTATTTTCTTTGTTGCTTACCGTTTTTTGTTCTTTGTTTTTTTTTTTAACTTTTTTCTTTCTTTTTTTTTACTTTTTTTTTTGGGGGGGGGGGTACGGGAAGACGGTTAGTTGCCTCTCCCTCTTTATTCACACAACACACAAAAACAATAAACAAAAAAAATACACTGATTTTCTTTCTTCCATTTATCATCTATTTACCGTAATCATTTGTGTATAAGACGCACTATTCTTCCAGATTTTTCAGCTCAAAAGTTAGAGATGCGTATTATACACGATAATTATACAATTGACTTGCCTCATCATATTCGGTATGGGTGACTGAAAGTGAGTTATATCTATAGTCCAAACTAATGTGTTTTACACGCCATTACAGAGAAATATCCACTGAAAAGTGTGTTTGTTTATAATTTAATTTCGCCGTAAGTTTGTTGTGTTTTGGTGTGAACATGTCCGTGTGTTTGCTCTAAACACTGTGTAAATTTTATGCATAAGGTAAACAATATAAATTCTTATTTTTCGTAAGTATAAAATAGAATAAATTTGATAAATAAATAAATAAATAAAAATTGAAAAATAAAATAAATAAATAAAATTGAAAAAATAAAATAAATAAATAAATAAAAATAAATAAAAATTGAAAAAATAAATAAAAATAAAAAAAAAAATAAAAATAAAAATTGAAAAAAATAAATAAAAATAAATAAAAATTGAAAAAATAAATAAATAAATAAATAAATAAAAAATTGCAAAAAATAAATAAATAAAATGAAAATTGAAAAAACTAAAATAAAAATTGAAAAAAAAAATTGAAAAAATAAAATAAATAAATAAAAATTTGAACAAATGTTGAATTTAAGTTAAATTTAGCCACTAGATTTTGTAATCCAGAATTTCGTATTACAAAGTTTTGGTGGTGCGTGTTATACACAAACAATTACGGTATTTATTATTACTTTGCCCTTTGCAAGTTTTTTACATCAGTAGTATCCGGTGTTTTTCACTGAAAACAGACAGCAAGTCTCTTCAGCTCTCGAGAATTCTTCTAAGTATTCTAGCTGATCTTAACAGTGTTGGGGTTTAGACGTTCTCGATCATTTCTCTTGTTTCCAATTCCTCCATTCTCTTTTACAAGTTATTAGAAACTGTTCCAAGTATTACATAATATCGTGGGTAGCCAACGAATTATGCATGTAAGTGTAGTTAGATTTTGAATTGAAGTCCCTTGAAGATTAAAATCGGAGGGGGTTAAATGGAAAGTTCCCATTAGTCGTTATAAACTATTGACAGCTGTTAACCTTTCGCTGACCTGTACACCGACTTCTGATTGGCTGAAGGAAAAGCGTGTGAAAGGAAATCAGAGTTAGTAAGCAGAGCTCGGCAGTTAGTCAACGGGAGCAGACGTTAGGATCTTCGCTCCCAAGATGATGGCTTCTCACAGCGCGGTTAGAAACCCTTTTGGGCTGTGGTTCTTGATAAGAATTAAAAAAAAACAATAAATTCTTGCTTATTAATTACAAACAAGAAATAAGCAGACACTCAGCCCAGAGAAGAAATCAGCCCAACAGAGGAAAGAACAAGCCAGAACAAGTAAGAAATTATATACCCAGCAGATTAAGTGGGTATATAACACAAGAACTCCAACTTCGATTTGTATCACAGTCACCTTCAGGTTCCACAATATTTTGCAGTCCTCTGGTAAAGACCAGATATTTTGTTTTATACCCTGTCTATGAACATTAATGGGTATGTCCCAATCCTCATAAATACGGGAGTATTATGCTGACTGAGTATTCTTATACCACTAGCAGTGGTTTACCTTCTTCACGCTGTGGCGAGTATTATATTTTGTTAATGTTATAAAGATTCCATTTAATTTCAAACCTCCGTTTGGTTATTTCTCATTTAGTAACCTTTGTTAGGTTACAACATATTTGTCCAGTTTTTCACATTTTTTTTTCTGTGGTCCGCTGGAACGGCAAAATCCACTTGATGAAAAGTTCTTTTCTTTAATTAATCCTCGGTCTGGTCTTATGGCCAGGATTTGGTGATCCGTTTGAATCTCAACATTCCATATGATTTTTATTATCATTATTTATTTATTCAGTCATTTATTTATTTACCAATGAAAATCCGAACAACGCAGAGTAGTCTGCTAGGTATGAAATAAAATCACTTGGTTTTGAATATTCTCACCATTCATTTAAACAGTTGTAAAAATAAGAGTATGCTCTTAAATAATATTTGACGTCGACTTATACACGAGTGTCTACGTAATTCAAACATAATGATAAGAATAGAAGCATCTCTTGGTTTCAAAAATGAACTTCATAAATTAATGATTTCGTGACTATTCATTAAAATTCGTGACTTATACACGAGATCGACTTATACACGAGTAAGATATTCAAACATAATAAGAATAGAAGAAACTCTTAGCTTCAAAATATATCTTCATAAATTAATGATTTCGTGACCAACCATCTAGAGTCGACTATACACGAGATCGACTTATACACGAGTGTATTTCTTGTGTAAACAATTATAGCTTCAAATAACTACAATTAATAAAAACAATCGGTAATCCTTAACTTGTTCCTCGTAAATTCCCACCATAAAATAAACTGAACCCTCATTTTATGTCTGTGTTTTTTGCAATAAATGTTTTATTTTTCTTGCAACCGTTATTTTACAATACTGAATATATTTTATTTATTTATTTTAATATTCATTTCAATGTGTATATACTTTTGTGTATACCTTTTACTCGTAAATTCTTACCATAAAATTAGGCTTGGCTCAGATATTGCCCAAGCCTAATTTTATGGTAGGAATTTACGAGTAAAAAGTTGAAGATTACCTTTTGTTTCTTTTTTTTTTGGGGGGGGGCTATGGCACTCTAAAATAAAAACGTCAGATTTTAATCATCGTCGACGAAAAAAACAAAATTACGGTCATGAAAGGAGGATCCAATTTATGCTAAATTGTAAAACGAACCTCCACTTTAAAACTAAACATTCTCACAAAATAAAAACTTTTAGAATATACATTGAAGGAATATTAAAATAAATAAGAAAATATATTCAGTATTGTAAAATAACGGTTGCAAGAAAAATGAAAGATTTATTGCAAAAACACGGACATAAAATGAGGGTTCAGTTTATTTTATGGTAGGAATTTACGAGGAACAAGTTAAGGATTACCAAACAATCTACAATTGTATGGTTTCAATCTTTCTAATGCGAATCATCTTTAAACAAATCTATTGACTCATAGAGGACACCCTAACAGGTACTACCACATCGGGTCGGAGTAGACCTAGGAATAATGGCAATGAAGAGGTATTCAACACTTTCCAGATTTCCAGAAATGGAGTCTCACCATCAGATGCAGTTTAGTGTCATACCAAGGACGCCCCTTTTGGGAGGAGTATTACCCCATCTGCATGGGATACAGTCAGCATATTCTAAGCCCACCGATAGGGTGAGCTGAACAAGAGTTGATATGTTGTAAAACCAAACCAACCAACCAACCAAACTAAACAATAAATACGAGATCATATAAAAGAGGCACGCGGTCTAATGGTTAGAGTCGTAGGAAATGGACTCGTCAACGCGAGTTCAATTCCTGGCCGGAACTGTTGGCATTTCACTTAGCGCTAATACCCTTGGGAAATGTATGAATCCAATTCTCTCTCCAGCTATGGGTAAATAGCAGGGGAGACTGGACTCTTTAACCATGGCTAGGTAACCAGTCTAGGAGAAGGAAAATTCTGAATTCAAACCTGTTAAACCCGCTTAAGAAATTGACCTTGTGTCGCATCCTGCTCGTGCGGAGGGGTTGGTAAATATATATAAAAGAGGCACGCTGATGTAACGGTTATGGTCGTTGGAAATGGAATCGGCGATTCGAGTTCAAATTTTGGACGAAGCTGTTTGCATTTCACTTCGCACTAATGACCTTAGAAAAGGCATGAATCAATCTCTTCCTCTCCCTCAGCAATGGATAAATAGTACAGCAGACTGGTTTCCTTAGCCTTTTATAGGACACCAGTCTAGGAGAAGGAACACTCTGAATTCAAACCCGCTCTATACTGCTCAAAATTTGACGTTGTTTTACATCCTGTACATGGCGGAGTTGTAGGCTAAATACATACACTATATCGACTCATTCACGAATATATACAATGGTAAACATTCACTAAAACAGTGCTTGGTCTGCAAAAGTAATTTGGTAATTTTATTGCTACGGTAGGTGCCCAGTTCAGAATCAAGACACCATAGAATTTCTTTCGCCGGGTATCGTTTGCTCATTTAGGAACTGCTTTACCGTTTTTCTGCAGAATCCCCCTGACGCCTTGTGACGGGCACGCCGTAACAGAATACTCCATCCGCTGACAGTGTCATCCCCACTGAGACATTCGCCACTCTCCTTAAACCGCTGATCGCCTCCTCTATTTGGCGACGCTCATCTCCAGCTAACGTCTAGAACCGTACGGTCACGTGCTTGCTTGGCAACCAATCCGGCCTTGGGGAACTGGATCCCTTTTGAGAGCTTCAACTGAGCAGCCCAGTTTCGCTGACATTGTGTCAATTGATCTGCCGTTGGTGATAAACAGATGTCTCCTCACTTGTGGCCAGAGTTTTTTTTTTCTTTTCTTGCTGTCACACAACGTATGTCGTCGGCACAGAAACCAAAAAAAAAAAAAAAAAGCCAACAAAAATCTTAATACTGTCATTAAATTTTGCGCGACTTTGACAAAGAATTATTGAAAAAGAGTTCATCAAATTACTTTCAAATACGGGAAGTTGTTTTCCCATCTCTTGTTAGCAAATAAGGATAAAATATCATTGGAAGCAAACAGGCTCTGAGCAATGTGAAGCGTTCATGTGTTTTTCCCGCGCCTAGAGCTTCGGAATTAACGCTCTAATTTGTTTCAAATATTTCCATGCGTTAAATTCAGTTCTGTGTTTGGGAGTTAAAGAATCAATAGGCTTGATACAAAAAAAAAGGATACGGGCTTCATTTCATTCATCACCAAATCACGTGTTTTAAACGAGCGGGAATGTGAATTTAGAGCTTGAGTGCTCCAACCGAAAGCTGGACCTTTAAAATAAATCTATATTGATAATTGTGACGAGTTTATTTGTCTGTCCTCCATAAACAGCCAGATTTTGGTTTAGAAATGGATGATAAAGCGGTTTGATGTAAAGCTATGAAATTTGCCACGAATTTTAAAGTAAAATCATTTCCAATGCATTTTTATGGTAAATCATTTCAATACATTTTATAGAAACATCAGTGCTGATGCAATTTCATTGTAAAATAATGTGCAATGTAATTTTATAGTAAAATTGTCTCTAGTGAATTTTTCAGCAAATAATTCTCAATGCATCTTTATACTTTTATTTTCATTGTTTTGTTTTTTATAGTAAAATTATTTCTATCGTATTTATGTAGTGAAATCATTTCCATTGATATTAAAACACTTTTCAATGCATTTCTATTGTAAAAATCATTCCCAATGTGTTTTTATTTAAAAAATCATTCCCAGTGTATTTTATAGTAAAAATCATTCCCAGTGTATTTTTTTAGTAAAAATCACTCCTAATGTATTTTTATGGTAAAAAATCATTCCCATTGTATTTCATAGTAAAAATCATTCCCGGTGTATTTTTATAGTAAAAATCATTTCCCATTGTATTTTATAGTAAAAATCATTCCCAATGTATTTTTATAGCAAATTAGTTCCAATGCATTTTACTCCCAATTCTTACTCTCAAACCAGCTTCAATGCATTTTTTATAGTAAAATCATTTCCAAAACCTTTTATTTCTATAGTAAAATTAATTCTGATATGTGAAATCGTTTCCAATCCATTTACACAGTGAAATTATCTGATACCTTTATATTAAATTATTTCCAATGTATTTTTATAGTAAAACAATTTCTGGTGCTTTTTATAGTAAAAAAATTTCTAATATGAAGTTGTTTCGAATACATTTTCATGGTAAAGTAAAGATTCGTTAGTTTTTATGCACTGAAAAGAGATATTTAGTCTAAAAGAATAGAAAAATAGGAAGGAAAGGAAAAGCAAAAGAAAAACAAGATGGAAAAGGATGAAAAGAAAAAAAAAGAGAAAGTAAAAGAAAAAGAAAAAGAAAGAAAGAAGGATGAGGACAAAATAGAAAATAAAGAAAGAAAAGATATAAAGGGGAAGGAAAATGGAGAAATTGAAGGGAAAAGAAGAAGAAACTAAATGTGCGTGAAGGAAGGGAAATTAAAAAAAACATCAAAAGAAATCAAAGAAAGAGAAAGAAGGAAAGAAATAAAAATACAGCGAATAAATAAAAGAAAAGAAACAGACAGAAAAGAAAAGTAAATGAAAAAAGTTGAAAAGAAAAATGAAAGAAAAAGAAAGAAAGAGGAAACAAAGAATTGGGAAGAACATTTTCTTTAAAACAAAAAAGAAAACAGAAAAAAGAAAAAAGAAAAAAAGGGAAGAAAAGAAAAAATTATCTATTAAAGAAGGTAAAGGAAAAAAGGAAAAAGAAAAAAGCAATGAAAAAGAAATGGAGTAAAAGAAAAAAAGGAAAAGCGAAAGGGATGGGGAAAAAAGTAAATAAAATATAGAAAGAGAAAAAGCAAAGAAAAGCAAAGAAAACAAAAAAGCAAAGAGAAAACGAAAGAAGAAATTAAAAGAAAAAGAAGAAAGCAAAGTAAAAACGAAAAAGAAAAGGAATGAGAATATTAAAAAAATGAAAAAAGAAAAGAAAGAGAAAAAAGAAAAGAAAGAAAAAAAAAAGAAAAGAAAAATGACCAATAAAAAGAATGAAAGCGAGAGAAGAAAGCAAAGTATGAAAGAAAATTTTTAAAAAAAGAACAAAAAAAAAGGAAGTAAAAAGAAAGAAAAGAAAGAAAGAATGGCAAATAAAATGATTTTTTTTAAAAAGAAAGATAAAGAAAAGGAAAGAAAAACGAAAGAAAAAGTAAAAACGAAAAAAAAAAGGAATGAGAATAAAAAAATTAAAATAGAAAAGAAAGAGAAAAAAGAAAAGAAAAAAGACTAATAAAAAGAATGAAAGAGAGAGAAGAAAGCAAAGTATGAAAAAAAATAAAAAAAAAAGAACAAAAAAAAGAAAAAAGAAGTAAAAAGAAAGAAAAGAAAGAAAGAAAGAATGGCAAAGAAATTGATTTTTTTTAAAGAAAGAAAAGAGAAGGAAAGAAAAAGCAAAAAAAAAAAAAAAAAAAAAAAAAGGAATGAAAATAAAAAAAATTAAAAAAGAAAAGAAAGAGAAAAAAGAAAAGAAAAAAGACGAATAAAAAGAATAAAAGCAAGAGAAGAAAGCAAAGTATGAAAGAAAATGAAAAAAAAAAAGAAAGAAAAAAAAAGAAAGGAAAAGAAAAAAAAAAAAAAAAAAGAAAGAAAGAAAGAAAGAATGGCGAAGAAAATGATTTTTTTTTAAAGAAAGAAAAGAAAGCAAAGAAAAACGAAAGAAAAAGTAAAACCGAAAAAGAAAAGGAATGAAAAAAAAAAAAATTTAAAAAGAAAGAAAGAGAAAAAAGAAAAAAAAAGACGAATAAAAAGAATAAAAGCAAGAGAAGAAAGCAAAGTATGAAGAAAATGAAAAAAAAAAGAAAGAAAAAAAAAAAGGAAGTAAAAAAAAAAAAAAGAAAGAAAGAAAGAAAGAATGGCGAAGAAAATGTTTTTTAAAGAAAGATAAAAAAAGGAAAGAAAACGAAAGAAAAAGTAAAAAAGAAAATGAAAGAAAAGTAATGAAAAAATTGAACAACACGAAAACTAGTCAAACCTGATTAGAATTGGGATTAAATCTGCTTATGCTCACTTAGCACTAATACCGTTGGAAAAGGCATGAGTTCAGGTCTCCCTGCACCCAGCCCTATCTCCAGTTATCCTGTCTCGATGGTTGATGTAGTAGAGGGCAGGTAAGTAAACACGTGGTTGTATCTTTCTCCCAAGACGATCGCCCTAGCAATAACACCTGCAAAAAAGTTGTTACTACCATTGTCATCCTTGACAAGGACCCAGCAGAACGTCACAATTAAGTATATACCCATTTAAGAAAACATTTAGCCCTTAAAATGAACCCTTTAAAATCAGCCTCGCTTGTTTAATGGTCTTTGGTTTTATTGTGCTGGAGAAGTAAAATTGGGCTTTTTTTATGTTGTTGTTTTTTTTGTTTGAGGGGGGGGGCGAAATATCATTGGATAATTAAGCCGTTTCCGGTGTCTTTGGTGATAGGCAGGAAAGCAGACCGCCTCATTTGATCAATCAAAACTTTGCATTGTTGACACAATAAGCCGCTTTCCACAGTGTTAGTATTTGATTACCTCGGCTTGCTTACTTGCGAGCAAGTCACGTGATTTCCGCCGACGGAGTTTAATGACGAAATCCCTTCCTGCGTCGTCTAATCGTTTGGGGAGAAAGCTGCCATCCATGCCTTCAATTAGAGCCTCCACTCTTTTTTTCCTGGATTTTATTTGTCTAGTGCCCGATTCAGGCAAAGTGACAGACAATGGAAACCCTTTTGCGATTCACTTTAGACGAAAAAAGCAAAAACAGCAAAATTAAGCAAAACAAGTGGACGTCAATGTGAACATTTGAGCCAAAACTTCAATGTCATATCAAATTCTATTTTACTAAAACGCTAAAAAGATCATTAAATAATTAATATCTTCAAAAACGATTTTGCTTCCTATAATGAGGCGCATGTACCGTAACGATTATCGTCATAGAAGGTCGTGTATATATATATATAAGATAATAGAAATGACTCTGATCATCATAAAGACAGAGTCTGTCAGTTGAATATTGAACAGTATAAAACCCAGGGTAAAAAATTAACTCTATGCAAGTAATATATATATATATATATTTGGGAATAAAAGGCCTTAAATACCATGGGTATCGTGGTTATGGACCATTCCACACTATACCCATGGTATTTAAGGCCTATTATTCACAAATAACTTTGCTCTGTTTACAATAATTACACATTGAGCTCTCATACGGAACCTGAACTCTACAACAAACTACTGGTAGAGAATTAGGACCCACCTAGAATCACCTTGTACCAAGAAACTTGGTACCGCACCAAAGTATATATATATATATATATATATGTATATATGTGTGTGTGTGTGTGTGTGTGGAAATTCTACACATATTGTCGGATTCATATCCATTTTACCTTTCAAAATATATATATATATATATATATATATATATATATATATATATATAAATGATGTATATTTAGGCAGTATATTCTCTTAGAAGCATGTTTTATTGAAAATAACAGACAAGGATTTAGTGTTTATCTTTTTATTCAGCTTTTCTTTATTGTCAAAACTGTGGTTGTCGGCATTTAAAAAATACTTCGATGGATCCAGTC
>CM042155.1:76302319-76345860 GCA_023376005.1 Doryteuthis pealeii
ATAGACACGCGACTACAGAGTGCCAAACAACAATGAATATAATAAACAACAAAAGTCAAAAAAACTTTCACAAAAAAAAAAAAATGAAAAAAAAGGGGCCCTAAGATTCCGTCAAGAGAAAACAAGAATCCGATATATATATATATATATATATATATACATATAAGTAGATAGGTACATACTAATGTGAATCAATAAGTCCGCAGCCTAACACATACTTATTAGTCAAATTTTGATCTGAAAATTTCATTGTATAATGTTCGATCTTTGCGAAGAGTATTGACCACTGAGCTAACAAAGGGGATCTTATTAGGACAAGTAAATATTAGTGGTGGTGCATAAATACTTTTTTATACATACATATATATATATATCGTTAAACTAAGAAGTTATTGATTCACAAGTTGGGCAAAAATTATATAGGTATGAACAAAGTACAAAAATAGAAAACTTTACGATAGTAAGCACAAAAAATTAAATCAAACAAAAAAAACACAATTATAGTAAGTAAGTAAATAAAGAAAACAATGTCCAAAGTTTGAAGGAAGGTAATAAAAGAAACTTTTTTCCACTTCCAGAAAAACACAATCTGGACGTGATTGAAAACATTCTTAATAACTAAAAATAAAAATAAATAGACAATAAAAGAAACTATAAATTTCGTTGCGGACCAACAACGGGAAAGATTACAAAATTCTCAAACAAAAAAAAAAAGCATTAAAATACACGAGAAATCAAACAACTTTAAAAACATTCAATAAGAACCGAAACGTTTAAAAGATCCAAGAATAGGTAGACATTAAAATAAATATATAAATAATCAAAGGTAGGATCCTACCTGGTGTTATATTTAAAATCGCTTTTACTTTCTGTTTAGATTGCTTGGCTATCATTTCAAACTTCCAAAATCCTAAATGATGCACAGAGTTGACGTTATGGAGAACGGGACCTTCAAAAACAAAGCACTCTTGAGGTGACGACATAGTCAACACAGACAGCCCCCCTCGCAAGGCATCATGGGATACTTTACTCTCTCACGTCGCCAAAAAAAACCCTTTTTGCATGATCTACTCTCTTTCTTTCTCTCCCCTCTCTCCCCCTTCTTTCTTTCTTTCTTCCCCTCTCTCTCTTATTTTTTTCTCTCTCTCTCTATCTCTCTCTCTACCTCTCTCCCTCTCTCTCTCTCTCTCTTAATTTGTTCTCTTTCTCTTTTGATTCTTCTCAAATCTCTCTCTTTTCTTTTCTTTTCTTTTCTTTTGCTTTCTTTTCTCTTTTCGAGGTTTGCCCTTTGTGTCTACTGCCCACGAACCCTTTTTTTTCTGTTGGAGGGGGGAGAGGTAGCACGTGACACAATGCTGTCTGACCACTGGTGATTGGTGCTACAATAGTTAAAGTTTCCCCACTTCTCTGTCCAGTTTGCAGTTGGGCCAGGACCGTTCGGATCGGTACCATCGAAAAATGGACTGGCCCTTAGTTACTTTTTTTGTGGGGAGAGGGGGGTCAATGACAGATGGGCCCTCAATGGAAGACTGAAACCCTAAAAAGCGTCAGTGAAAAGTACAATTACTGACAGGGTTGCAGTTTTCTTTCTTTTTTGTTACGATGAAAAGGAAAAAAAAGCATTTTTATAACTAACTACGGATGCTCACTTTTTATTTGCGTCAAGGATATTTTACATCGATCCCAGTAGACATCGTTACAGGTAAATCTATTTTTTATTGCTCATTTTCTCTACCATACATCACAAACTTTGCATGCATTTACCAAAATCTTTTGATCAAGCAAAAAATAACAAAGAAACTTTTACGTGGATTTCAAAAGAATTGACTGACGAAACAAAGAAATTTACACATGTCGAATGCCGTGTATACTCTTGTATTAGTCGACCTAGTATATTAATTTATGGTCACGAAATCGTTAATTTTGAAGCCAATGGTTGATTTTAGCCCTTCTTTTTACATTGTCAATCTTACAAAGAAAATTATCAATCTTACAAAGAAAATTCCTCGTTCGTAGTTCTACAATTGATTTATGGCCATGAGATCATTAATCGATAAAATTAAGTTTTGAAGCCAAGGGTACCCCTAGTCCTTCCCATTTTGTTTAAATTTCAACCTTATAAAATTATTACTCGTGTATAAGTCGATGTTTTTGTCTAAAAGTTGTTCAAGTTGTCTTTTGTCTGAAAGTTGTCTTAGGTCTTCAAAAGTCAACAAATACACATGTATATACGATATTCAAAGACGGAAAGCATATCTATCTATCTATCTATCTATCTATATATATATATATATATATATATATATATATATATAATCATGCATTTTCAAACTATTCATTATCTTATTTTTTATGGTTAACATATTACGACCCAACTATTGTGCTCATCTTACAGTCAAATCACGCTTAAGCCGAAGTTAGGCAACGACAGTCCCGCTCAGAACTTAGATGGGTGACCACTTAGAAACAGAAGGTACGGTAAGCAGCCTGAGGATTTTGTGCGAGACTAAACAAAACAAAAAAACTGTTTTCTTCATTTCTATTGTTTTTAATACAACTTTCCTGCCAATTCATTCTATAGTCTTCCAATATTACCCTAAGTCGTGAGACGAAATATCTTAATCATCTTATATCTTTTTCGCACTATCGTCCACAACTTTCTAGTTCTTTTTCAAGTTTCGCCCGACATATTCTTTGGCCTTCTTCTATTTTCTGTAGTTTCAGAAGTATTTTTATTATTCCATTTATTTTTAGAATTATTATCTTCCTCTTTGTTGTTATTATCATAATGTTTGTTTTTTTTATGTAATATTGTTAAATGCATCAAAGATAATACGATACTTTGAAAACTCATTTTCAATAATAAAATCACTTCAATTTAGAGAATCAGAAATCATGTTTATTAAATCTTTTAAAATGAGAATTAAGTAAGAATTCACACACACACACACACACACACACACAAACACACACACACACCACACACACACACACACACACACACACAAGGTAGTAGTGGCGTGTCCAATACAGAGAAATAAGCTGTTAAGATGAGAGGGACAATCTCGTTAAAGGCAAGTGAATTCATACAACATTTATCTAACTCATAGGTTTTATTATGTTTTGTTAGAGTTTGTTGTTGGTATTACAAGATTAAAAGGTTTTAAAAAGCTGTAGACATTGATCCACCACCTATATATATATATATATATATATATATATATATATATATATAATATATATATATATATATATATATATATATATATATATATATATATATATATATATATATATATATATATATATATATATATATATATATATTGATATATATATGTATATATATATATATCATATGATATATATGATATATATATAATATATATATATATATATATATATATATATATATATATATATATATATATATATATATATATATATATATATATATATATATATATATATATATATATATATATATATATATATATATATATATATATATATATATATATATATATATATGTAATATTATATGAATTAGACAAACAATCTGTTTGAGATGGCGATAGCCGACAATTTTTGGAAGATTATGTGCTTAGTTGAAGTCAAACCTAATTTGTAAATTAATTAGTTATAATTAAATGAATTAGGCGTGCATATCGGTTTAAATGTAAGGCGTAAACAAATCGAGAAAAATTCAATCTCTGTATGTACATTTCAGCCTATTAGGCCTCATCAGCAGAGTTATAGACAGGGAAGTGCTTTGTGCGTGATTTCATTTGATTATAACTAATTAATTTACAAATTAGGTATAACTTCAATTAAGCACATAATCTCCTAAAATATATATATATATATATAATATATATATATATATGTGTGTGTGGTGTGGTGTGTGTGTGTGTGTGTGTGTGTGTGTGTAATGTATGCTTAGCAAAGATCTTCCAAGTGTATAAGCTCCTTGACAGGTGTTTATGATACAACAGAGAACATCTAATGGTCATTTAACTACGCTTAGGTACAAAGAAATAATATTTATTCAAAGAATTCTACGTTACTAGTTCATTTTTCGTCGCTCGTTTTATCCTTTTTAAAACTATTCTTAAAACTTAACAAAAATGAAGTTCACAAAATCTTTTCTCTTGACAATGCTCCAAAGTCGAAACTAGTTGCCAACAATTAAAAAAAAATGAATGACTACAAAGAAATATTTCTATTTGTCTTATCGCTTTAGTTCATCTTTCTCGTTTTCTCTCTCTCTCTCTCTCTTTCTCTCTCTTTCTCTTTTCTTTTCCTCTCTTTTTCTCTTTCTCTCTCTTCATTCTCTCTCTCTCTCTTTCTCTTTTTCTTTCTCTCTCTCTTCTTTTCCCTTTCTCTCTCTCTCTCTTTCTCTTTTTCTTTTCTCTCTCTCTTTTCCCTTTCTCTCTCTCTCTCTTTCCTTTTTTTCTTTTCTCTCTTCTTCTTTCCTCTCTTTCTCTTTTCTTTTTCTTTTCTCCGCTTTTTCCCTTTCTTCTCTCTCTTTTTCTTTCTCTCTTTCCTATTTTCTCACTCTCTTTTCTTTCTCTCTTTCTATTTTCTCACCCTCTTTTCCTTTTCTCTCTCTCGTTCTCTCTCTCTCTCCTCCCTTTTCTCTCTCTTCTCCTTTTTTACTCTCTCTCTCTTTCTCTCTCCTCTCTTTCCGTTTTTTTCTCTCTCGTTCTCTCTTTCCCTTCTTTCTCGTTTTCCCTTTCTTTCTCTCTTCTCTCTCTCTCTCTCTCTCTCTCTTTCTCTCTCTCTCTCTATTTCCCTTTTCTCTTTCTCTCCCCTTTTTCTCTCTCCCTCTCTTTCCCCCCCCCCTTTTTTCTCTCTCTCTTTCTTTCTCTCTTTCTCCCTTTCTTTCTCTCTCTCTTTCTCTCTTATATATATATATAATGTATATATGCAATGTGAACCGATTTGAATCATCGGTCTGTATTTGAACATATACTGTCTTATATTATTCAAAACCTGACACACACATACACACACACATATATATAAAACAAAGGTATTAGTTTAAAAACTAAAATGGCAGTACTAACAGTAGCAGATAAAACAAAAATATCGTAGAGCCAATATAACAATAACATTGAAAAGGAAATCATATTTTTATATTATTTTCGTGTGCACGCGCACGTGCGTGTGTGTGTGTGTGGGTGTGTGTGTGTGTGTGTGTGTGTGTGTGTGTAAAAGAAAATATTTATTTTTATATAACCACAAAGAACAAACTTAATACAGGTAGACAATCCCAGATCTGAAATTCCAAAAGGAAAACAGTTTTTTTCATAGAAAAGAATGTTCGTTTTTTGGTGCCTTTACTCATTTTTTTTTCACTAATAAAAGATATTCCAAGAATTCTATACTGTATCTCTATGTCATGTCATTTACCTATAAACTAATATGATTTAAACTCTTAATTTGCCCTACATAGTGCTGTAGAGATATTAACATTATCTAACAATTGATTTAAATGTCTATCCCATGTAAACTACTTGTTTTATCATTCTAAAGATAAAGAATATCGATTCCCGTGAAAATGTCTAGACCCAGTGGTCACCGATAAGATATTTGTCTACTTACGCATATATTGTGAGTTCGATCCCCACTAAGTGTCTCTTTCTGCAAGACTGAAAGAGACCGGTGTTTCTTTTTAAATGTATATTAAAGAATTCTAATATGTTACCGATTTATTTTTCATCGTTTCTTTTATAGCATTTCAATTCTTTTTTATAAAATCTTTAAAAAAATGTTTTAAGGTCGAAACTAATTGCAAAACCAAAGTAATCACGATCACTTTTGTTTATATATGGGAGTAAATATGGAAATAAATCCGACAATATCTAAGAAATTTGAAAAAAAATGTGTTTCCAAAAATAAGATGAAATTTATTTATCGACGCTTAAACGTTTCGGTTCTTTAAACCTTCATCAGGATGGTAATTATGGGGGTGAAGAAATTGATGGATGTTTTATAGATAACAGGAGATAAAAATCTTATAAAATTTTATAAAGATTTTTTATCTCCCTGTCATCTATAAACATCCATCATTTCTTCACCCCATATACATCCTGATAAAGGTTAAATTCATCTTAATTTTGGAAACACATGTTTTTTTCAATTTTCTTATACTATATTATATAGTATATATATATATATATTATAATCTTCAGTTTTTAGTAACGCCTTTCCGGTCCCATAATAGTGGCCTTTGCTAAACTAAGCAAAGCTTGGTAAATGACAAATATTGCATAGAATTTTTTCTCTTCTTTTCCCTTTTCTCTCTTAATTTCTTCATTGTATACGAATTGTTGATCCGGTGATCAAAGGCGTCGTTCGGGTACCATGTTGGGCCTTTCATATTCAATGCCATTTATATGCATTTACCCAACATCTCCACCATGAAACACAGTCAATTTTTAAACAAAGTGCTACTAGTTTTTCCTTCTC
This sequence comes from Doryteuthis pealeii, assembly GCA_023376005.1. Taxonomy (NCBI): domain Eukaryota; kingdom Metazoa; phylum Mollusca; class Cephalopoda; order Myopsida; family Loliginidae; genus Doryteuthis; species Doryteuthis pealeii. The sequence continues at coordinate 76,308,794 of CM042155.1, forward strand.
CTAGACTGGTTGTCCTACTGACGCTAAATAATCCAATTCGTTCTACTATTTACCAATAGCAGAAGAAATGGGTTCGTACCTTTTCAAAGGATATTAGCCTGAAGGGAAATCCAAATAGTCTGGGGAGTGTTGAATAACCCCTTCGTTGCCTTTACTCCCATGCCCAATTGGATTTAAAGTGGTAGTACCTGTTAGGGTCTCATATATCGGCCAAATAGATCTGTATGTTTAAAATGATTGTAAACTTTATTAATATATTGTGTCTTAAAACTTTTATATTGCAAATAAGTACTTAAAAAGATTGATACTGCAACTACGTACGAAGTGTTTACCCGTTTAAAATGATTGTAAACTTAAATAATACGCTGGTTCTTAAAACATTGATACTGCAACTAAGTGTGAAGTGTTTACCTGTTTAAAATGATTGTAAACTTAAATAATACGCTGGTTCTTAAAACATTGATACTGCAACTAAGTATGAAGTGTTTACCTGTTTAAAATATGATTGTGAACTTTATTAATACATTGGCTTTTTAAAACATTTGATATTACAACTAAGTATAAAGTGTTTAGCTGTTTAAAATGATTGTAAACTTAAATAATACGCTGGTTCTTAAAACATTGATACTGCAACTAAATATGAAGTGTTTACCTGTTTAAAATGATTGTAAACTTAAATAATACGCTTGTTCTTAAAACATTTATTTTGCAAATAAGTATAAAGTGTTTACCTGTTTAAAATGATTGTGTCTATACATTTTTGTCAGTTTATTAAATGTACCCAATCGCTGAAGTGTAATGGTATTCACATTGCGAGTCTGACGAGTCCCCCATGATCTATATGAAAAATAAGCGTTTTTGTTTAGTGTACGTTGAATTACGGCGTTCCGAGTAATGTTCGAATTTCGGCTAAGGCTATTTATGCTCACTTTACACGGATTTTATTTGAAAAGTCAATGAAACCACATTTCTGATAAATTTTTTATTTATAACCAATCACTTCTCCGCCTTATTTTCATTCTTTTTTTTTTTTTTTTTTTTTCACATATCTATTAAATTGATACTATCGTGAAATTTTTGATGGGGACAGGGGTTAATGCGCTGAATTGTGACATTAATCGAGTTCGAAACTCCAGTCCCGCTATTATATTCATTTCGGACTAATACCCATGGGCAAGGTATGAAACCCCTCATCCGCTAGGTAGGGGTTAAATAGTACCACTATTGTTCTTCTAACAAGGGTGGCTTTAGTATTAAATAACCACGAAGTTTATATGCCATTAAACAAAGAAAACAAATTAAACCATGATTTTTTAATTAAACTGTTATTTATATTCATAATAGTATTGCTTACATCTTAATTTCAATTGCTTTTTACATCACAGAAATCAACTCTTCTTTTGATGCCTATTAGGAAAGTAGTAAAGTAAAGTAAAAGTCGTCGGGCGGGCCTAAAGTCGTATCAGCCAGTCTGCGAGGGAGTCTATCCCCTTTTCAATAGCGCTAGAGCCAAGAAGAGTTGTTTTGGGGATCGGAGGTGGAGCACCACACTTACCATCAGCTCCTTACTTTACCGCACAGATCCCTGTGCTACTCATACGCTGAGTTGGCGGGGACCAGTATCGAACCAGGAACCCTGTAGTTTCTAGCCGAACGCTCTACCGACTGAGCTAACCCGTTCTAAAGAAAAAATAAGAAAGTAAACTATCGGTAAGACTCGAACTCGTATCCCAAGACAATAAGGAAAAAGTCGACGGAGTGGCCTAAAGTCGGTATCAGCCAGACAGCGATGGAGTCTATCCCCTTTTCACTAGAGCTAGACCAAGGAGATTGTTTCTGCATCTGAGTTGAAGCGCCACACCTACCATCAGCTCCTTACTTTACCGCGGAGATTCCTGTGCTACTTATACGCTGAGTTGGCGAGGGCCGGCATCGAACCAGGAACCTCGTGGTTCCGAGACGGACGCTCTACCGACTGGTGTTAATACTCTTCATTTTTTTTCCAGATTATTTATTTGTTCTATTTTATATATTTATTTATTTATTATACATTTTTAATTTTTTATTTATTTTATATTTTATATATTTTATTTATTTATTTATTGAGGCAGAGGAGGGATGTCAGTCGTGTGAAGTCGCTAAACCTTTAACTGCTTGATCTTATCAGCCAAAGACTCTCAATTGCATTGTCAAAACCCAACGATGTCGCACTGGACCGGGACTTCTATTGTCTTCGTGTTAGCATCACAAAGAAATACTTTGGTAATTCGCTTGATATCCTGACATGCCAACAAAGTTATCTTGAATTCAAAATATAGGATTTGTGCTTAATCTGTTTTTAGTTCTGTCTGATCCTGTCAGTTGATTAGTTCTTAACAATAAAAAGCGATTATTAGATGAAAAAAAAAAAGAGATCATTTTTTCCGCCATTTTATAATCATGTGGTATTTTGGTGTGTGTTTTTTCTATGCTAATTTAAGATAATGTTTTGGGGTTTTTTTTTTGTTTGTTTGTTGTTTTTTTTGTTGTTTTTTTTTTTTTTCAATAGATGAAAGCTACAAACTGGTCCCGACAGAGAGAGATAGTGATATTAGTGTCTGCAAAATAGATAACCAAAAACGTTGTACTCACCCTCTGAATTTTTCTGAAAACCAGATCCATCAGAGTTAAGGTAGCCTTTTTAGAGATTTTTTTTTTTCCGTTTTTTCTGTATGTTTTTTTTTCTTTCTTTTTTTCCTTTTTTTTTTCTTTTTTTTTCTTCTTCGATTTTTTTTCTTTTTTAAAAAGATTTTCTTTCTTGCCGTTTTTTTTCTTTTTAAATTTTTTTTATAAGATTTTCGCTTTCCAACAAAAATCCTTCCATCGCTTATTCTGGAAATTTTTTAATCCTTCTTATTCTTTTCTTTTCTTCTTTCTTTTTTTTTTTTTTTTTTACTTTTTCTTTTTTCTTATTTTTTTTCTTTTACTTTCCTTTAATTTTTCTTTTCTTTCATTCTCAATTTATCTTCGGCATTTCTTCTCTTTTTTCTTTTTTCTTTTTTTTCTTTCCTTCCTTTTTTTTCTTTCCTTTTTTCTTTTCTTTTTTTCTCTCCTTTCTTCTCCTTTTTTTTCCTTTTCTTTCTTTCTTTTCTCCTTTTTTTGGCGGGAAAGACTATCAATAAAATATTATTCGTTTGTTCTTCAACGGTTAGTTTTATGCACTCCCATCATGTAATTCCTCTGACACCAGTCTGGGCTCAAGGTGATAATAGCAGGCTCATCAATATACGTTGACGACGAAATTCTTTCAAAGAAAGAAGGCGAATGAAGAAGTTGCGTCTATGGGACTCATTAGCTAAGAAACCAATTTCTTATTCGTTTTCTTCCAGCGAATTATGGGTGGTTTCTGGAATTGTCTTCATTCCATAGATTCATCCGACTGTTATCCACATCCAAGTTTCTTTTGTCGTGTTATTTCAGCCGATCCGATCTTCGGCCATTCTAGGATATTTTTAGAGCCTTCGAGATCCGAGTTAGAAAAGAAATCGTGTCGACAAATGTATTCACTAATCTTTAGAGATTCATAGTCAAAGATCTAGTAATAAAATCTAGTAATATTCATAGTCAAAAATCTAGTAATAAAATTTAGTGATATTCATTGTCAGAAATCTAGTAATAAAATCTAGCAATATTCATAGTCAAATATCTAGTAATAAAATCTAGCAATATTCATAGTCAAATATCTAGTAATAAAATCTAGTAATATTTATAATAAATTACCCAAAATCGTCAATAACAGAATAAATACACTGAAATTTGAACATGCAACATTAGACAGTCCTCATTGTTTTTTAAAACAAGTTTTAATAAATACATGACTGGTATTATATATCTATATATAGTTTGTTTTTATTTTAATACATATTTAAAGTTTACATTTTAAATTGTTTTATTTTTTAATCCTTTAGTGAATTTGATGATTTAACTTACTTAGGGTACAAACTCGCTGACATTGAAGTTTTTACTCCCACCTCTCAGGCAACATGTTTCTAAAATCTATTTTATATCGACCGGTGCTTTTTATTTTATACTAGTACAAATAATTTTCGCACAGTTATAAGGTTTCAAGTATTCCTATCCGATACTAATAATTTTCAAACAAATCTATTTTGCATTTCTATATAATACTAATAATTCTAATAACTTACAAGCAGATCTATTTGACCCATAGATATGTTTGGTTTGGTTTGGTTTAGTTTAGTTTGTTTTTAACAGCATATCAAATTCTTATGGGTTATTTAATGCCGAAATACGATTCATTTGTAATTTTTTTATTGTAATCATTGCTATTTTTTCAATGTTTCATTGAATTCCTTTTAATTGCCCTTCCATTTTTCTATGATCATTTTTTGCATGTAGTTATGGTATCAAGTATTTCTATCTAATACAAATAATTGCAATCAATTATATGGTTTTAGTTAGCTAATAAAACTAATCCTTAGTAAACAATTATAGCTTCAAGTGGCTATTCTTAATACAAATAATTTGCATACAGTTAAATGGTTTCAAGTATTCTACCTAACAATCATATTTAATAATAATCATTTGTTACGTATAGTTATATGGTTTCGTGTAGTCCTAACTAATACTAAATAGTTTTCTAACCAATCTGACCCATATAAGGATCGCCTAACAGGTACCGTCGTGTCAGAGTAGATCTGGGAGTAATGGAAGAGAAGTACCCCAAACTCCCCGAAACTCCATAACTAGGGCTTACCACTGGGTACAGTTTAGTGTCATGCCCAGGACCATGCCTTTTTTTTTGGGGGGGGAGTAACCGTTTATAGAGGATGCCGACATGTTCTAAGCCCCGCCAACAGAACTATCTCAGTTATGAGTAAAATATATTGACAAGCAACTGTCTCGGAAAAGAACTTAAATTCAAAAACCGTAAGGTCAGGCAACATTTTCTTCAAACTTGGTCTGGCAAATTCTTATGAAAACATGAGTGCCAGGTCTGGTGTCGAATCTTGCCTTTACTTGAACAATAGTTGTCTTGAGGAAGAGAGGAGACCTGCTGCGTGGGCAATTGCCTCTGTCTTCCCATAAAATCTTAGAAAGGGCGCAAGTCTCTCGTAAGGGTCACATATGCTAACAACGCATTGCTTGGTAATATTATGAGGAAGTGCGTCCGTCTCCTGCCTCAAGAGTTGATGCCCGGTGACTATTAAAATAACGACCCCAGCTCAGTTTTATTCAACTATCTCCATCTTCATATCTATCTTTCTATCTCAATTTGTTCATATTTTTATCTATATTACTTTAAATACTAAGATTTTTTTATTCATGGTTTGTTTAATGTCTTGATTTTAGTTTAATAAACAAGAATTACGACAAAAAAAGATGGCGACCGCCCCCCCCAAATACATTTACTTGTCGAAAATATCTATCTCCATTTGTTCATATCTATCTATATTATTTTTGTTTGTTTTTATCTATCTATCTATCTATGCTCAGTCTATTAAAAACTATATATCCATCTTCATATCTAAACAAGAATTAAGACAATTACGATAAATAAACAAGAATTACGACGAGCTGGGGTTGTTATTTTGATAGTCACCGGGCAGCAATTTTTTGAGGGCAGGAGACCGGGGACGCACTTCCTCATGAATTACCCATTGCTTTATTTCAATATGCATTTTAAACCAGGTAGTGACTTAATTGCATATTAATTTTTTTAAAAGGAAATGTATTAATTTAAAAATTTTAAGAGCCAACGTATTAATAAAGCTCTAAATCATTTTAAACAGGTAAACACCTCATATAGTGGAGTCACGTGACATAATGAAGGAAAGGAAATGTAGTCGGTGGCATTGCTTTTACATGAACAACACCAAAACGGTTTTAGGTCCCTAGAAATATATTGTGTGGGTATGACATGAAACTGCATCCAGCACTGGAGCTCTGGCAAATATGGAGTCACCAAGTTCCATTACCAGAGTTAATTCGATTGACAGGAAGATTCGGACAATGAAAGTTATAAAAAACAACGAATGCTTTTTAATAATTCACTACTAAATTATGCAGTATTGAGCTCACATACATTTTTTTTTTTTTTTTATGACAACCAATCATCAGTTTGATTTCAAAGTGGAGATCGTAATGTCATTTGATCTTTGCATCAGTGCACATTGTGTTCGCGTGACTTCCTTTATTCGGTGTTTTATAAACATTCAGCTACGACCACTAAATGTTACACCCTGATTACTCTGGCCAAAGGTAGTACTACTGTAAGAGTTCAATCTATGAGTCAAATAGATTTGTTTGAAACCCGTTTAAAATGATTATGATATACATTTAATACAATGGCTCTTAAATATCGATATTGTAACTAGGAATGAAGTGTTTATAGTTACTTAATTAAGCGTATGGTGTAATGGTTAAAGTCATGGAAATGGACTCGTCGCCCCGAGTTCAAATCCTGGACTTGGTAATTGCATTTCACTTAGCGCTAATACCCATGGGAAAGGTATGAATCCTACTCTCCCTCCAGCTATGGATAAATAGTAGGGCAGACTGGGCTCTTTAACCGTGGATAGGCAAACAGGTTGCAGAGAAGGAAAACTCTGAATTCGAACCTGGTAAACTCCGTTTAAAATGACCTTGTGTCACATCCTACTCGTGCGGAGGGGTTGGTATATATATATATATATATATATATATATATATATATTTACTTAACTCCTTTGCTACGCTTTTAAGCAGAGTTAAGATGTTTTGAATTCGGGAGTTTCTTTCGATTTTGATTTTTCTTGGACCGGCTAAATAATTCAGACTGTCCTACTATTTACCCATAGTTGGGCACCAACGCGAAGTGTAAATCAAACGACTTTGTCCAGGATTTGAACTCAGGCCACCGATTACACGACTTAGTTGGCTTTATACCACGTGACTCCGCAATATGAAGTGTTTACCTGTTTAAAATGATTTAGAGCTTTATTAATACGTTGGTATTGAACTATATTGAACTTATATAAATACATTGTCTCTTAAAACGTTGGTATTGCAACTAAGTATGAAGTGGCTACCATTTTTACAATTATTGTGAACTTTATCAATAAAGTGGTCCTAAAAAGATTGATATCTCAACTAAGTATGACGTGTCAGTCGGTAGAGCGTCAACCAAGGAACCACAAGGTTCCGGGTTCGATACCGGCAATCGCCGACTCAGCTTATGAGTAGCACAGGGATCTGTGCTGTAAAGTAAGGAGCTGATGGTAGGCGTGGCGCTCCACCTCAGATGCAAAAAAACAATCTCCTTGGTCTAGCGCTAGTGAAAAGGGGATAGATTCCCTCGCTGTCTGGTTGATACCGACTATAGGCAACCCCGACGACTTTACTTTTTATGACGTGTTCAACTGTTTAAAATGATTGTGAAGATGAATTTTGTACCGTATATTACTGGAGATCATAATTGTTAAACTAACTTCTTTGGCATAAAATAATCCAATAAGGTTTGACATGCCGTAGAACCCACTAACCAACCGAGAATATATGATTATAATCTTTGTATGGAATTTTATTTGTTTTTAATTCGGTCTCAATTTCTTTGTTTAATGGCATATCAACCTTCCTAGGTTATTTAATTACGAAGCCATCGTTGTAGAATAGCAATAGTGGTACTATTTAACCCATAGATAGGGAAATAAGGGTTTCATACCTTGCCCATGAGTATTAGTCCGAAAGTAAATGTAATAACGAGACTGGAGCTCATGATTACATACTATGATGTTGCAGTTCAGCACGTTAACTACTACGCCACGAAGACTCCCCCATATTTCTATCCAAAATAATTTTTTTTAATTGCTTTCTAACACATTTTTTCCAATTAAACGTTTAATTGGACCAAGTCACTAATAGGCACCCTAGTCCAGATCAATTTTGAAAGGAACTGAATTTTGCTTTTCACCGGTTCTTAGTAAACAAAATCAACATTATAAAAATTATTATAACCTTATAATATACTTTTTATAGATTTAATCATTCCCGTGTTAAACGAGTCTTTCGTTTAAAGTTTTATAATTAAAAAAGAATTGCTATTGGATTAACAACAACAACATGAAATAAGTAATAAAAAAAAAAGTGTCTTTAATACAAAAATATGTCTTTCGTTTATAGTTTTATAATTTTTAAAAATTGCTACCGGAGTAACAACTTCAACATGAAATAACTAAAAAATTTATCAGCTGTTGATTTTGTTTACTAACAACCGGTGAAAAGCAAAATTCAGTTCCTTTCAAAACTGATCTTGGCTAGGGTGCCTATTGGTGACTTGGTCCGTTTAATTTATATTTAGAGATTAATGAGGATATATTTTTTGTATTCGAGTAATCAAATTAAGATTCAACCCAAGCGGTTGGTATTTGTGTGGTCATTGGTCCCGTAGGGGCGCTGCTCATATAGCATGTATTGGGCAGAAATAACCTGCCGGAGCCCATCGCTCTTCTGGCTGCTAACCAGAAGTACATAAATCCAGGAGACCACAATTTCAACCGTCGATTTTATACTTCTACATCATTATTGCCAATAAAATGTTGCAATTTTATGTTTTATATGTAATTTAAATTATTCTTTAGATAAATTTTAGATTATTAAAGATGTTGATTAAATAACATTACAGCATTTTATACTTTCGGCTATTTTTTCAAGCCAAGGAACCCAGAGTGAGTGGTCTCAAGGCGTGGTTAGTTCAGGATCCAAGGGTTAATATAAATCGGTTTGGTTTCGGTTTGGGTCGTTTTTTAATGGCATATCAACCATCGTGGGTTGTATAATGTCCAAACCATCCTTGTAGGACAATAGTGGTACTATTTAACCCATAGCCGGGGGATATAAGGGGCATATACATTTTTCCAACGGGTTAATTATCGAAGTAAATGTAATAGCGCTGCTGGAGTTCGAATTCGCTACTGTCCAGTACGTTAGCCACTTAAAAAAAAAAAAAAATTTAATAGATCACTAATTAGGACTGAACCTATTCTAATAGTGACCACACCCAGCAGAGTTTAACAGGTTTGAATTCAGTTTTCTTTCTCTTAGAGTGGTTGCCTAACCAAGGATAAAGAGCCCAGTCTGCCCTACTATTTACCCATAGCTGGAGAGAGTGTAGTTGGATTCATACCTTTCTCAAGGGTATTAGCGCTATGTGAACTGTACCTTCGTCCAATATTTGAACTCTGACCGACGAGCCCATTTCCTATGACTCTAACCCTTACACCACGCGCTTCCAACTACACAAACGGAACTATCCCAAATATAAATCAAAAGTTGTAATAATCTATAATGAACTAAACGCGCTTGGAAACGAACGAGGAAGCAGATTGTGTAGCGCCATTTTATAAAAGTGATGTAATGAATATGTAAATACCTTGGTGCCCTCTCACTATAATCTGATTGGACAGTGTCATCTATAAATATTCGACACTGGTAGTACAAACATCTAAGCTTAAACCTAAGCCTACAAGCCTAAACTTACTCTCTCTAGACCTGACCATCAGATGCAGTGTCATATCTAGGATATTGCTTTTTTTTGGGGGGGGGGGGGGTGAAGGGTTTTACCCCTTTTCAAGGGATACAGTCGGCTTGTTCTAAGTCACCAACACGGCGGGCTTTTAATATTAACAAGAAAATTTAAACTTTTTTTTTGGTTATCAGATATTGTCGCAAATTTTGGGCCAATATAATTTTAAAACTTTAATTGAAAAAAGACTCGGAATTATGCTTTTAGTTTCTCTCTTTCATTTTTTTTTCTTTTTATCCAACCTTCCTTACTTTCTTCTGTCATTCTTTTATTCATATTCACTTCCTTCCCTTTTCCATTTTCTCTTCCTTCTTTTCACATATATATATATATATATATATATATATATATATTGAGGATATGTGCTTAATTGAAGTCATACCTAATTTTGAAAATTAATTAGTTAATAATTAATGAATTTTAGGCGGGCATATATGTTCAAATGTAAGGCTAAACAAATCGAGAAAATTTCAATCCCTGAATGTACATTTCGACCTATTAGGTTATAGACATGGGAGACTGCTCCGTGTGTGACTCGAAACCTCGACTGCGAAGTCATACACGGAGCAGTCTCCCATGTCTATAACCTTGCTGATGAGACCTAATAGGTCGAAATGTACATTCAGGGATTGTCATTTTCTCGATTTGTTTAGCCTTACATTTGAACATATATGCCCGCCTAAATTCATTAATTATTAAGTAATTAATTTTCAAAATGAGGCATGACTTCAATAAAGCACATATCCTCCAAAAATTGTCGGCTAAAAGCCATATCAAATAAACACATTGTTTGTTTACTCACTTCATATATATATATATAATATATATATATATATATATATATATATATTGTGTGTGTGTCTTATCCTTTTCCTTTCGCAGTCACCCCTCTCTCTCTCTCTCTCTCTCTCTCTCTCTCTCTCTCTCTCTCTCTCTCTCTCTCTCTCTCTACATTCTTCCTTTCATCTTTAGTCTGCCCTACAATTTACCCATAGCTGGAGGGAGAGTAGGATTCATACCTTTCCCAAGGGTATTAGCGCTAAGTGAAATGCAATCACCATGTCGAGGATTTGAACTCGGAACGACGAGTCCATTTCCCATGACATTAACTATTACACCACGCGCTTCCTAATAACCTTATAATAGTCTGACACAAGGTCAATAATAAGGATTCAACTCCCGACAGAAGTAATAGTCGATGGGATTAATACTCTAACCACTACACTACAGTGAGGTACCGATTGAGAGCCATATGTGGAGGCGCGTGGTCTAATAGTTAGTCATAGGAAATGGACTCGTCGATCAGAGTTCAATTCCTGGACGAAACTGTTTGCATTTCACATGACGCTAATACCCTTGGGAAAGGTATGAATCCAATTCTCCTCCAGCTATGGGTAAATAGCAGGGCAGACTGGACTCTTTAACACTGACTAAGTCTAGGAGAAGGAAAACTCTGAATTCAAACCTGTTAAACTCCGTTTAAATAAATTGACATTGTGTCGCATCCTGTTCGTGCGGAGGGGTTGGTAAATATATCTGTGGGTATTTATTAAGCTTTAGTCTTGCAAAAGTTACAAGAGAAGGGTACACAGTGTATACTACAGCAGTAATGGTTTAAGAAACTAATCTATCTATCATTACTTTATGGGGGGGGGGTCCTATTAAGCCCCCAATGATTAAGATATTAACTGCAAGCTAGGGAGGTAGAAGGCGCTTAACCCTTCACTGATGCCGGGAGCATCCCCATCACCATTAGAAGTCGATTCTCTATTTAATGTAGACATTGACAAAATATATTTAATAAGAATATATATATATATATATATATATATATATATATATATATATATATATATATATTTGTGAATGTTCCTTTGTCACCTAATAAATAATATGTAAAACCTTTATATATTTATCTTATTAATATTATATAACAGCTCTATTTTATATTGAGCACTCTACCAATAATACTGCCTTTGGTACACCATTCCAGCAAAAGCTGAAACAGTGACCATCTCACACTATAGTATATATATATATATATATATATATATATAATATATATATATATATATATAGTATGAACAAAAAGTAATAAGACAACAGGAATATTTCTTATATGTTATTATTCTCAACTAGTTTCGACCTTAGGTCATCGCCAGGAGAAAATTTCTTATTTGAAGAAATTGTTTTTAGATTTTTTCAAAGGGAGCATTATGGAAGAACTATAAAAAATTGGCGTATTTTTGAGGGTTTGACATGCTATTAAAATCCGGGTAGAAGAGTGTGTTAGTGTTTATTATATATATAATATATATATATATATATATATATATATATAAAGCAATGATGTGCCCAGCAGTGATGCTCCCATATGGGCACCTACAAATGGACAAACAGTGTGTGTCGGCCAGCAAAAACCTACATCGATCAGCTCTGCACTGATACTGGATGCTATGCAGAAGACCTCCTAGATGGCTGATAGGGACGGGTGGGGATAACGACACGACTTGATGAGGAAAGTGTGTGTGTGTGTGTGTGTGTGTGTGTGTGTGTGGTTGAGAGAAAGAAACAGAGCAAGACCGCATGTGTAGCGTAACGATTACCGTCCTAAGGAAATTGAGTCGACGAACCAAGTTCATATTTTGAACGAGGCTGTTTGCGTATGGCATGAATCCAACCCCCTTCCCTCAACTCTTGCTAAAATAGTAGGGTAGACTGGGTTCTCTAATCCTGGTAGAGTAATTAGTCTAGTTGAAGGAAAAATGTTGAATTCAAACCGGAGGAATTCTGCTCGGAAGAATCTGTGGCGAAATGGTGTATTATTCTTATGCTATCAAATGTGTGGGTGGTTCTACATAAACTTTCGCCACTATAAACAAATCGCCTGTGTGGGTGGTCCAACGGTTCACATCTTCAACTGAATTGTTTGATCCTCAGATGTCAATATCAACGGGAGAGTCCATCACACACACACACACACACATATTTTCATAATCAAGTCGTACCGACAGCACGGACCTCTGCGACTCTTCCTCACCACCCGTCCCTATCGGCTATTCTTTTCATATAAACAAAAAAAGAAAACAAACCTCCATCAGTAAAAAAGAAAAAAAAGAAAAAGGTGCAATTAGACTTACGGTGTCAAAACTAAGCAAAGCTTAGTTAATAATCAACTTACAGCCAAGTCAAGTCGTTAAGCAAAGATGAGCCTGTTCAATTTTGAGATGGGTGACTACTAAGAATCAGCAGGTACTGTAAGCAACCTGAGATCTGTGTAGCTGAGTTTAGTAATTAATAACTACACTGAAGTCACCGGTTCTCAGCAGCTCACCAAAGTTAAGCAGTACAAGCCTGTTCAGTACTTAGATGAGGGACCACTTAGAAATAGCAGGTACTGTAAGCAAACTAAGATCTATATATTTGACTATGTAAAGCTTAGTAATTAAGAACTTACACTGAAAGCATCGGTTCTCAGCAGGTCACCAAAGTTAAGCAATATTGAGCCTACTCAGTACATTGATGGGGGGGGGCACTTAAAAATAGGAGGTACTGTAAGCAACCTGGGATCTGTGCCAATAAATAACAAGACAAAATACCGTTTGTTCTTAAAAATTTTCAGTGTAGAATCGTACGAATATTTGATAATTTAAAGAATAATTATTTAATATTCGTTTATTTATTATAAATAATTTCCAGACTTCTTTTTTGTAAATGTTACCAATTTCAGGGTAACCCGAAATTGAATTTCATTTGTTGGTTTTACATCCCAATAAAATAGTTTATTTGATAGTTTAGTTGATAAGCTCGTTAACCATTACTTCATTGCTTGGTGTCGTAGCTCCTTTGAAACTGGGTTTATTTCTTAACTTCACTAATTTTTAGTTAACCCAAATTTAAATTCAATTTGCGAAATTTCTATATAAATTCACCCTTTATATAATGTATTCTTACTTGGGAATATCTCATTTTGGTCGTGTCCATGAAAACTGAATGGAATTATATATACATATATATATACACACACACACACACAGATATATATGTATATATATATACATATGTTATTGTAAGGGTTTTGCGTATACTTCGCATATTATGATCAATAAAGTAAAAATGCCGGGTTTTCTTTTCTGAAGCATTAAAAGATGGTGGATGTCCGTGTTAAAATAGACCAATGTTTAAGAAATACTGTAGACTTACCAAATGTGTCCGAATTCAAAGTGTAAGTGATACTGTAGTGTATATATATATATATATATAAAATTAAATAAATGCATGACAAAAAGACTGACTTCGGCATTAAGTAACCCAACAAGAATTGGCATGCTGTAAACAACCAACCAACCAAGCATTTATCAAATATTTATCCCGGGAATATTTCATTGTCTTGGCGAAAATGTAAATAATAACAAAGTAGTACAAATCAATAAAAATAATTTATTAAAATATTCACGAACATTTATTTTTTTATAAAAATACATTGAAGAAGGAAAAGAAAGGTGTATATATTTTGCGTTTGCTTTTTGATCGCTGTATAACCACGAAAGATGATTAATTCCCATTAAGTTCACTCAAATATGGAATCATAATGAAAAAAGATTGATTTTTGGGGTTTTTTTTTCTTTTCTTTTCCTCCGTTATTTGACAGAAGTTCTGAAACACTGCATGAATACAATGTTTGTCCATCGATTCGATGATGACCCTCAACACAATTTAATATTTGTCTGATTTTTATTTTTTAGGTGAGGTTTGATGATCTGTATCATTGGGAATTTACGGTCTGTTGTTCTCATCATTATTGTTATATACACAACGTTTCGAACGATGTCCGGCCTTCTTCAGGTGTTTCTTGTCGAACTCGCGAACCTTCCCGTCGAACTCGCGAACATGGCGCAATGGATACACATCTTGAGTTAATACAGTTTTAAGTGACAATCATCCTTAGGTTGCAGGTTGAACTCGGGTGATAATGGACCTGTCAAGAGTGATGGTCGATAGTGTCAGATGGTCAAGGGAATCCATGCTATCAGCACGACTTGATGCTGATACGAGTACATTGGACTTAGTTTTACTATAGGAATGCATTGGAAAGGAGTTTTACTATAGGAATGCATTGGAAAGGGTTTTTACTATAGGAATGCATTGGAAAGGGTTTTTACTATAGGAATGCATTGGAAAGAGTTTTTACTATAAGAATGCATTGGAAATGGTTTTGCTATAGGAATGTACTAGAAAATGTATTACTATATGGTGTTAAGAAAGGAATGCATTGGAAAGGGGATTACTATAGGAATACATTGGAATTTTTTTTAAAGAATGCCCTGGAAAACTTTCTAAATGACAATTATCTGTAGGTTGCATGTTCAGTCCAAACCCCGACGATAATAAAATAGAATACTAAACATAGCTTAATACTTGTACCCGGTAATTGTTGGTGGAATGAGAATAACCTACGCTGGTGGCTTGAATAAAGGGTTCGGTTCGAAATTCTGTCAAGGCTCCCGATTACGACAAGTTTGTGTATATAATAATAAAGATGAGCACAACAATCCGAAAAATTCAAACGATACAAATTATCAAGCCTCATCTAAAATGTTCAGACATGAGAAAACGTTTACGATGCACTGCCTAGTAACAGTTTGACCTTCAGATATTCATGGTGGAGTTATAAAAAGAAATACTGAGAGCTGGACTTTGGTTTTGCGCTCCGAACTTGGTGAGTCTTTGGTCTTTGTGATGACCGAGACTTCAACGCGGTTGACTAAGCTTTAGTTTCAGGACCGGAACCATAAATGACCCCATGGTTTGTCGTCATCTACGATTCTTTTCAGAAAGTCTGTATCGGTTTCTGTCCGCTGTATCAGATCAGTAAGTGGGATCATTCGAAACTACATCTCTGGGGCCAGAAATGTGGAAAAAACATCGCTACAACTCGTCTCATATCCCCAAACCTTAAGCAAAAATAGCTTGACCCAGAAGAAATCCTTAACTTGTATCCGCTTTCATCAGACTATGCGCTTTTCAGTGTTTCTACTGGTACAGGGATTACCTGGATGCTAGTCATTTTCTACTAAGGTTCTTCATTCACTATTCATTCAGCGGTGATGCCAAAGACAATGGATCGGCTTCCTGGGATTGTTTAAGCTTTTCAACTGTGTTGGTGCCAGTATTGTCCAGTTTTATGCAAGGTTTAATGCAGACTCGTTGTTCAGAATTTTACAGCGTGAGAAAAAGTGACAGGCTGAAAAAGAATAAATAAATGAAGAGCTGAGGAACATAATGTCAAAACATTTTGACTAATCATCGAGACGAGTGGTTTCGAAAGAAAATTGTGAAGTTACTTTTGATCTCGCATGCATATATATATATATATATAATACAAAAGAACAGGGTTATTTTTGTAGCATGAATATGATAGAAATGCATTACGAATGAGGAATAAATGGATTGTCAGTAGTCAGGAGTTAATGTAAGTGTTACTGACAGGATATGGTTATTATATGATATATATATAGATATAGATATAAAAATTTACCATAGAATTGTATTGAAAAAGGAGGAAGAAAGGGATTTGCAGGGGTCAGGAATTAAGCTTTGCTGGCAGAATAGGGCTTATATATATATATATATATATATATATATATATATATATATTATATAATAAAAATACATTCTTATAGAAATACATTTCAAAGGAAGAAGAAAGGGGTTGTCAGTGGTCAGGCAAGCAATATTGACAGAATAGGGATATATGTATGATAGTATATGTATAATAGGTAAAAATTTACAATAAATATGTATGGCAATACTTATATATTATATATATATTATATATATATATATATATATATAGTATGGACAACTAAAAAGACTAACAATGAAAAATTGAACCATTCTTTTTTATTATTAATAGAAATTTCAATAAAACTTCAATGGCTTAGATACACTTAGGAAGTGGTTATTTCACTTGATTATTGTTGCCAAAGTTCCATTAGTTGTAGCGAAAAGTCATAATTTTGTATAAAAAAAAGAAAATTCTCAGAAATTTATGATAAGTCCTTTGCTAATGGCTAATAAGGTTGTCTGACTTTGAGACAGTTTAACTTGTGACATACAATGATAGCAGACTGTCAATTCGCAACTTTGCAAACAAATTGAATCGGCATTAATAAATCTTTTCCTAAAAATATATCATCAAAAAGAAGGTTATGACCACAAAGAAAAACACTGGATCTGAAAAAACAAAAATTGTTAGGGAACTTTAATAATCAGGGAAAATAATCAATTCCTACGTGTCTAAGCCACTGATAATTCTTAAAGTTTGTGGAAATAATAAAAAATGATTCAGTTTTTCACTCTGTTTTTTTTTTTTGTCCAATATATATATATATATATATATAAATATATATAATATATAATATATGGGAGAATAAGTGCTTAATTGGAGTCGGACCTAATTTTGAAATTAATTAATTAATAATGAATTAGGCGGGAATGCCTATTAAATGTATGGCTAAACAATCGAGAAAAATCATGATTTTTCTCGATTTGTTTAGCCATACATTTAATAGGTAATCCCGCCTAATTCATTATTAATTAATTAATTTTCAAAATTAGGTCCGACTCCAATTAAGCACTTATTCTCCCAAAATTATCGGCAAAAAGCCATTCTAACAAACCTTGTTTTACATAATATATATATATTATATATAATATATATATATAAGTTAGAACAAAGAAAATGAATCCGACAGTATGAGTATGAAAAGGTGGAATGAAAACATCACGCAATGCTGTTAAAGAGAAAACAATTTATACTATAATCATAGCTGATATTGATCAATAGATCGGAGATAAAAGTCAAATCAGTTCAAAAACAAAAAAAACTTGATTTTGCGGAGTAAATGAGCTCTGATGATGATTTTTGTAAAATCGAAATATTGATCAATACCAGCTATGATTATAGTATAAATTGTTTTCTCTTTAACAGCATTGCGTGATGTTTTCATACTCATATATTATATATATATATATATATATATATATAATATATATATATATATATATATATGATTATTTCCCTTTTTTCACTGTTACTCGAATTCCATGTAGCAAAATACACAATTTCCCATAGGAATAAGAATTTCTAATAAAAAAGTACAAATAAAAATGATTTAATTAACGACATTAAAGAAACTTAAGATTGTTATTTAAAAAAGCATTTAAAAATTTGCAATCTTAGGTGATAAGCAATGCTCCGTAAAAGTTTTAAAAAAGAACAAATAAATGATGTCCCAAAGGTAAATTAAATTGAATCTCAAATACGTACGTCAATCTTAATTTGTGATCTGAGAAATTTGCGACTGGAGGTTTTTTGTTTTTTGTAAGAATATGGATATAATGTCTAATAGGTAAACATTTACAATAAAAATGAACTGGACAGGAGGAAGAAAGGAATTGTCAGGGGTCAAGATTTAATGCAAGTGTTAGTGACAGAATATGGCTGCTATATGAATAATTGATAAACATTTAGTATATAAATGCATGGAAAATGAAGAAGAAAGGGATTGTCAGGGGTCAGGAATTAATGAAAGCAGGACCGAGAGAACAGGGTTATTTTTGTAGCATGAATATGATAGAAATGCATTACGAATGAGGAATAAATGGATTGTCAGTGGTCAGGAGTTAATGTAAGTGTTACTGACTGGATATGGTTATTATATGATATATAGATATAGATATAAAAAATTACCATAGAATTGCATTGAAAAGGAGGAAGAAAGGGATTTGCAGGGGCCAGTAATTAAGCTTTGCTGGCAGAATAGGGCTTTTATATATATACACACACACACACACACATATATATATATATATATATATATATATATATGTGTGTGTGTGTGTGTGTGTGTATATATATATATATATAAAATAAAAAGACATTTTTATAGAAATACATTTCAAAAGGAAGAAGAAATCAGTTGTCAGTGGTCAGGAATTATTACAAACATTAATGAGAGAATAGGGCTATTATATGCGAGACAGATAAACATTTATCAGAGATATTTGGCAAATGAAGAAGAAAGGGATTGTCAGTGGTCAGGAATTAATGCAAGTGTTACTAACGGAATAGAGCTATTATATGTATAATAGATAAACATTTACTATAGAAATGCATTGCAAATGAGAAAGAAAGGGATTGTCAGTGGTCAGGAATTAATGCAAGTGTTACTAACAGAATAGAGCTATTATATGTATAATAGATAAACATTTACTATAGAAATGCATTGCAAATGAGAAAGAAAGGGATTGTCAGTGGTCAGGAATTAATGCAAGTGTTACTAACAGAATAGGGCTATTATATTATATTATATTATATTATAAGCATTTATCAGGGATATTTGGCAAATGAGAAAGAAAGGGATTGTCAGTGGTCAGGCAAGAAATATTGACAGAATAGGAATATATATATGATAGTATATGTATAATAGGTAAAATTTTACAATAAATATGTATGGCAAATGAGAAAGGGAGGTTAGGATTTAAGGCAAGTATTACTAACAGAATACGGTTATTATATAGTATATATAAATATTTGCATTGAAAAGTATAATATCATATATGTATAATAATATAGGTATAATAGATAAATATTTACTATAGAAATGCGTTGCAAATGAGGAAGAAATAGATTTACAGTGGTCAGGAATTAAGGTAAGCGTAAAGGCTGTTATATGTAAAATATATAAACGTGCAGGATGCGACACGAGGTCAGTTTTATGTGGAGTTTAACAGGTTTTCCTTCTCCTAGACCGGTTGCAACAGCAAGGGTAAAGAGTCCAGTCTGCTCTATTTACCCATAACTGAAGAGAGAAGAGTTGGATCCATACCTTTCTAAAAGGTATTAGAGAAATGTGAAATGCAAACAGCCTTGTCCAGGATTTGAACTCATCTCGTCGTGTCCATTTCCCACGACGATATATATATATATATATATATATATATATATATATAAACGTAAATATATTCAAAATTGAGAAAAGGGGGTTTCTGTTATTTGATATGAATGAAAGCCTTATAGAATAGAGATAGTATATTTATAATAGATAAACAATAGAAGTGCATTGTAAATAAAGAAGAAAGGGATTGTCGGTGGTCAGGAATGGCGGCAGTAGTTGCTAAGAGAAAAGGCTTAATAGATATTTTGTAATCGGTGATAAACTTTTACTTTTAAACTTCTATTAGTCGTTATTCTAAGAGCAAAAAACAAAGATTCTCAAAAATTTCATGAATGAAATCTGGCAATTGATTCTTTGCCTACTTTAAACCTCTCACAGTGGCTCTTCTGCCACTGTGATCCTATTGTAAGCCGCTGGGAGTGCCTCTCGCACGTGTCATCATAATTGAGCAGTTGGACTCGGATTACAATAATAATGGGACTTTATTTGTGGTGAATAGATAGTGAACTTAGTTTATTGGAGACCCATCATAAAAAATAATAAAATTTAATAACCTACCCCTAAATTCTGATTTTTTCTTCTGGGGGTCACAAAAATGTATTTCTATTTTTTTTTTTAGACGAGGTCAATCTAATTCAGAAGTAATTAAACGAATATTATTAGGTATGACTTATTACCAAATTCTGCTGCGCCGAAACTGTAATAAAAGAATATGTATATGTGATAGTCTAAATATAAGTACACTTCTTATATTTATGTGATTATATTGGGTTTGATGTCTAATTTTTACCTTTAAATTGTATTCCAGAAATTTAATTTTGAAACCCTACATGTCCAGTGTAAAATCTTTGCGTCACTTTACTTTAAAATGCAACAATTATCCCAAAAATATTCCAGATTTACTTTTAATTAATTATTCAAATTAACAGTAGCATTTCAAGGACCATTAAAAATACGAGGGTGAGTCAAATAGTAATACCATTTGGTTTAGGACAGGTATAATTACCAACACAGGAACATGTATAATACATCAAAATGAAACCTGTTCTTCTATGGATCACATCCCAATTCTCCACATTCCTATCGAGAGAAATGGTGACTATGTGGAGAAGAAGGGATGTGATCCACAGATGACCAGCTTCATTTTGATGGATGATACATGTTGCTGTGTTGGTAATTATACATGTCCTGAACAAAATGGCATTACTTTTTGACTCACAATTACATGATCAGTTCTCGGAGTCGCATTTCACAGGAAAGTACCTACCTATCGTAATAAAATGGGTAGACTGAGTGGGCATATTGCAAAACTTTTGTCTCGCCCTCGTATAAGGTGGAGACTGCGTGAAACTCTATAAGAGATCTACAAAGACATGTTACAATTATTAGATGTGATTCGCCAAAGAAAAAGCGAGATTTGCTGACCGTTGTCGTCCAGCCTTTAAAGAAGTTATCTCCCCTTGGTACTCTGGAAACCACAAAGACTACTAACCAGCAAAAGAGGTCATAAGCTGTCATGTCCAAACGTCATTGCCAGGGATTCTGGTATTCAAATCCGGGGACTTGGTTACCACAATGAGTGAGATCCGATTGAAAAGTTATTAGTCCGAGAAGGTTCCAGAGTCAGACAAGAAATACCCGAAGAAGATCGGAGGGTACATCAGCCGAAACGTTGTACAGATAACAATGAAGATGAGGACAATAGTCCGAATAATACAATTAATACTAATTATCAAGCCTCATCTCAAAAATTCCGAGAAATGAAAAGCTATTGTTCAGTCAATCCTGAACAGAGTTTTTCAACCGGTGTGCCGCGGCCCACTAGTGTACCGTGAAGCTTCCGTGGGTGTGCTGGGAGTGTTGATGACGGTTGATCATCCTCTTATATTTTTATTCTATTACTTTAATATTTTTTGTATTGATTTCATATTTTTGTTTTAATTATGCTACACTTGTAGCACATTTTCACTATTCCTTTTCTTTTAAAATCTAAATGATAAAATAATTATATGTTTATATACTGATGGTGTACCTCGATCAATCTATTGTCCAGCTCACTGTGCCGTGAAATGAAAAAGGTTGAAAAACTCTGATCTTGAATAAGGTTGCTGGATAGTGATGAATATCTTGTTATTCGCCAATGTGTGTGAATCTATGTTCTTGTGGGAAGACGATTACATTTTTTTTTTGTTATGTTTTTTTTTGGGGGGGGGGGTGATTTTTTTTTGGGGGGGGTGCGGAGTTAAGCCAGAAGAGAATATTGTTATCCAATAGTCTGTTCTATTTTTTTTAAATTTAACTTGTCAGTAGTTATTCATGGCTTAAACAAAAAGGTTCTTCTTGTCGAGCAAGGATTCCGACCTCTCAAAAAATCTATTGGTAAATCCATACTGACTAAGGACGCTGGATGATGCTGCTGATGGGCCGATATAGCTCCGTCGGTAGAGTGTCTACCTAAGAACCACAAGGCTCCGGGTTCGATACCGGCCCTCGCCAACTAAGCGTATGAGTAGCACAGGGATCTGTACGGTAAATTGACGAGCTGATGGTAGGTGAGGCGCTCCACCTCAGACGCCAAAATAATCTCTTTAATCTAGCATACTAGTGAAAAGGGGATAAACTCCCTCGCAGCCTAGTTGATACCGACTTTAGGCCACCCCGACGACTTTACTTTTTTTATATAAAAATAGATAGGAGTGACCCAATGACCAACACAGCGATCTCTTGCTCATTGTTGTTGGAGAAGAATAGGTAATGGGGGTGGTCATGTAGAAAAATAGTCTTTTGTAGCTGAAAACTTGCTCTATTCAGCGGTGTTATTGGGATTCCTATATCTGTTGTAGTTTCCATCAAAATAAATAGGAGTCAAGAACGACCCTCTTATGATCCAGGCATGTAAGTGCTTATTAATGACTGGCGAAAATGAATAACTAATGGTGGTGACGGTAAGAAAACAGTGTTTTATAGCTGAAAACTTGCTCTATCCAAAAGGTGGTATTATGCTTCCTCTTTCAATTGTAAGTTCCAAGGAAATGAATAGGAGGCATTACTTTCAGAGCATCTCTCCAATGAGTGCATTATACAGGCTCTGATTAATCAGGATCAAGAATACATAGGCAATGGAGGCGAAAAGGTGAAAAATAATGTCTTGTAGCTGAAAACTTGCTCTATCCAAAAGGTGTTATTATGCAGCCTGTATTCATTGTAGTTTCTATGAAAATGAATAGGAGGCATTACTTTCAGAACATCACTCGAATGAGTGCATTATGCTGTCTCTTGTTCATCGTTGTCAACAAAACATATTTAATATGGATGAAAAGGTGAAAAATAATGTTTTGTAGCTGAAAACTTACTCTATCCAAAGGTGTTATTGCACTTCCTGTTTCAATTGTAGTTTCCAAGGAAATGAATCGGAGGCATTACTTTCAGAGCATCTCACCAATAAGTGCAGACTCTTGTTCATCACGATCATGAATACATAGGCAATGGAGGTGAAAAGGTGAAAAATAATGTTTTGTAGCTGAAAACTTGCTCTATCCAACAGTGTTATTGCGTTCCCTTAAAAGTTAACAACGTTAATCTCAGGGGGCCATCCTCCCAGGCAACACCCGGCCCCTCGATTTAAAGGGGCAGTGCTGGGTTTATTGCCTGGTGCCTGATGCACCCCCCCCTTGAGGGAGAAATGCCGACGGGATCAACGTATTTTTTGCACCCGCCTCCATGAGCTTCGGTTTGTGGTTGGTCCCACATTAATAGGGATTTGTGCCTAACCTGTACACGTGGGGTACGTGGTAAGTATTTGTCTATAGTTTCCGTAAAAACAAATAGCAGACATTCACTTAAGGCGCGACCGTCTTAAGAGCGAGGCGTGTAGGCTATTGTTAATGGCTGCCGAAAATGCATAGCCAGTGGTAGTAACTATGTGGTGGTAACCTTGTAGCTGAAAACTTGCTCAATTCAACGGTGTTATTGAGCTCCTGTTGTAATTTCCATGGAAATGAATAGGAGATATTACTTTCGGAGTACCTCTGGTTGTTCTAAGAATTGATAAACTCCCGAAGATACGAACTTACGGCTCCGATACAGGGGTATTGAGTAGCTTTGTATGCGTTATGTGGAGTTTTGTAAAGCGATCCACGCTCCCGTAGTAAAATGTGTTAAGCAACTGGTAAATAGAACAGGCATGCCCGAAGTAGAAGCGGTCATTAGTTCAAATCTCAGCGGCTGTTTATCATGTTTTCGCGTTGTTTGTCACTGTCGTAGAATAACGTTCCGTGTGAGTAGTGTTTTTTTTTTAATCCTAACTCATATTACAAAGAAGAGAGATAATACTAGTCAACATTATTGATAAAAATCTTTTTTTAAATCAGTTTAAAAGATATAGGATTCATTTTGAGATACGAGTCGGGATCAGTCGGTTATGTCGATTCTGATTGATAAATGCTTGGAACCACAAAATATGTATCAGGAATAAGCTGAAAGTGAGAGGTCGCCGAAAACACCGAAATCACTGCTCATGTCATTGGGAGAGTTGAGGTAGTTACATTGAAAAATTACTTACAATAAGAGATACTTTTTTTTTTTTTTTTGAACATTGATAAACAAAAAAATCCTTAAAGTAATTATCTAAATTTGTCGAAAATTGTGATTTTTTCCCTCTCTGTCCTTTAATAGTAGTTACATTGTATTATAGAATATGTATGCAAATACAAAAACTATTATGGGACGAGGTAGTAATATTATTTTCAGTAATCGATTTCAAAATACTGCACTTAAAAAAAAGAAGAAAATAATGAATTCCTTTCAAAGAGGTATATGAATTGAAGGTCCATTTATTTTCTACATGTATAACTAAATTATGTTTTATTTGTCATATTAGTTATATTTATATTTATAAAGATAAATATATCTTTATATTTACATCTCACTTATTTGTCATATTAGTGAATATAAATTCAATGAATTTTCATTGAATTCCTTTCAAAGAGGTATATGAATTGAAGGTCCATTTATTAGGGCTCGGTGCAAATCTGATTTAAAGTTTCCTTTTGAAACGTTTGAAAGATTTGGTAGTTTTTGTTCTTTTGATATCAATATATTCAACAGCAGAACCGGTGATACCCTCACAATCAATGGGCTTGACTTCTTAATCCAAAACCATCTTCCGGCTTATTCTGCGATGGTTCTAATGGCTATCTTTTTGCACCCTGCAAACCTCTGACAGCCCATCTCAATTGGCCCACACAGAGCTTCGCCAGCCCTTACTTCTGTATTGTTCTATCTGCTGGTATTTAACGAGCTTTCTCTCTTGAGTTTCCTCCAGGGTGTTTCTCCAGATGTTCTTACCAGAATACTTAAATCTCTCATAGTCACCTACTAGATCATAACGAAGATAACCACGTCTGGGCGATGAATTGTTTGAATATCTTGGGATTACCCAACAAAAAGTATGTTACATAATCTATGCATAGATTATTGTCACCCCCCTGTATTTCTGAAGGGATGGCCCCTTTTCATATCACGGGCGGGACTTTCCATGGAATATTACAGAAAGCCAGCGAAATACGTGAAGTCACGTGGGACCTGGTTGGCTCTCAGTTTCAGCTTGGACGTCAGGCAGATAAGGCCTTAGCTGGAACTCACTGCACACGCGCGTTGTGTCTAGTTAGAGAAATATGTTTAGTTAAGTAAATAAAAGGTTTTAAAAAATAATATGGTTTTGTGGTTGATGAATGTCTTGGCAACAAGACTGACCTAGAAGAAGAAATGAATCAGGGACGACCAACCAGCAAGAACAGAGAAAGACCAAGCCCAGAAGCTAGAAGAAGAACGTAAGATGAGCAGAAGAATAATAGAAGTAAAGAAAGGGTATACAACAAGTATAGTTGTTCCCCTTGAGTGTTAGGGCAGAGTGACCTCATTTGACAGGTGTATTGTGGGGGTCCGAGACTGGAAGTGAGATTTTGGATATGACACACGGACTGGAACACACGTTGAGCCTTTAAGTGACTGTTTTGGTTAGAAGCATTTTTCTACCCTGCGTTAGATAAAACCTTTGATTATTTCCAACACAAGGGTCCGCCTTTTTTATTTAGTGTTCATTATTTATTTGTACGTAAAAAAAATGTGTTGCTCACTTGCTGAATTATCTCCCGTGACAGGTGCATTGTGGGTCAGACAGACCGGAAGTGGAAATTCCGCCATATCACATGAATTAACTCGACACATGATATTTTGGTCGCAAACAAGTTGAGCCTTTAAGTAACTGTTTTGGTTAGAAGCATTTTTCTACTTTGCGTTAAATAAATCCTTTGATTTTTTTTTTTCAAACATCCGCTTTTTTATTTACTGTTCCTTATTTATCCTCAGAATGATATGATCGTAGGATTTTAATTTTTTGACTACTAAATTTTCCCCACGACTATACCAAAATTTCCTGGAATGTTTGTTTGTTTATAATTTTTTTCTCTACTAACTAGTGTGACATTATTTTTTCCACAAGCTTGTTGTTGTTGTGGTTCTTTTTTTGTTGTTTTTTTTGTTTTTTTTTTAGCGGGGTATATGTCCGTGTATTTTTTCTAAATACTGAGTAAATTTTTTCTTTCGAAACATAAGTAAACTATAAATGTTTATTTTTAGTCAACACAAACCGGATAAAAAGTTTAACAAATGTTAAATCTAGCGGCTACAAATTCTAAAAAAAAAACAAAAAAAACAATGCATATAATACACAAAATAGTTTGCCCATACGCTGGGTATTTTCGTTCGTATATTGAGGAGGGTTCTTTCATTTTTCACAGCTTTATTTCTATTCGATCTTTGTGAAGCGCTGTTGGCCAGTTTTTGTTCTCCTCGTTTTGAAATGTTGGTAGCTTCATGTTTAGCCCCTTTCCCCCTAAGAAATTTTGCTGGCGTTTCTCATCTGTTATGAAGTGCTGGCATTTCCAGTGCGAGTTCGAATCCAGTCTTCGTCACCATTTTAGTGTTTTCTACGTTCTTATCTTCCAAATGGCTCGTCTGTTGACACTCGTGTCTTATAGTATATTTAAGATGTAATTATAATATAGTTGTTAACATAGTTAATTAGTAAGCTTAGCTTTGTTGTGGCACGGGGCCGGAAGTATGGGACACCCAGTGAGAATCGAACTCACTGACAATTGTCTGCTAATCCAGCTTGCTATTCATTATACCACGTGCGGTACCTAGGTCTAGCTTAGATTTGGCGCAAGACCTCAAGTATTGGGCATCCATTGAGGATCGAACTCACTATTCAGTATCTCCGATATTAAGCTTGCTAACCGTTACACCACGACGATACTGTCATGTAATTGTGAGGATTTCTGTTCGTTCCGTTTCATGCCTTTCTTCGTATAAAGCTGGGTTGGACTATTCCACTTCTTGTGCTAGGGGTGGTTTGATACAGTATAAGTTTTTGTTTGGTTATTGCCTTCAGAATTTCGTAGCCCGAACTTAGAGATGCGTATAATATATGAGTGTGTGTTATACACGAATAATGACGATATTTTCACTGTAAAATCTTTAGCAAGTCTTTAAGCACCGGGACATTTGCTATATGTTGGCATCCTTCCGTCTACTAAAGACGATGGCGTAGAGTCCATTTTTTTCCTGCAACTGTGTGAGTGGTTGAGCGGCACAATTTTGAATGGCAATATCTGGAATCTCTGGTGCAGTGACTGCGAACACTTCGGGTGGCCAGGTTGGATGCCTTTGTTAGGTCCGTCAGTGCGGTGCAGAGTGGCATCCGCTCTCCCGGCACCCCTCCTGCAATTGGTTGCTCGGAAGTCACACTGTGTTCCTGGATAGGTGCAAGATGCAAGGTCTGCAGATCATATTTTGTGCAGTTCTTCCAATTATCAATCAAGAACATATTGGTTCAAATCCTGGTTGGTGATTGAGGTAGATAGGTATTTCCAATCTGAGTCACTGGTCGATGTGTAAAAAAAAAAAAAAAATCAATGTTTCCAACAGCTGATTTTTTCAAGGCAGCCAACCACTCCTCATTTGGAAGATTGTGTTGCGCCAATCTTATTCCCCAGTTTTATTCATTTGCTTCAATGCCAGACTTAAGCCGAGTGTAAGTTAGTCTATCTTAGCTTCTGATGCATACGGATCCCAAAGCTTGAAACGAAGAACAGGCACCCAGTGAGGATCGAACTCGCAATCAACAGCCTGCGAGATTAACAGACTAAACGGCATTTTCCTTCAAATATATTCTTCTCCATCGACAACTCAGTAAGAAATCCATGGCCAAACTAGAAACGTAGAGGGAGTAGAATTATCTACTACTTTGACGGTTCATCGTAGGTTTGAGTAATTCTCCTTTTAAGTCACCATGACTGGATAAGATGTAAGGTCAGGGGTCACAAATTCAGGTCATCCAAATGAATAGCAAACTGCGAAAAGAAAACAAAATTTGTTTATCGACATGAATAGAAAATTCCAAATCAAATAATTTTCATATTATAAAAAATCTACACATTTTTATTTCAAATAACCATCATGATTTTTTGGTTTCAAAGATTAATGATTTCCTTATCACAGTTGAGTCGACTTATACACGAGTATATACAGTAAATATGATTGAAATGCAATTGTTCCATTGATTGCTTATAGAGTGTTACAACAAATGCTAAACACATCAATAGAAATTCGTTTTAAATCATTTTGTTATAGAAATTTATTAGAAGTCATATAAAATTAACAAATACATAAAAGTTTTCTTTTACACACACACATTATTATATATATATAATATATATATATATATATATATATATATATATATTATGAAAAGATGGTTTTGACTAAACATATGGACTCGCCACTAATACATTTTTTCGCCGGAAATTTTGAAGACTGTCAAACACTTAGAAAACTTATTTAAACTTTCTAAAAACAATGGAGTCCCACTCTAGCCTAGAGTAGTAGTACCGGTTTTAGCCCTGCCGATGGAATATAAACTTTGCAAATACAATTAGTAGTCAACAGCTTATAAATTAATCAAATTAAATAAGCCATAATGGGTAGATATGTGGTTAACCAAATAAACCAAACCGATACAACCAAACATTATATATATATATATATTATATATAATCTGTTTAAAATTATAGTAGTCTTTATTAATACTTTGGCTTTTAAAACGTTAATACTGCAACTATGAAGGAAGTTTTTATCTGTTTAAAATTGTCTATATTAGACAGGAATAGTTTATATCATATAACAGTATGTAAAGAAATAATTCTATATATAGAAACGTAATTTAAAAAAATGCAATGGAACGTTGAAAATATAGTTATGATTGTAATCAAGCATTTAGAAACGAATCAAATTTTAGCATTAAATAACACATAAGGAGTTGATATGCCGTTAAACATACCAAACTAAGATACTGTTGTAACCTAACAAAGGTTACAAAATGAGAAATAACCAAACTGAGGTTGGAAATGAAATGGAATCTTTATAACATTAACAATAGTCTATACAATAGTCGCCAGCGGTGTGAAGTAGGTAAACCACTGCTAGTGGTATAAGACTACTCAGTCAGCATAATGCTCTCGTATTTATGAGGATTGGTACATACCCATTAATGTTCATAGGTAGGGTATATGACAAAGGTTACTAAATGAGAAATAACCAAACGGAAGTTGGAAATGAAATGGAATCATTATAACATTAACAAAATACAATTCTCGCCAGCGGCTTGAAGAAGGTAAACCACTGCTAGTGGTATAAGACTACGCAGTCAGCATAACACTCCCGTATTTATAAGGATTGAGACATACCCATTAATATTCATAGGTAGAGTATACGGGGATTGGGACACACCCATTAATGTTCATATGTAGGGTATATAACAAAGGTTATTAAATGAGAAATAACTAAAGTTGGAAATGAAATGAAATCATTATAACATTGACAAAATACAATACTCTCCAGCGGCTTGAGAGGGTAAACCATATATCCCAGGTAGGGTATATAACAGATACCTAGTCAGTTTACGGCATTAAATAACCCAGCATGTGTTAATGTACCCTAAAAACCAAAACGCACGTTGAGAAATTAAAAGAAAACCGACTTTTAAGAAAGACAGTAGCACCGAATATAAAGTAGCCTTAAATATTAACTTAAAAACAAAAACGAAAATGAATGAAAAACAACCAGATTCCTCGGCTGGAATTAAATCGCTGACTTGATAGTAATTAAATTATAGCGCAAAGGATTTAAACTGTCACTTGGAGATGAACGGAAAAGCGAAGCCTTAGAACGAAGAAAGAACAAAAAAAAAAGAAATTCTTAAAAAATAAGGCAAAACGTTTGACGAGGGAAAGAGAAGTGCGATAAGAAGCAGCCCCGACGCCATATTTGGGTGTGGTGAATGAGCAAATTGACGAGAAGCCTTTGACAAGAGACGAGAACGACAGAGGCGCGAAAGAGACCAACCGGAAGTTGTGACAAATGGAAGACGCGGGAAACGATGACTGACATTCGGAAGTTTGACAACATTTTAGACACTGTATCATAATAGACAGAACCGATAGAAACATGTTTAAATAGCATTAATGTCCAATTATCATTAAGATTATAATACGCACGCATTTATTTGTTTTAAGACCAAAGTATTTTTGATATTACGTTGATAGAAAGTTACCCAGCGATAGGACAAAAATACCCAACGGCATCTCTAGCACATTGAAAATCTTAGTGTCTTTAAAATTCACTCAACTGTTTACGGTTAGTATGCGGGCCCGGGTTTATAAAGGGGAAAGGGGGATAATTGCCCTGGGTCCCCTACTTGATGGGCACCCAAACTTCCTTTATAAAATCTGGGATAATCATCAAATTATTTATATGAAATTTTCAGATGAGGCTTTATAATTTGTATTGCTTACGGTCAAATCACGTTGAAAGCACCGGTGATCCTGTTTTGTACTCAGATGGGTGACCATTTAAGTAAACAGCAGGTACTGTAAGCCAACTGATATTAAAATGACTTGATTCAATATTAAATGACTCAAAAAGGGTTGATATAACTTGTTAGGGTCCCATCTATGGGGATGGGTGACTATTTAAGCAACAGCAGGTACTGTAAGCCAACTGATATCAAAATGACTTGATTCTGCATTAAATGACTCAAAAAGGGTTGATATAACTTGTTAGGGCCCCATCTATGGGGATGGGTGACTATTTAAGCAACAGCAGGTACTATAAGCCAACTGATATCAAAATGACTTGATTTGGCATTAAATGACCTGAAAAGGGTTGATATGACTTGTTAGGGTCCCATCTATGGAGATGGGTGACTATTTAAGCAACAGCAGGTACTGTAAGCAAACTGATATCAAAATGACTTGATTTGGCATTAAATGACCCGAAAAGGGTTGATATGACTTGTTAGGGTCCCATCTCTGGAAATGGGTGACTATTTAAGCAACAGCAGGTACTGTAAGCAACCTGATATAAAAATGACTTGATTTGGCATTAAATGACCCGGAAAGGGTTGATATGACTTGTTAGGGTCCCATCTATGGGGATGGGTGACTATTTAAGCAACAGCAGGTACTATAAGCAACCTGATATCAAAATGACTTGATTCAACATTAAATGACCCCAAAAAGGGTTGATATGACTTGTTAGGGTCCCATCTATGGAGATGGGTGACTATTTAAGCAACAGCAGGTACTGTAAGCAACCTGAAATCAAAATGACGTGATTCGACATAAATTGTCACACATGTTAATCTGCCTTTTCAGAAAGTTCCAATTAAGAACACCATACACAACCACATATAGACTTTCCCAAATTATTTCATTTGATCTATATGTTCCTGAAACACACAGAGGAAAAAAAACATTCTCTAAAATGGAAAATACAAAAATGCTTATTTGAACATGTAGGAAAAAAATCCTTATTAGAGATTAATACTTTTAGTGGGGTTTAGTATTTTCTAAGAGTTTTAAGAATTATTTATGTTTTGTATATATTTTACATGGATATGTTGTCATGTTTTACTCCTCAATCAGCACTTCTGTATGACTGATGATACTTAACAGTTTGATAGACTTTCTATTTCCTGTTTATTTTTAAATGTTGTAATGACATTCTCAGTTAAAATATATTCCATAAGATTCTTTTGTCAAGTTTTATTCCACAATCAACACTTCTGTATGACTGAAGATACATAACGATACAATAAGTTGATATGCCGTAAAACAAAACAAACAAAACCATAATTGGTATTATTTAGATTTTTCGGACTGTTGTCCTCATCTTTGTTATATATACAACGTTTCGGTCGATTACGACATGAAGGCTCCCGAGTTTGAGAAGAAACACGTGGAGAAGCTGGGGGCGGGCACATCGACTGAAACGTTATATATATATAACAATAAAGATGAGGAAAACAGTCCGAAAAATCTAAATAATACAAAATAAGTTTTATTATTGAATAGAAAAAATGGTGATTTGCTGTAAGCTAATAAGAATTATATCACTTTGTCATAAAATACAAACTGAAAAATGGAGTAAAGTTTTTTCTTACAGTCAATATAATAGAAAATAAAATCCTAAATTATATATTTTTCTTTTAATAAATTCATTTTACTTCATTTTTTTTATTTCTCATCTACATATCTATTAATAATGGAGATTTGCTTCCGGTTTTTGTCTGTAACAAAAATTACGTCACCGCTTACGTCACATTACCCAAAATCGTCATAACATAGAATAAAATTTATTCTACGATTTTTGGCATGTTCAAATTTTGAGTATATTTATTCGATAAATACACTCAAAATTTGAACATGCAACATTAGACAGTCCTCATTGTTTTTTAAAACAAGTTTTAATAAATACATGACTGGTAGTATATACCTATATATAGTTTGTTTTATTTT
The DNA here is from genome assembly GCA_023376005.1 of Doryteuthis pealeii. Lineage (NCBI taxonomy): Eukaryota > Metazoa > Mollusca > Cephalopoda > Myopsida > Loliginidae > Doryteuthis > Doryteuthis pealeii. The sequence goes on from CM042155.1 coordinate 76,341,235, forward strand.
AATACATATTTAAAGTTTACATTTCAAATTGTTTTATTTTTTAATCCTTTAATGAATTTGATGATTTTACTTAATTAGGGTACAAACTCGCTGACATTGAATTTTTTACTCCACCCCTCAGGCAATATGTTTCAAAAATCTATTTTTACATCGCCCGGAGGGTTTTTTTTTATTTTGTACTAGTTATTATAATGGAGATTGTACGTTTGTCTGTAATCGAAACTATATCACTACTCAAGTCACTATTCCCTTTCTTATTTACGTCACATTCTCCATGATTTTATCATTTGAACATCAATTATTAAGAAAATTGTTTTACATTATTAATACTGTTGGACATATCTACATACTAATAACATGCAATTGTATTTATATATCCAACAAAATAGCGGTTTACATTGTGAACGGGGATGCTAATTTGCATATTAATATTAGAAATTTGATTTTAATAAATATGTGTTTAATATTATTGATTTCTAATTATTTGGTTTTAGCTTAATTAATATAAGCAAAAATCTCGGGGATACATCTTAAAAGAAATCCATTAACAAGAAAAAATAACTAATTTTATTCTTTACTTCCTATTTTAACTAAATAGTTAAATTAGGAAAAGTTAGCAATGAAGACGGGGATGATGGAAAATGATAGATTTAGTTTCAAAGTTTTTCTATTTTTCGATTATACCTCCCTCTGTTTCAAATAATTTTATCAGCATTCTTATTTAGTTTGATTAGCCTTTCAAATTCAACATAATATTTTATTCCATTAAAAACTTAAATACTTGCACCCGGAGGGTGCATATATTTGCTAGTATATAATAAAGTTTCGATGCCTGTCTGCAACCGAAACTACGTCATTCATTACCTCACAATACCATCAGGAATTTCTAAGTTTATCAATGAGTATTTAACTTATAGTCAAATCATTAATACATAGTATGAAAAACAACTCTTTATTGAATATACTCATAAATTCAGTATGCAACATTAAACAGTTTACATTGTTTGTTAAAATAAGTTTTTATAAAGATATGCACGATATTATCGATTTATATATAGTTTGTTTTATTTTAATATATATTTAAAGTTATCTGACGAAGAGTTTTACGAGAGAAAATTATTTACAAACAAGAAATCGTCACATAATGTTCTTCTATATAAAAGTTTGTTTATTATGCGGCGAAAAAAAAAACTGTCTGTTCTGATTATCGTCTATCGTAAAATTTGGTTTTAACACCTCCCAAAGAAAATATTTCAAAGATCTGTTTACATTTTTTTTTTTACGAAAGAACGTGTAACTAATTTAATTTCTATCTTGAGTCAACTTGAGGACCCCCTAAACCGAAGTGCTTCGGCCCCCAAAATCTAAATCCGGCTCTGTTGGGGTGTGCATACTCTTCTGATAATTGTTTGCGGAAACGTTTTATTTCTCTTATCAATATCTATTTAGTCTATTATTCATCCCACTTTTTATTATATCTATCTGCCTCTATATTCCAACACTGCCTGTCCCAGAGATTGAACTCACGACTTATAAGGAACTAGTAATTTTATATTCTAATCCATTCAAGTAGTAATCTTGTCGGTGAGGCTTAAAATACTCTGTGTCCTTTGCAGAGGGGTAAAAAAGGGGGATGTCCCGAATATGACATTAAACTACATTTGATAGTGAATCTCAAGTTCTGAAGATCTGGGAATGGAGAACACCTTCATTTCCATTACTTTCAGGTACACGGACTCAAAGTGGAACTGGAAGTACTTGTAAGAGTTTCATCAAATAGATCTGTTTAAAAAATATTCATATTAGATAAGACCAAAAAGCTATTAAGAAATAACTACACAAAAATGAATGTAATTCTCTAACCTCTATGCATAGAATAAACCTAGACTGTTTGACATGCTATTAAAATGTCTTCAATATAGCAGTGTTCAGCCTATTGATCGGCTGCCCTGTTGGCTGGGGCTGAAAAATCCGCCTGCACCTCTGTAGAGGGGGTAATACCCCTCACCTAATGGGGCACCTGTTGGTCGTGGGTTGCGACCCGTGAGACTTAAGGATCCAAGTGGTTGAGCTATCTATGATATGCAACACTCCAATTTGTTATTTATTATCTATGTATATATTTACCAACCCCTCCGCACGAGCAGGATGCGACACAAGGTCAATTTCTTAAGCGGAGTTTAACATGTTTGAATTCAGAGTTTTCCTTTCTCCTAGACTGGTTACCTAGTCATGGTTAAAGAGTCTACTCTGCCTTGCTATTTACCCATAGCTGGAGGGAGAATTGGATTCATACCTTTCCCAAGGGTATTAGCGCTATGTGAAATGCCAACAGCTTCGTCCAGGAATTGAACTCGTGTTGACGAGTCCATTTCCTATGACTCTAACCATTAGACCACGCGCCTCCATTTATTATCTATATATGTTTAGAAGTGATAAGCATTTCTGGACAATTGAATAATTTGAACATTTAAAATCAATTTATTGCTGCTTATCGTCACGCGTGTCTTGTTTGAATGTTAATACAAGATTAGGCATTCTAAAATATGACCGACAATTAGAGTAAGGTCGTCGAGTTCAACAGTTGGAACATTGCGATAATTTACTATTATAATAATGATACACTTGTTCCTTAATCTTCCGACCGTTATCATCTTGCTACACCCTCTAGTGAAATAAATTTAAAATGTTTCCCTAATTATATATAAGTAAAGAAATAACAAAAGACTTAGAGATTTTGCGTTATAGTCTATTTCAGGGAGGTTAGACAAAGTGTCTAACTCTCCCGACTCATCAGATGCGAATGATGAATTCTCTATTACTTTAAAGGCATTTGAAAACAGATTTTTTTCTTTTATTTATAGTCCTGTGATATGAATTCAAAACGAAAACCTTGATGTTGCAAAAAAGTTATGTCGTAGTTTCAAATATGAGCACTTCCGCCACACTTATCTCGGTAAAAAAAGGCACTTTGTCTAAGCTCCCTGAAATAGACTATAATGCAAAATCTCTAAGTCTTTTGTTATTTCTTTACTTATAAATTTGCTCTGTGACTCTAACATTAATAAAACACACACATTGAGCTCTCAAACTGCGTCAGGTTTTTAAAAAAAAACTCTTGTGTCGTAAGGAAGATTCTTCTCTAGACTTTTGGATGATAATATATTATATATATATATAATATATATTATCCATTTGAACTGAATAGAACAATAATATTAATACGTTGTTCTTAATCGTCGATCGACGTTATCAACATGCAACACCCTCTGGTTAAAAATGAGACGCGTCCAATAATCTAAGATAAAATGCAAAAATCTAATTCTTGATTATCTGGTGTTGCTTATACGCTGAATTCTTATTTATTATGAGTGTTATCAACTCAGCTAAAAATTGGGCCATTCCGTCTTTATTATAAACAAAGAAAGATTAGAAAAAGACTATGCTACTCAGAAAAATATAAGAAAAAAGAAAGAAAAAGTAGGGGAAAGATAAAGAGAGCGGGTGAGCACGCGGAAGCGATAATGCTAAACTGATTCAAGCGAACGTAATGAAAAGAAGGAAAGAAAGAAAAAAAGAGTGAGAGAGTTAAATTAAGATTATTATACTTTTTACATATTGAACTATATTGCAATAGCTCTTAAGTAAACATATCAAACGTTGTAATACTTTTTTTCTTTCTTTCCTTCTTTTCATTATGCTTGATTGAAACAGATTAATGTTATTGCTTCCGCACGCTCACCTCTCTCTACCTTCCCCCTCTCTATCTTTCCAACTCTTTCTTTTTTATTTCTTATATTTTTCTGTGTAGCATGTTCTTTTTCTTCCCTTTCTTTCTTCATAATAAAAATGGAATTGTCCATTATTTAGCTGAGATGACGACACATGTGAGAAATAATAATTCGGCAGATAAGCAACACCAGATAATCAGGATTTATATTTTTGCATTTTATTTTGGACGATTTGGAAGGTTTCCTTTTTAACCAGGGGGTGTTGCAAGTTGATAACGGTCGGAAGATTAAGGAACAAGAGTATTAATATGTAGATGCAATTTTATTTTTAGTTAAAGTGTTGTATTTATCTATTTTTGTTTCAATACTATAGAGTTTGGTTATAAATAATAGCAAACAATATAAGTTATTTATTCTATAATTTTCTAATAGGAATTGATTTTGAAGATTTGAAAAAAAAAAACAGAGAAAAAAAGATATACATAATTATGGACGGTTCTCTATTGAAATCAAATATTTTGTCAAAAATTGCTTGGAAACTTTTTTGCATCATACTAACATTATGAATTGAATCGACAATTTTGGTGAATATGTAGAAGCCCGGGGAATACTTGATGACTGAATAAGATGCTATGAATATCGACAGAATTTTATTCATATTAGATTATTTATAATCCAACAGGGAAAATTCTGGGCAATGAGGGAAAAAACCGTATGCACTGGGCTATATTGTATTCGAGCCTAATTTGATAAACGCGGTATTCTTCAGAGCAGAGTTCGTCTTCTCTTAAGTCTTGCCCACAGACGCATTACTATCATATCTCATCTCGAACTATTAAAGTTTTTGTGCCAACAGGGGGTTGCGTTGCCAAACAGAAGATCATTCTGCGCGGAC
>CM042155.1:76345960-76404313 GCA_023376005.1 Doryteuthis pealeii
TTGAAATTTAAGATGTAAAGCATACTATTATGAATATAAATTAACAGTTTAATTAAAAATCATGATTTAATTTGTTTTCTTTGTAATGGCATATAAAACCTTCGTGGGTTATTTAATACTAAAAGCCACCTTGTAGAAGAACAATAGGGTACTATTTAACCCCTACCTAGCGGCATGAGGTTCATAACCTTGCCCATGGTTAGCCGAAAGTGAATATAATAGGGCGACTGGAGTTCGAACGTCGATAATGTCAGCATTCAGCGCAGTTAACCCTGTTTCCCCATCAAAATTTCACGATGTATCAATTCGTAATAAGTGAATATGTTGAAAAAAAAAAAAAAATAAAAAAGAATGAAAATAAGCGGTAGAAGGATTGTGTATAAAATAAGAAAATTATCAGGAAATGTGGTTTCATGACTTTCCAAGATAAAAATCGTGGTTAAAGTGAGCAGAAATAGCCTTAGCCGAATTTCGGAAACTCTCGAACGTCGTAATTCACAAAAAAAAACGGCTTTATTTTTCATAAGATCATGGGACTCACCGACGCGCAATGTGAATACCATTACACTTCAGCGATTGGGTACATTTAATTAAACGGACAAAAGATGTATAGACAACAATCATTAAAAACAGGTAAACACTTTTACTTATTCTGGCAGTAGTCAAGGTTTTCAAGGAACCAGCGTTATTATTTAAGTTTTATATCCATGTTGTAAACAGGTAAATCGAGCTGGATACGTAGTTGGCAATATCAATGTTTTAAAGAACCGCATATTATTTAAGTTTACAACAGTTTAAACAGGTAAACACTTCATACTTAGTTGGCAGTATCAAATGTTTAGAACCAGCGTATTATTAAGTTACAATCATTTTAAACATGTCCAAACAATTCAAGCGATGTGATATTTAATTAAAACAGACAAAAAGGATAGACACAATCATTTTGAGTAAAAACTTATTTGCATATAAATGTTTTAGACGACAATGTATAATAGAGTTTACAATCGATTTTAACATACATATCTATTTGGACCGATATATGATACCCTAACAGGTACTACCACTTTGAACCCAATTGGCATGGATAAATAAATACGATAGTATCTAATTAATTGGTTTCTTTGTTCAATGGGCATATAAAACCTGCGTGGTTATTTAATGCTAAAGCCACCTTGTAGAATAACAGTAGTGGACTATTTTAACCGCCTACTAGCGGATGAGGGGTTTCATAGAGAGAGTAGGCAACGAAGGTTATCAACACTCCCCAGACTATTTGCGTTTCCTTCAGGCTAATATCCTTTGACAAGGTACTAACCCATTATTTCAGCGTATTGGTAAATAGTAGAACGAATTGGATTATTTAGCGTAGTAGGGCAACGTAGACTGGGAAGAAAAAATAGTAGCACTTTGTAAAAAGCGACGTGTTTCATGGTGGAGAGGTTGGGTAAATACATAATATGGCATTGGATATGAAAGGCCCAACATGGGTACCCGGAACGACGCCTTTGATTCACCGGATCAAACAATCGTATACAATGTAAAAATTAAGAGAGAAGGGAAAAAATGAGGACAAAATCTATGCAATTTTGTCATTTACCAAGCTTTGCTTAGGTTTAGCACAAGGCCACTATTATGGGGACGGAGAAGCGCTACTAAAACTGAAGATATATATATGATATATTATATATATATATATATAATAATATATAAGTTTAAAGAAAGGAAATGATCCGACGGTATGGAGGTATATATAAAAAAGATACGAAACACCACAAAATGGCTGTTAAAGTGAAAAACATTTAGCGAAGTTATAAAATGTTTCACTGTAACAGCATTTTGTGGGGTTCATATTTTTTTTATATATATACTCATATATATATATTATATATATATATATTAAGAAATTTTGAAAAAACAAGTGTGGGCCAAAAATAAGATGAATTTATTTAGCGACGCTTAAACGTTTCGTTTCTTTAAACTTCATCAGGATGTATCTTTGGTTGAAGAAATTTTGATTGGATGTTTATAATGACAGGAGATAAAAATCTTTATAAAATTTGTAGTAAAATTTTATATCGCTGTCAGCTATAAAAACATCCATCATTTCTTCACCCCCCAATACATCCTGATTAAGGTTTAAAAGAAACCGAAACGTTTAAGCATCGATTAAATAAATTCATCTTATTTTTATTGAATTACTTATTTTTTCAAATTTCTAATATTGGTCGGATTATTCCATATTTACTCCCGATAATATATATATAATATATATATATATTATAATATAAAACAAAAGTGATTGGTGATTAGTTTGGTTACAATGGAGTTCGACCTTATGAAGGAAAAATGTTTTAAAATTTATTAAAAAGAATTGAATGGTATAAAAGAAACGGTGAAAAAATCGTACATATTAGAATTCTTTAAAAATTATACATTTAAAAAGAAACCCGTCTCTTTTCCAGTCTGCAGAAAGAGACACTTAATGGGCATCGAACTCACAATGTATGCGTAAGTAGACAAATATCTATCGGTGATCACAGGGAGCTAGACATTTTCACGGGAATTCAATTCTTTAATCTTTAGAATGATAAAACAAGTAGTTTACATGGGATAGACATTTAAATTCGATTGTTTAGATAATGGTTAATATCTCTACAGCAGCTAATAGGGCAAATTAAGAGTAGAATCATATTAAAGTTTATAGGTAAATGACATGACATAGATACGTAAGAATTCTTGAATATCTTTTATTAGTGAAAAAAAAATGAATAAAAGGCTCCAAAAAACGAACATTCTTTTCTATGAAAAAAAATGTTTCCTTTTGGAATTCAGATCTGGATTGTCTACCTGTATAAGTTTGTCTTTGTTATTATATAAAAAAAATATTCTTCTTTTACACAACACACACACACACCACACACACACAGCACGTGCGCCGTGCACACGAAAATAATATAAAAATATGATTCCTTTGTTCAATGTTATTGTGTTATGGCTCACGATGTTTTTGTTTTATTCTGCTACTGTTAGAGACTGCCATTTAGTTTTTTATAACTAATACCTTGTTTTATTATATGTGTTGTGTGTATGGTGGTCAGGTTTTGAATTAATAAGACAGTATATGTTCAATACAGACCGATGATTCAAAATCGGTTCACATGCAATATAATAATAATATAAAGAGAGAAGAGAGAGAGAAAGAAAGGAGAAAGAAAGAGAGAGAAAGTAGAGAAAAAAAGGAGGGAAGAGAGAGGGAGAGAGAGAGAGAAAAAAAAGTGGGAGAGAAAGAGAAAAGGGGAAATAGGAGAGAGAGAGAGAGAGAGAGAGAGAGAGAGAGGAGAGAGAGAGAGAGAGAGAAAAGAAAGTAAAGGAAAAACGAGAAAGAAAGGGAAAGAGAGAACGAGAGAGAAAAAAAACGGAAAGAGAGAGAAAGAGAAAAGGAGGAGAAGAAAAAAAGGAGAGAGAGAAAAAAAGAGGAGAGAGAGAAAAAGGAGAGAGAGAGAGAGGAGAAAAAGAGAGAGAGAAAGAAAAGAGGGTGAGAAAATAGAAAGAGAGAAGAGAAATGAGAGTGAGAAAATAGAAAGTAAGAAGAAAGAAAAGAGAGTGGAGAAAGGGAAAAAGGAGAAGAAAAGAGAAAAGAGAAAGAGAGAGAGAGAGAGAGCGAAAGAGAGAGAGCAGGAGCGAGAGAGAGAGAGAGAGAGAGAGAAAGGGAAAAAAGAGAGAGAAAAGAAAAAGCGAGTAAACAAATAGAAATATTCTTTTGTATTTCATCATTTTTTTTTAATTGTTGGCAATAGTTCGACGTTGAGCGATTGTCGAAGAGAAAAATTGTTGTGAAGTAATTTTTGTTAAGTTTTAAGAATGTTTAAAAAGGATAAAACGAGCGACGGAAAAATGAACTAGTAACGGAGAATTCTTTGAATAAATATTATTTCTTGTAGCAAGATCTTCCAAGTGGATAAGCTCCTTGGACAGGTGTTTGATGATACAACAGAGACATTAAGTGTCATTAAATCGTTAACATTCCTGTGGAGACATTTTCTAAGTCCAGAGCCCCGTTCCTAGTAAGGATTTATCAAAAATGGCTAAAATGCCTTTTCATTTAAAGTTACCTGTATTTTCCTTAAATCAAAGACTTCTAAATATGTTTAATATTACATTTAAAACAAAGGTTATCATTTGGGGTAGAGTTTAGAAACTAAGTGACTTCTTGGCAGGGCGGAATGAGGTGGTATAGTGTTAAGAGTTTTAATACGCTAGGTACAAAAAGAAATAATATTTATTCAAAGAATTCTCCGTTACTAGTTCATTTTTCGTCGCTCGTTTTACCTTTTAAAAACTATTTCTTAAAACTTAACAAAAATTAAACTTCACAAAATCTTTCTCTGACAATGCCCAACGTCGAAAACTAAGTTGCCAACAATTAAAAAAAAAATGAATGACTACAAAGAAATATTTCTATTTGTCTTATCGCTTTTTTCTTTTCCTCTCTTTTTCCCTTCTCTCTCTCTCTCTCTCTCTCTCTCTCTCTCTCTCTCTCTTTCGCCTCTCTCTCTCTCTCTTTCTCTTTTTCTTTTTCTCTCTCTTTTCCCTTTCTCACTCTCTTTTCTTTCTCTCTTTCTATTTTCTCACTCTCTTTCTCTTTCTCTCTTTCTATTCTCACCCTCTTTTCCTTTCTCTCTCTCTTTTTCTCTCTCTCCTCTCTCCTTTTTTTCTCTCTCTCTCCTTTTTTTCTCTCTCTCCTTTTTTCTCTCCTCTCCTTTCCTCTTTCTCTTCTCTTTCCGTTTTCTCTCTCTTTCTCTCTTCCCTTTCTTTCTCGTTTTTCCTTTATTTCTTTCTCCTCTCTCTCTCCTCTCTCTCTCTCTCTCTCCTTCTCTCTCTCTCTCTCTTCTCTCTATTTCCCCTTTTCTCTTTCTCTCCACTTTTTTTCTCTCTCTCTCTCCCTCTCTCTTCCCCCTTTTTCTCTCTTTTCTTCTCTCTTTCTTTCTCTCTTTCTCTCTCTCTCTTTCTCTCTTATATATATATAATGTATATATGCAATGTGAACCGATTTGAATCATCGGTCTGTATTTGAACATATACTGTCTTATATTATTCAAAACCCTGACAACACACACACACACACATATATAAAAACAAAGGTATTAGTTTAAAAAACTAAAAATGGCAGTACTAACCAGTAGCAGATAAAACAAAAAACATCGTAGAGCCAATATAAACAATAACATTGAAAAGGAAATCATATTTTTATATTTTCGTGTGCACGCGCACGTGTGTGTGTGTGTGTGTGTGGTGTGTTGTGTGTAAAAGAAGAATATTTATTTTTATATAACTACAAAGAACAAACTTAATACAGGTAGACAATCCCAGATCTGAAATTCCAAAAGGAAAACATTTTTTCATAGAAAGAATGTTCGTTTTTTGGAGCCTTTTATTCATTTTTTTTTTCACTAATAAAAGATATTCCAAGAATTCTATACTGTATCTCTATGTCATGTCATTTACCTATAAACTAATATGATTTAAACTCTTAATTTGCCCTACTTAGTGCTGTAGAGATATTAACATTATCTAACAATCGATTTAAATGTCTATCCCATGTAAACTACTTGTTTTATCATTCTAAAGATAAAGAATATCGATTCCCGTGAAAATGTCTAGTCCCTGTGATCACCGATAAGATATTTGTCTACTTACGCATACATTGTGAGTTCGATCCCCATTAAGTGTCTCTTTCTGCAAGACTGAAAGAGACCGGTGTTTCTTTTTAAATGTATATTAAAGAATTCTAATATGTTACCGATTTATTTTCACCGTTTCTTTTATACCATTTCAATTCTTTTTATAAAATCTTTAAAAAAACATTTTTCCTTCATAAGGTCGAAACTAATTTAAAACCAAACTAATCACAATCACTTTTGTTATATATTATATATATATATATATATATATATATATATGGGGTAAATATGGAAATAAATCCGACAATATTAAGAAATTTGAAAAAATAAGTATTCCAAAAATAAGATGAATTTATTTATCGATGCTTAAACGTTTCGGTTTCTTTAAACCTTAATCAGGATGTATTATGGGGGTGAAGAAATTGATGGATGTTTTATAGCTGACAGGATATAAAAATCTTTATAAAATTTTATAAAGATTTTTATCTCCTGTCATCTATAAAACATCCATCAATTTCTTCACCCAAAGATACATCCTGATGAAGGTTTAAAGAAACCGAAACGTTTAAGCGTCGATAAATAAATTCATCTTATTTTTGGAACACTTGTTTTTTCAAATTTCTTAATATATATATATATATATATATATATGAGTATATATAAAAAAAATATGAAAACACCACAAAATGCTGTTAAAGTGAAAACATTTTATAACTTCGCTAAATGTTTTCACTTTAACAGCATTTTGTGGTGTTTTCGTATCTTTTTTATATATACTCATACCGTCGGATTCATTTCCTTTCTTTTAACTTATATTATATATATATATATATATATATATATATATATATATATATATCTTCAGTTTTTAGTAACGCCTTCTCCGTCCCATAATAGTGGCCTTGTGCTAAACTAAGCAAAGCTTGGTAAATGACAAAGATTGCATAGAATTTTGTCTCTTCTTTTCCCTTTTCTCTCTTAATTTTTACATTGTATACGAATTGTTGATCCGGTGATCAAAGGCGTCGTTCGGGTACCATGTTGGGCCTTTCATATCCAATGCCATATATATGTATTTACCCAACCTCTCCACCATGAAACACAGTCGATTTTTAAACAAAGTGCTACTATTTTTTCCTTCTCCTAGTCTAGTTGCCCTACTGACGCTAAATAATCCAATTCGTTCTACTATTTACCAATAGCTGAAATAAATGGGTTCGTACCTTGTCAAAGGATATTAGCCTGAAGGGAAACGCAAATAGTCTGGGGAGTGTTGAATAACCCCTTCGTTGCCTACTCTCTCTATGAAACCCCTCATCCGCTAGGTAGGGGTTAAATAGTACCACTACTGTTATTCTACAAGGGTGGCTTTAGCATTAAATAACCCACGAGGTTTTATATGCCATTGAACAAAGAAACCAAATTAATTGATACTATCGTATTTATTTATCCCATGCCCAATTGGGTTCAAAGTGGTAGTACCTGTTAGGGTCTCATATATCGGTCAAATAGATATGTATGTTTAAAATGATTGTAAACTCTATTAATACATTGTGTCTTAAAACATTTATATTGCAAATAAGTACTTAAAATGATTGTGTCTATACATTTTTGTCTGTTTTATTAAATATACACAATCGCTGAATTGTTTGAGACAATGTTTAAAATGATTGTAAACTTAAATAATACGCTGGTTCTTAAAACATTGATACTGCAACTAAGTATGAAGTGTTTACCTGTTTAAAATGATTGTAAACTTAAATAATATGCTGGTTCTTAAAACATTGATATTGCAACTACGTATGAAGTGTTTACCTGTTTAAAATGATTATAAACTTAAATAATACGCTGGTTCTTAAAACATTGATACTGCAAATAAGTATAAAGTGTTTACCTGTTTAAAATGATTGTGTCTATACATTTTTGTCCGTTTTATTAAATGTACCCAATCGCTGAAGTGTAATGGTATTCACATTGCGCGTCAGGTGAGTCCCCCATGATCTATATGAAAAATAAGCGTTTTTGTGAATTACGACGTTCCGAGTAGTGTTCGAATTCGGCTAAGGCTATTTATGCTCACTTTACACGGATTTTATTTGAAAGTCATGAAACCACATTTCCCTGATAAATTTTCTATTTATAACCAATCACTTCTACCGCCTTATTTCATTCTTTTTTTTTTTTTTTTTCACATATTCTATTAGAATTGATACTATCGTGAAATTTTGATGGGGACAGGGGTTAATGCGCTGAATTGTGACATTAATCGAGTTCGAACTCCAGTCCCGCTATTATATTCACTTTCGGACTAATACCCATGGGCAAGGTATGAAACCCCTCATCCGCTAGGTAGGGGTTAAATAGTACCACTATTGTTCTTCTACAAGGGTGGCTTTAGTATTAAATAACCCACGAAGTTTTATATGCCATTAAACAAAGAAAACAAATTAAACCATGATTTTTAATTAAACTGTTATTTATATTCATAATAGTATTGCTTACATCTTAATTTCAATTGCTTTTTACATCACAGGAAATCAACTCTTCTTTTGATGCCTATTAGGAAAGTAAGTAAAGTAAAGTAAAGTCGTCGGGGCGGCCTAAAGTCGGTATCAGCCAGTCTGCGAGGGAGTCTATCCCCTTTTCAATAGCGCTAGACCAAGAAGATTGTTTTGGCATCTGAGGTGGAGCACCACACCTACCATCAGCTCCTTACTTTACCGCACAGATCCCTGTGCTACTCATACGCTGAGTTGGCGGGGACCAGTATCGAACCAGGAACCTTGTGGTTTCTAGCCGAACGCTCTACCGACTGAGCTAACCCGTTCTAAAGAAAAAATAAGAAAGTAAACTATCGGTAAGACTCGAACTCGTATCCCAAGATCTAAGGAAAAAGTCGACGGAGTGGCCTAAAGTCGGTATCAACCAGACAGCGATGGAGTCTATCCCCTTTTCACTAGCGCTAGACCAAGGAGATTGTTTCTGCATCTGAGTTGAAGCGCCACACCTACCACCAGCTCCTTACTTTACCGCAGAGATTCCTGTGCTACTTATACGCTGAGTTGGCGAGGGCCGGCATCGAACCAGGAACCTCGTGGTTCCGAGACGGACGCTCTACCTACTGGTGTTAATACTCTTCATTTTTTTTCCAGTTTATTTATTTGTTCTATTTTATATATTTATTTATTTATTATACATTTTATTTATTTATTTATTTATTTATTATATATTTATATATTTTATTTATTTATTTATTGAGGCAGAGGAGGGATGTCAGTCGTGTGAAGTCGCTAAACCTTTAACTGCTTGATCTTATCACCAAAGACTCTCAATTGCATTGTCAACAACCAACTGATGTCGCACTGGACCCGGGACTTCTATTGTCTTCGTGTTAGCATCACAAAGAAATACTTTGGTAATTCGCTTGATATCCTGACATGCCAACAAAGTTATCTTGAATTCAAAATTAGGATTGTGCTTAATCTGTTTTTAGTTCTGTCCTGATCCTGTCAGTGATTAGTTTCTTAACAATAAAAAGCGATTATTAGATGAAAAAAAAAAAAAGAGATCATTTTTTCCCCATTTTATAATCATGTGGTATTTTTGTGTGTTTTTTCTATGCTAATTTAAGATAATTTTTTTTTTTTTTTTTTTTTTTTTTTTTCAATATGAAAGCTACAAACTGGTCCCGACAGAAAGTATAGTGATATTAGTGTCTGTAAAATAGATAACCAAAAACGTTGTACTCACCCTCTGAATTTTCTGAAAAACCAGATCCATCAGAGTTAAGGTAGCCTTTTAGAGATTTTTTTTTCCTTTTTTTTTTTTTTTTTTTCCTTTTTTTCTTTTTTTTTCCTTCTTCGATTTTTTTTCTTTTTTAGAAAGATTTTCTTTCTTCCGTTTTTTTTTCTTTTTTAAATTTTTTTATAAATTTTCGCTTTCCGACAAAAATCCTTCCATCGCTTATTCTGGAACTTTTTTTTTTAATCCTTTTTTTTTTCTTTTCTTTTCTTTTCTTTCTTTTTTTTTTTTTTTGTTTACTTTTTCTTTTATTTCTTTTTTTTCTTTTTTACTTTCCTTTAATTTTTTCTTTTCTTTCATTCTCAATTTTATCTCTCCATTCTTCTCTTTTTTCTTTTTTCTTTTTTTCTTTTTTCTTTCCCTTCTTTTTCTTTCCCTTCCTTTTTTTCTTTCCTTTTTTCTTTCCTTTTTTTCCTTTTCTTTTCTCTCCTTCTCTCCTTTTTTCCCTCTTTTTCCTTTCTTTTCTTTTCTCCTTTTTTTGCGGGAAAGACTATCAATAAAATATTATTCGTTTGTCTTCAGCAGTTAGTTTCATGCACTCCCATCATGTACTCCTCTGACACCAAGTCTGGCTCAAGGTGATGATAGCAGCTCATCAATATACGATGACGACGAAATTCTTTCAAAAGAAAGAAGGCGAATGAAGAAGTTGCGTCTATGGGACTCATTAGCTAAGAAACCAATTTCTTATTCGTTTTCTTCCAGCGAATTATGGGTGGTTTCTGGAATTGTCTTCATTCCATAGATTCATCCGACTGTTATCCACATCCTTGTTTCTTTTGTCGTGTTATTTCAGCCGATCCGTTCTTCGGCCATTCTAGGATATTTTTAGAGCGTTCGAGATCCGAGTTAAAAAGAAATCGTGTCGACAAATGTATTCACTAATCTTTAGAGATTCATAGTCAAAGATCTAGTAATAAAATCTAGTAATACTTATAATCAAAAATCTAGTAATAAAATCTAGTAATATTCATAGTCAAAAATCTAGTAATAAAATCTAGCAATATTCATTGTCAAAAATCTAGTAATAAAATCTAGCAATATTCATAGTCAAATATATAGTAATAAAATCTAGTAATATTTATAATGAATTACCCAAAATCGTCATAACAGAATAAATACACTGAAAATTTGAACATGCAACATTAGATAGTCCTCATTGTTTTTTAAAACAAGTTTTAATAAATACATGACTGGTATTATATATCTATATATAGTTTGTTTTATTTTAATACATATTTAAAGTTTACATTTCAAATTGTTTTATTTTTTAATCCTTTAGTGAATTTGATGATTTACTTAGGGTACAGACTCGCTGACATTGAATTTTTTACTCCCACCTCTCAGGCAACATGTTTCTAAAATCTATTTTACATCGACCGGAGGGTGTTTTTTATTTTGTACTAGTACAAATAATTTTCGCACAGTTATAAGGTTTCAAGTATTCCTATCCGATACTAATAATTTTCAAACAAATCTATTTTGGATTTCTATATAATACTAATAATTCTAATAATTTACAAGCAGATCTATTTGACCCATAGATATGTTTGGTTTGGTTTAGTTTAGTTTAGTTTGTTTTTAACAGCATATCAAATTCTTATGGGTTATTTAATGCCGAAATACGATTCATTTGTATTTTTTTTATTGTAATCATTGCTATGTTTTCAATGTTTCATTGAATTCCTTTTAATTGCCCTTCCATTTTTCTATGATCATTTTTTTGTACTTAGTTATATCAAGTATTTCTATCTAATACAAATAATTGCAATCAATTATATGGTTTTAGTTAGCTAATAAAACTAACCCTTAGTAAACAATTATAGCTTCAAGTGGCTATTCTTAATACAAATAATTTGCATACAGTTAAATGGTTTCAAGTATTCCTACCTAACAATTTTATTTAATAATAATCATTTGTGTGCGTATAGTTATATGGTTTCGTGTAGTCCTAACTAATACTAATAATTTTCTAACCAATCTGACCCATATAAGGATCCCTAACAGGTACCGTCGTGTCAGAGTAGATCTGGGAGTAATGGCAATGAAGATGTACTCCAAACTCCCCTGAACTCCATAACTAGGGCCTTACCACTGGGTACAGTTTAGTGTCATGCCCAGGACCATCCTTTTTTTTTGGGGGGGGAGTAACCGTTTATAGAGGATGCCGACATGTTCTAAGCCCCGCCAACAGAACTATCCTCAGTTATGAGTAAAATATATTGACAAGCAACCTGTCTCGGAAAAGAACTATAAATTCAAAACCGTAAGGTCAGGCAACATTTTCTTCAAACTTGGTCTGGCAATTCTTATGAAAACATGGGTGCCAGGCTGTGTCGAATCTTGCCCTTTCCTTGAACAATAGTTGTCTTGAGGAGAGAGGAGACCTGCTGCGTGGGCAATTGCCTCTGTCTTCCATAAAATCTTAGAAAGGGCGCAAGTCTCTCGTAAGGGTCACATATGCTAAACGCATTGCTTGGTAATTTATGAGGAAGTGCGTCTCGGTCTCCTGCCTCAAGAGTTGCTGCCCGGTGACTATTAAAATAATGACCCAGCTCAGTTTATTCAAAACTATCCATCTTCATATCTATCTTTCTATCTCAATTTGTTCATATTTATCTATATTACTTTAAATACTAAGATTTTTTTTATTCATGTTTGTTTAATGTCTTGATTTTAGTTTAAATAAACAAGAATTACGACAAAAAAAGATGCGACCCCCCCCCCCCAAATACATTTACTTGTCGAAAATATCTATCTCCATTTGTTCATATCTATCTATATTATTTTGTTTGTTTATCTATCTATCTATCTCAGTCTATTCAAAACTATATATCCATCTTCATATCTAAACAAGAATTACGACAAATTACGATAAATAAACAAGAATTACGACGAGCTGGGGTTGTTATTTTGATAGTCACCAGGCAGTAATTTTTGAGGCAGGAGACCGGGACGCACTTCCTCATGAATTACCTATTGCTTTATTCAATATCATTTTAACCAGGTAGTGACTTAATTGCAATATTAATGTTTTAAGAGGAAATGTATTAATTAAAAATGTTAAGAGCCAACGTATTAATAAAGCTCTAAATCATTTTAAACAGGTAAACACATCATAAAGCGTGACATAACGAAAGAAAGGAAATGTAGTCGGTGCATTGCTTTTACATGAACACACCAAACGGTTTCAGGTCCCTAGAATATATTGTGTGGGTATGACATGAAACTGCATCCTGTTCTGGAGCTCTGGCAAATATGGAGTCACCCAAGTTGCCATTACCAGAGTCAGAACTGCTGCAGAGCTAATTCGATCGACAGGAAGATTCGAACAATGAAAGTTATAAAAAACAACGAATGCTTTATAATTCACTACTAAATTACTGCAAGTATTGAGCTCCATACATTTTGGGGCTTTTTTATGATAACCCAATCGTAAGTTGATTTCAAAGTGGAGATCGTAATGTCATTGATCTTTGCATCAGTGCACATTGTGTTCGTGTGACTTTCTTGTATTCGGTGTTTTATAAACATCAGCTACGACCCTGAATGTTACACCCTGATCTACTCTGGCCCAAAGTAGTACTACCTGTAAGAGTTCAATCTATGAATCAAATGGATTTGTTTGAAACCGCGTTTAAAATGATTATGATGTACATTAATACAATGGCTCTTAAAATATCGATATTGTAACTAGGTATGAAGTGTTTATACTTACTTAATTAAGCGCGTGGTGTAATGGTTAAAGTCATGGGAAATGGACTCGTCGCCCCGAGTTCAAATCCCGGACTTGGCAATTGCATTTCACTTAGCGCTAATACCCTTGGGAAAGGTATGAATCCTACTCTCCCTCCAGCTATGGATAAATAGTAGGGCAGACTGGGCTCTTTAACCGTGGATAGGCAAACAGGTTGCAGAGAAGGAAAACTCTGAATTCAAACCTGGTAAACTCCGCTTAAAAATGACCTTGTGTCACATCCTACTCGTGCGAGGTGTTGGTATATATATATATATATATATATATATATATATATATATATATATTTACTTAACTCCTTTGCTACTCTTTTAAGCAGAGTTAAGATGTTTTGAATTCGGGAGTTTCCTTTCGATTTTTCTTTTTCTTAGACCGGCTAAATAATTCAGACTGTCCTACTATTTACCCATAGTTGGGCACCAGCGCGAAGTGTAAATCAAACGGCTTTGTCCAGGATTTGAACTCAGACCGCCGACTACATGACTTAGACGGTAGGCATTATACCACGTGACTCCGCAATATGAAGTGTTTACATGTTTAAAATGATTTAGAGCTTTATTAATACGTTAGTATTGAACTACATTGAACTTTATTAATACATTGTCTCTTAAAACGTTGGTATTGCAACTAAGTATGAAGTGGCTACCCTTTTAAAATGATTGTGAACTTTATCAATAAAGTGGTCCTAAAAAGATTGATATCTAAACTAAGTATGACGTGTCAGTCGGTAGAGCGTCAACCAAGGAACCACAAGGTTCCGGGTTCGATACTGGCAATCGCCGACTCAGCTTATGAGTAGTACAGGGATCTGTGCTGTAAAGTAAGGAGCTGATGGTAGGCGTGGCGCTCCACCTCAGATGCAAAAAAAACAATCTCCTTGGTCTAGCGTTAGTGAAAAGGGGATAGATTCCCTCGCTGTCTGGTTGATACCGACTATAGGCAACCTCGACGACTTTACTTTTTATGACGTGTTCACCTGATTGAAATGATTGTGAAGATGAATTTTGTACCGTATATTACTGGAGATCATAATTGTTAAACTAACTTCTTTGGCATAAAATAATCCAATAAGGTTTGACATGCCGTAGAACCCACTAACCAACCGAGGATATATGATTATAATCTTTGTATGGAATTTTATTTGTTTTTAATTCGGTCTCAATTTCTTTGTTTAATGGCATTTCAACCTTCCTAGGTTATTTAATTACGAAGCCATCGTTGTAGAATACCAATAGTGGTACTATTTAACCCATAGATATGGAATTAAAGAGGTTCATACCTTTCCCATCAGTATTAGTCCGAAAGTAAATGTAATAACGAGACTGGAGCTCATGATTACTTACTACGATGTTGCAGTTCAGCACGTTAACTACTACGCCACGAAGACTCCCCCATATTTCTATCCAAAAGGATGTTTTTTAAATGGCTTTCTAACACATGTTTTCCAATTAAACGTTTAATTGGACCAAGTCACTAATAGGCACCCTGACCCAGTTTTGAAAGGAACTGAATTTTGCTTTTCACCGGTTCTTAGTAAACAAAATAACAACATTATAAAAATTATTATAACCTTATAATATACTTTTTATAGTTTTAATCATTCCCGTGTTAAACGAGTCTTTCGTTTAAAATTTTTATAATTAAAAAAGAATTGCTATTGGATTAACAACAACAACATGAAATAAGTAATTAAAAAAAAGTGTCTTTAATACAAAAATATGTCTTTCGTTTATAGTTTTATAATTTTTAAAAATTGCTACCGGAGTAACAACTTCAACATGAAATAACTAAAAAATTTATCAGCTGTTGATTTTGTTTACTAACAACCGGTGAAAAGCAAAATTCAGTTCCTTTCAAAACTGATCTTGGCTAGGGTGCCTATTGGTGACTTGGTCCGTTTAATTTATATTTAGAGATTAATGAGGATATATTTTTTGTATTGGAGTAATCAAATTAAGATTCAACCCAAGCGGTTGGTATTTGTGTGGTCACTGGTCCCGTAGGGGCGCTGCTCATATAGCATGTCTTGGGCAGGAATAACCTGCCGGAGCCCATCGCTCTTCTGGCTGCTAACCAAAAGTACATAAATCCAGGAGACCAGAATTTCAACCGCCGATTTTATACTTCTACATCATTATTGCCAATAAAATGTTGCAATTTTATGTTTTATATGTAATTTAATTATTCTTTAGATAAATTTTAGATTATCTAAAGAATGTTGATTAAATAACATTACAGCATTTTATACTTTCGGCTATTTTTCAAGTCAGGAACCCAGAGTGAGTGGTCTCAAGGCGTGGTTGGTTCAGGATGCAAAGGGTTAAATATAAATCGGTTTGGTTTCGGTTTGGTTCCGTTTTTTAATGGCATATCAACCATCGTGGGTTGTATAATGTCCAAACCATCCTTGTAGGACAATAGTGGTACTATTTAACCCATAGGCGGGGGATATAAAGGGGCATATACATTTTCCACGGGTAATTTTCCGAAAGTAAACGTAATAGCGCTGCTAGAGTTCGAATTCGCTTACTGTCCAGTACGTTAGCCACTTAAAAAAAAAAAAATTTAATAGATCACTAATTAGGACTGAACCTATTCTAATAGTGACCACACCCAGCAGAGTTTAACAGGTTTGAATTCAGTTTTCTTTCTCTTAGAGTGGTTGCCTAACCAAGGATAAAGAGCCCAGTCTGCCCTACTATTTACTCATAGCTGGAGGGAGAGTAGTTGGATTCATACCTTTCTCAAATGTATTAGCGCTATGTGAACTGTACCCTCGTCCAATATTTAAACTCTGACCGACGAGCCCATTTCCTATGACTCTAACCATTACACCACGTGCTTCCAACTACACAAACGGAACTATCCCAAATATAAATCAAAAGTTGTAATAATATATAATGAACTAAACGCGCTTGGAAACGAACGAGGAAGCAGATTGTGTTGCGCCATTTTATAAAAGTGATGTAATGAATATGTAAATACCTTGGTGCCCCCTCACTATAATCTGATTGGACAGTGTCATCTATAAATATTCGACACTGGTAGTACAAACACCTAAGCTTAAACCTAAGCCTACAAGCCTAAACTTACTCTCTCTAGACCTGACCATCAGATGCAGTGTCATATCTAGGATATCGCTTTTTTTTGGGGGGGGGGTGAAGGGTTTTACCCCTTTTCAAGGGACACAGTCGGCGTGTTCTAAGTCCACTAACACGGCGGGCTTTTAATATTAACAAGAAAATTTAAACTTTTTTTTTGGTTATCAGATATTGTCGCAAATTTTGGGCCAATATAATTTTAAAACTTTAATTGAAAAAAGACTCGTAATTATGCTTTTAGTTTCTCTCTTTCCTTTTTTTTTTCTTTTCATTCAACCTTCCTTACTTTCTTCTGTCATTCTTTTATTCATATTCACTTCATTCCCTTTTCCATTTTCTCTTCCTTCTTTTCATATATATATATATATATATATATATATATATATATATTGAGGATATGTGCTTAATTGAAGTCATACCTAATTTTGAAAATCAATTAGTTAATAATTAATGAATTTTAGGCGGGCATATATGTTCAAATGTAAGGCTAAACAAATCGAGAAAATGTCAATCCCTAAATGTACATTTCGACCTATTAGGTTATAGACATGGGAGACTGCTCCGTGTGTGACTCGAAACCTCGACTGCCAAGTCATACACGGAGCAGTCTCCCATGTCTATAACCTTGCTGATGAGACCTAATAGGTCGAAATGTACATTCAGGGATTGATATTTTCTCGATTTGTTTAGCCTTACATTTGAACATATATGCCCGCCTAAATTCATTAATTATTAACTAATTAATTTTCAAAATTAGGCATGACTTCAATAAAGCACATATCCTCAAAAAATTTTCGGCTAAAAGCCATATCAAATAAACATTGTTTGTTTACTACTCTCTCATATATATATATATATATATTATTGTGTGTGTCTTATACCTTTTCCTTTCTGCAGTCACCCCTCCCCCTCTCTTCTCTCTCTCTCTCTCTCTCTCTCTCTCTCTCTCTCTCTCTCTCTCTCTACATTCTTCCTTTCATCTTTTTTCCTTAATGTCCAAAAATTCGTTAACCGTCTCTTTAATGCAAGTCCCTATTAAAACACTGTTTCAAGGCAACATAAAATCATTCGCGAATTTCCCGTTATCTATATAGTTATTTACTAAGCTTAGGTTAGATGTGACACAAGACCAGTAGTATGGGATGCCCAATGAGAATCGAACTCACTAACGATGGTCTGCAAATCTAGCTTGCTAACTATTACACCACGTGAGGTGCCCCCCCCCCCGTTACCTATATAGACTTTAAGAGTTATTTTAGCTTTTAAGCGAACCTACCGAGGGGCGGTGCAAAATCCCCTTAACAAGGACCTCGAGCACCAGACAATAAACCCAGCCCTTAACCCTTTTAGTCGAGGGTAGGAGCAAGTGCTGCTTGAGGGTAAGGCACCATGAGGCTAAGCAAAGTACTAAGTTAGTAAACTTATAGCCAGGTACAAGGACAAGAGTAAAAGACGCCTAGTGAGGACCGAGCTTACTTGCTTATGAAACTAGCTAATTAACAATTGCTCTATAGCCAATCACTAAGTAGCTATTTAGTAACCTTATATGTATTTACCAACACCTCCGCAAGAGAAGGATGCGACACAAGGTCAATTTCTTAAGCGGAGTTTAACAGGTTTGAATTCAGAGTTTTCCTTCTCCTAGACCGGTTGCCTAACCAAGGTTAAAGAGCCCAGTCTGCCCCACAATTTACCCATAGCTGGAGGGAGAGTAGGATTCATACCTTTCCCAAGGGTATTAGCGCTAAGTGAAATGCAATCACCATGTCGAGGATTTGAACTCGGAGCGACGAGTCCATTTCCCATGACTTTAACGATTACACCACGCGCTTCCTAAGTAACCTTATAATAGTCTGACACAAGGTCAAGAATAAGGATTCGACTCCCGACAGAAGTAATAGTCGATGAGATTAATACTCTAACCACTACACTACGGTGAGGTACCGATTTAGAGCCATATGTGGAGGCGCGTGGTCTAATGGTTAGAGTCATAGGAAATGGACTCGTCGATCCGAGTTCAATTCCTGGATGAAGCTGTTTGGATTTCACATGGCGCTAATACCCTTGGGAAAGGTATGAATCCAATTCTCCTCCAGCTATGGGTAAATAGCAAGGCAGACTGGACTCTTTAACACTGACTAAGTCTAGGAGAAGGAAAACTCTGAATTCAAACCTGTTAAACTCCGTTTAAATAAATTGACATTGTGTCGCATCCTGTTCGTGGGAGGGGTTGGTAAATATATCTGTGGGTATTTATTAAGCTTTAGTCTTGCAAAAGTTACAAGAGAAGGGTACACAGTGTATAATACAGCAGTAATGGTTTAAGAAACTAATCTACCTATCATTACTTTATGGGGGGGGGGTCCTATTAGGCCCCCTATGATTAAGATATTAACTGCAAGCTAGGGAGGTAGAAGGCGCTTAACCCTTCACTGATGCCGGGAGCATCCCCATCACCATTAGAAGTCGATTCTCTATTTAATGTAGACATTGACAAAATATATTTAATAAGAAATTATATATATATATATAATATATATATAATATATATATATTTGTGAATGTTCCTTTGTCACCTAATAAATAAATATGTAAAACCTTTATATATTATCTTATTAAATTATATAACAGCTCTATTTTATATTGAGCACTCTACCAATAATACTGCCTTTGCTACACCATTCCAGCAAAAGCTGAAACAGTGACCATCTCACACTATAGTATATATATATATTATATATATATATATATATATATATAGTATGAACAAAAAGTAATAAGACAAACAGGAATATTTCTTATATGTTATTTATTCTCAACTAGTTTCGACCTTAGGTCATCGTCAGGAGAAATTGTTTTTAGATTTTTTCAAAGGGAGCATTATGGAAGAACTATAAAAATTGGCGTATTTTTGAGGGTTTGACATGCTATTAAAATCCGGGTAGAAGAGTGTGTTAGTGTTTTTATATATATATATATATATATATATATATATATATATATATATGTGTGTGTGTGTGTGTGTGTGTGTGGTGTGTATAAAGCAATGACGTGCCCAGCAGTGTTGTTCTCATAAGGGCACCTACAAATGAACAAACTGGTGTGTGTCGGCCAGCAAAAACCTACATCGATCAGCTCTGCACAGATACTGGATGCTATGCAGAAGACCTCCTAGATGACTGATAGGGACGGGGGTGATAACGACACGACTTGATGAGGAAAGTGTGTGTATGTGTGTGGCTGAGAGAAAGAAACAGAGCAAGACCGCATGCATAGCGTAACTACTACCGTCCTAAGGAAATTGAGTCGACGAACCGAGTTCATATCTTGAACAAGGCTGTTTGCATATGGCATGAATCCACCCCCTTCCCTCAACTCTTGCTAAAATAGTAGGGTAGACTGGGTTCTCTAATCTTGGTAGAGCAATTAGTCTAGTAGAAGGAAAAATGTTGAATTCAAACCGGAGGAATTCTACTCGGAAGAATCTGTGGCGAAATGGTGTATCATTCTTGTGCTATCAGATATACAAAATGTGTGGGTGGTTCTACATAAACCTTCGCCACTATAAACAAATCGCCTGTGTGGGTGGTCCAACGGTTCATATCTTCAACTGAATTGTTTGATCCTCAGATGTCAAGATCAACGGGAGAGTCCATCACACACACACATATATATTTTCATCATCAAGTCGTACAGACAGCACGGACCTCTGTGACTCTTCCTCACCACCCGTCCCTATCGGCTATTCTTTTCATATAAACAAAAAAAAGAAAACAAAGTTTAACCTCCATCAGTAAAAAAAAAAAAAAAGGGTGCAATTAGACTTACGGTGTCAAAACTAAGCAAAGCGTAATTAATAATCAACTTACAGTCAAGTCAAGTCGTTAAGCAAAGATGATCCTGTTCAATTTTGAGATGGGTGACTACTAAGAATCAGCAGGTACTGTAAGCAACCTGAGATCTGTGTAGCTGAGTTTAGTAATTAATAACTACACTGAAGTCACCGGTTCTCAGCAGCTCACCAAAGTTAAGCAGTACAAGCCTGTTCAGTACTTAGATGAGGGACCACTTAGAAATAGCAAGTACTGTAAGCAAACTAAGATCTATATATTTGACTATGTAAAGCTTAGTAATTAAGAACTTACACTGAAAGCATCGGTTCTCAGCAGGTCACCAAAGTTAAGCAATATTGAGCCTACTCAGTACTTTGATGGGGCGGCACTTAGAAATAGGAGGTACTGTAAGCAACCTGGGATCTGTGCCAATAAATAACAAAACAAAATACCGTTTGTTCTTAAAAATTTTCAGTGTAGAATCGTACGAATATTTGATAATTTAAAGAATAATTATTTAATATTCGTTTATTTATTATAAATAATTTCCAGACTTCTTTTTTCTAAATGTTACCAATTTTAGGGTAACCCGAAATTGAATTTCATTTGTTGGTTTTACATCCCAATAAAATAGTTTATTTGATAGTTTAGTTGATAAGCTCGTTAACCATTACTTCATTGCTTGGTGTCGTAGCTCCTTTGAAACTTGGGTTTATTTCTTAACTTCGCTAATTTTTAGTTAACTCAAATTTAAATTCAATTTGCGAAATTTCTATATAAATTCACCCTTTATATAAGGTATTTTTACTTGGGAATATCTCATTTTGGTCGTGTCCATGAAAACTGAATGGAATTATATATATATATATATATATATGTTATTGTAAGGGTTTTGCATATACTTCGCATATTATTATCAATAAAGTAAAAATCCCGGGTTTTCTTTTCTGAAGCATTAAAAGATGGTGGATGTCCGTGTTAAAATAGACCAACGTTTAAGAAATACTGTAGACTTATCAAGTGTGTCCGAATTCAAAGTGTAAGTGATACTGTAGTATATATATATATATATATATATATATATATATATATATATATATATATATAATATATATATAATATATATATAAAATTAAATAAATGCATGACAAAAAGACTGACTTCGGCATTAAGTAACCCAACAAGAATTGGCATGCTGTAAAACCAACCCAACCAAGCATTTATCAAATATTTATCCCGGGAATATTTCATTGTCTTGGCGAAAATGTAAATAATAACAAAGTAGTACAAATCAATAAAAATAATTTATTAAAATATTCACGAACATTTATTTTTTTATAAAAATACATTGAAGAAGGAAAAGAAAGGTGTATATATTTTTGCGTTGCTTTTGATCGCTGTATAACCACGAAAGATGATTAATTCCCATTAAGTTCACTCAAATATGGAATCATAATGAAAAAAGATTGATTTTTTTGGGTTTTTTTCTTTTCTTTTCCTCCGTTATTTGACAGAAGTTCTGAAACACTGCATGAATACAATGTTTGTCCATCGATTCGATGATGACCCTCAACACAATTTAATATTTGTCTGATTTTTATTTTTTAGGTGAGGTTTGATGATCTGTATCATTTGGAATTTACGGTCTGTTGTTCTCATCATTATTGTTATATACACAACGTTTCGAACGATGTCCGGCCTTCTTCAGGTGTTTCTTGTCGAACTCGCGAAAATGGCGCAACGGATACACATCTTGAGTTAATACAGTTCTAAGTGACAATCATCCTTAAGTTGCAGGTTGAATTCGGATGATAATGGACCTGTCAAGAGCGATGGTCGATAGTGTCAGATGGTCAAGGGAATCCATGCTATCAGCACGACTTGATGCTGATACGAATACATTGGACTTAGTTTTACTATAGGAATACATTGGAAAGGGTTTTTACTATAGGAATGTACTAGAAAATGTTTTACTATATGGTGTTAAGAAAGGAATGCATTAGAAAGGAGTTTACTATAGGAATACAAAGAATATAGTAAAGAAGGGGTTTACTATAGGAATACAAAGAATATAGTAAAGAAGGGGTTTACTATAGGAATACAAAGAATATAGTAAAGAAGGGGTTTACTATAGGAATACAAAGAATATAGTAAAGAAGGGGTTTACTATAGGAATACAAAGAATATAGTAAAGAAGGGGTTTACTATAGGAATACAAAGAATGCCCTGGAAAAATTTCTAAGTGACAATTATCTGTAGGTTGCAGGTTCAGTCCAGACCACGACGATAATAAAATAGAATACTAAACATAGCTTAATACTTGCACCTGGTAATTGTTGGCGGAATGAGAATAGCCTACTCCGGTGGCTTGAATAAAGGGTTCGGTTCGAAGTTCCGTCAAGGCTCCCGATTACGACAAGTTTGTGTATATAATAATAAAGATGAGCACAACAGTCCGAAAAATTCAAACGATACAAATTATCAAGCCTCATCTAAAATGTTCAGCCATGAGAAAACGTTTACGATGCACTGCTTAGTAACAGTTTGACCTTCAGATATTCATGGTGGAGTTGTAAAAAGAAATACTGAGAGCTGGACTTTGGTTTTGCGCTCCGCACATGGTGAGTCTTTGGTCTTTGTGATGACCGAGACTTCCACGCGGTTGACTAAGCTTTAGTTTCAGGACCGGAACCATAAATAACCCCATGGTTTGTCGTCATCTACGATTCTTTTCAGAAAGTCTGTATCGGTTTCTGTCCGCTGTATCAGATCAGTAAGTGGGATCATTCGGAACTTCTTCTCTGTGGTCAGAAATATGGAAAAAACATGGCTACAACTAGTCTCATATCCCCAAACCTTAAGCAAAAATAGCTTGACTTGACCCAGAAGAAATCCTTAACTTGTATCCGCTTTCATCATACTATGCGCTTTTCTGTGTTTCTACTGGTACCGGGATTACCTGGACGCTAGTCATTTTCTACTAAGGTCCTTCATTCACTATTCATTCAGCGGTGGTGCCAAAGACAATGGATCGGCTTCCTGGGATTGTTTAAGCTTTTCAACGGTGTTGGTGCCAGTATTGTCCAGTTTTATGCAAGGTTTAATGCAGACTCGTTGTTCAGAATTTTACAGCGTGAGAAAAAGTGACAGGCTGAAAAATAAATAAATAAATGAAGAGCTGAGGAACATAATGTCAAAACATTTTGACTAATCATCGAGACGAGTGGTTTCGAAAGAAAATTGTGAAGTTACTTTTGATCTTGCATATATATATATATATATATATATATATATAATACAAAAGAACAGGGTTATTTTTGTAGCATGAATATGATAGAAATGCATTACGAATGAGGAATAAATGGATTGTCAGTGGCCAGGAGTTAATGTAAGTGTTACTGACAGGATATGGTTATTATATGATATATAGATATAAAAAATTACCATAGAATTGCATTGAAAAGGAGGAAGAAAGGAATTTGCAGGGGTCAGGAATTAAGCTTTGCTGACAGAATAGGGCTTTTATAATATATATATATATATAATATATATATATATATAAAAAAAAAGATACATTTTTATAGAAATACATTTCAAAGGAAGGAGAAAAGGGTTGTCAGTGTCAGAATTATTACAAAACATTACTGAGAGAATAGGGCTATTATATGCGACACAGATAAAGATTTATCAGAGATATTTGGCAAATGAGAAAGAAAGGGATTGTCAGTGGTCAGGCAAGCAATATTGACAGAATAGGGATATATGTATGATAGTATATGTATAATAGGTAAAAAATTACCAGAAATATGTATGCAATACTATATATATATATAAATATATATATATAATATATATATATATATTAGTATTGGACAACTAAAAAGACTAACAATGAAAAAACTGAACCATTCTTTTTTATTATTAATAGAAATTTCAATAAAACTTCAATGGCTTAGAAACACTTAGGAAGTTGTTATTTCACTTGATTATTGTTGCCAAAGTTCCATTAGTTGTAGCGAAAAGTCATAATTTTGTATAGAAAAAAGAAAATTATCAGAAATTTATGATAAGTCCTTTACTAATGGCTAATAAGGTTGTCTGAGTTTGAGAGAGTTTAACTTGTGGCATACAATGATAGTGAACTGTCAATTCGCAATATTGCAAAAAAATTGAATCGGCATCAATAAATTTTTTTCCTAAAAATATATCAAAAAGAAGGTTATGACCTCAAGGAAAAACACTGGATCTCAAAAGACAAAAATTGTAAGGGAACTTTAATAATCAGAGAAAATAATCAATTCCTATGTGTCTAAGCCACTGAAGATTCCTTAAAGTTTGTGGAAATAATAAAAAATGATTCAGTTTTTTACTGTTTTTTTTTTGTCCAATTCTATATACTAGCAAATATATGCACCCTCCGGGTGCAAGTATTTAAGTTTTAATGTAATAAAATATTGTATTAAATTAGAAAGGCTAATGATACTAAATAAAAATACAGATAAAAAGATTTGAAACAGAGGGAGTATAATAAAAGATTTGAAACAGAGAGAGTATAATAAAAAATGGAACAACTGAAACTTACTCTTCCATCACTCTCGTCTTTCCTTGCTATTTTTTCTAATTTAAGTATTTATTTATAAGAGGAAGTAAAGAATAAAATGACAATTATTTTATCTTGTTAATGGATTTCATTTAAGATTCATTGAAGAGATTTTTGCTTATATTCATTAAAATAAAATCAAACAGTTAGAAATCAATAATACTAAGCACATATTTATTAAATTCGATTTTTTAATATTAATATGCAAATTAGCCTTCCCGTTCACACTGTAAACTGCTATTTTGTTGTATATATAAATATAATTGCATGTTGTCAGTATGTAGACATAGTTAACAGTATTAATAATGTAAGACTTTTATTAATAATTGAGGTTTAGATAAAAATAAAATCATGGAGAATGTGATGTCAATAACTAAGAGAATTGTGACTTGAGTAGGAATATAGTTTCGGTTACAGACAGAAAAACACACAATCTCCATTATAATAAGATATATATAAGTTAAAAGAAAGGAAATGAATCCGACAGTATGAGTATGAAAAGGTGGAATGAAAACATCACGCAATGCTGTTAAAGAGAAAACAATTTATACTATAATCATAGCTGATATTGATCAATATTTCGATTTTACAAAAATCATCATCAGAGCTCATTTACTCCGTGGTGTTTGTGATCGGAGATAAAAGTCAAATCAGTTCAAAAACAAAAAAACTTGATTTTGCAAAAACACCGCGGAGTAAATGAGCTCTAATGATGATTTTTGTAAAATCGAAATATTGATCAATATCAGCTATGATTATAGTATAAATTGTTTTCTCTTTAACAGCATTGTGTGATGTTTTCATTCCACCTTTTCATACTCATATATATATATATATATATATATATATATATATATTGATTATTTCCCTTTTTTCACTGTTACTCGAATTCCATGTAGCAAAATACACAATATTCCCATAGGAATAAGAATTTCTAATAAAAAAAGTACAAATAAAAATGATTTAATTAACGACATTAAAGAAACTTAAGATTGTTATTTAAAAAAGTATTTAAAAATTTGCAATCTTAGGTGATAAGCAATGCTCCGTAAAAGTTTTAAAAAAGAACAAATAAATGATGTCCCAAAGGTAAATTAAATTGAATCTCAAATACGTACGTCAATCTTAATTTGTGATCTGAGAAATTTGCGACTGGAGGTTTTTTGTTTTTTGTAAGAATATGGATATAATGTCTAATAGGTAAACATTTACAATAAAAATGAACTGGACAGGAGGAAGAAAGGGATTGTCAGGGGTCAAGATTTAATGCAAGTGTTAGTGACAGAATATGGCTGCTATATGAATAATTGATAAACATTTAGTATATAAATGCATGGAAAATGAAGAAGAAAGGGATTGTCAGGGGTCAGTAATTAATGAAAACAGGACCGAGAGAACAGGGTTATTTTTGTAGCATGAATAAATATGATAGCAATGCATTACGAATGAGGAATAAATGGATTGTCAGTGGTCAGGAATTAATGTAAGTGTTACTGACAGGATATGGTTATTATATGATATATAGATATAGATATAAAAAAAATTACCATAGAATTCCATTGAAAAGGAGGAAGAAAGGGATTTGCAGGGGTCAGGAATTAGGCTTTGCTGGCAGAATAGGGCTTTTATATATATATACCCGGCCAGAGGTAGCTGTTACGGTATAGCCACACTGATGAAAGGTGAAACCTTGAAACACGTATCTGTGGATTACTTATATATATATATAAAATAAAAAAAGACATTTTTATAGAAATACATTTCAAAGGAAGAAGAAAAGGGTTGTCAGTGGTCAGGAATTATTACAAACATTACTGAGAGAATAGGGCTTTTATATGCGACAC
Organism: Doryteuthis pealeii; assembly: GCA_023376005.1. Lineage (NCBI taxonomy): Eukaryota > Metazoa > Mollusca > Cephalopoda > Myopsida > Loliginidae > Doryteuthis > Doryteuthis pealeii. The sequence goes on from CM042155.1 coordinate 76,372,578, forward strand.
AGATAAACATTTATCGGAGATATTTGGCAAATGAGAAAGAAAGGGATTGTCAGTGGTCAGGCAAGCAATATTGACAGAATAGGGATATATGTATGATAGTATATGTATAATAGGTAAAAATTTACAATAAATATGTATGGCAAATGAGAAAGGGAGGTTAGGATTTAAGGCAAGTATTACTAACAAAATACGGTTATTATATAGTATACATAGATAAACATTTACTCTAGAATTGCATTCAAAAGTATAATATCATATATGTATAATAATATAGGTATAATAGATAAATATTTACTATAGAAATGCGTTGCAAATGAGGAAGAAATAGATTTACAGTGGTCAGGAATTAAGGTAAGCGTAAAGGCTGTTATATGTAAAATATATAAACGTGCACGAGGTCAATTTTTATGTGGAGTTTAACAAGTTTTCCTTCTCCTAGACCAATAGCAAGGGTAAAGAGTCCAGTCTGCCCTATTTACCCATAACTGAAGAGAGAAGAGTTGGATCCATACCTTTCTAAAAAGGTATTAGAGAAATGTGAAATGCAAACAGCCTTGTCCAGGATTTGAACTCATCTCGTCGTGTCCATTTCCCACGACGATAGATTTAATATATAATATATATATATATATATATATATATATATATATATATATAAATATAAACGTAAATATATTCAAAATTGAGAAAAGGGGGTTTCTGTTGTTTGATATGAATGAAAGCCTTATAGAATAGAGATAGTATATTTATAATAGATAAACAATAGAAGTGCATTGTAATTAAAGAAGAAAGGGATTGTCGGTGGTCAGGAATGGCGGCAGTAGTTGCTAAAAGAAAAGGCTTAATAGATATTTTGTAATCGGTGATAAACTTTTACTTTTAAACTTCTATTAGTCGTTATTCTAAGAGCAAAAAACAAAGATTCTCAAAAATTTCATGAATGAAATCTGGCAACTGACTCTTTGCCTACTTTAAACCTCTCACAGCGGCTCTTCTGCCACTGTGATCCTATTGTAAGCCGCTGAGAGTGCCTTTCGCTCGTGTCATTATAATTGAGCAGATGGACTCGGATTACAATAATAATGGAACTTTATTTGAATCGAATGAGTTCTGAGGTGAATAGATAGTGAACTTAGTTTCTTGGAGACCAATTATAAAAAAATAATAAAATTTAATAACCTACCCCTAAATTCTGATTTTTTTCTGGGGTCACAAAAATGTATTTCTATTTTTTTTTAGACGGGGTCAATCTAATTCAGAAGTGATTAAACGAATATTATTAGGTATTACTTATTACCAAATTCTGCTGCGCCGAAACTGTAATAAAAGAATATGTATACGTGATAGTCTAAAAATAAGTACACTTCTTATATTTATGTAATTATATTGGGTTTGATGTCCAATTTTTACCTTTAAATTGTATTCCAGAAATTTAATTTTGAAACCCTACATGTCCAGTGTAAAATCTTTACGTCACTTTACTTTAAAACGCAACAATTATCCCAAAAATATTCCAGATTTACTTTGAATTAATTATTCAAATTAACAGTAGCATTTCAAGGACCATTAAAAATACGAGGGTGAGTCAAATAGTAATACCATTTGGTTTAAGACAGGTATAATTACCAACACAGGAACATGTATAATACATCAAAATGAAACCTGTTCTTCAATGGATCACATCCCGATTCTCCACATTCCTATCGAGAGAAATGGTGACTATGTGGAGAAGAAGGGATGTGATCCACAGATGACCAGCTTCATTTTGATGGATGATACATGTTGCTGTGTTGGTAATTATACATGTCCTGAACAAAATGGCATTACTTTTTGACTCATAATTACATGATCAGTTCTGGGAGTCGCATTTCACAGGAAGTACCTACCTATCGTAATAAAATGGGTAGACTTAGTGGGCATATTGCAAAACTTTTGTTTCACCCTCGTATAAGGTGGAGACTGTGTGAAACTCTATAAGAGATCTACAAATACATGTGACAATTATTAGATGTGGTTCGCCAAAGAAAAAGTGATATTTGCTGACCGTTGTCGTCCAGCCTTTAAAGAAGTTATCTCCCCTTGGTATTCTGGAAACCACAAAGACTACTAACCAGCAAAAGAGGCCATAATCTGTCATGTCCAAATGTCATTGCCAGGGATTCTGGTATACAAATCCGGGGACTTGGTTTTCCACAACGAGTGAGATCCGATTGAAAAGTTATTAGTCCGAGAAGGTTCCAGAGTCCGAGAAGGTTCCAGAGTCCGAGAAGAAATACCCGAAGAAGATCGGAGGGCACATCAGCCGAAACGTTGTACAGATAACAATGAAGATGAGGACAATAGTCCGAATAATACAAATAATACTAATTATCAAGCCTCATCTAAAAAATTCCGAGAAATGAAAAGCTATTGTTCAGTCAATCCTGAACAGAGTTTTTTAACCGGTGTGCCGTGAAGGTTCCGTGGGTGTGCTGTGATTGTTGATGACGGTTGATCATCCTCTTATATTTTTATTCTATTACTTTAATATTTTTTGTTTTAATTTAATATTTTTGTTTTAATTATGCTACACTTGTAGCACATTTTCACTATTCCTTTTCTTTTAAAATCTAAATGATAAAATAATTATGTTTATAGATGGTGTACCTCGATCAATTTATTGCTCAGCTCATTGTGCCGTGAAATGAAAAAGGTTGAAAAACTCTGATCCTGAATAAGGTTGCTGGATAGTGATTAATATCTGTTGTTATTCGCCAATGTGTGTGAGCCTATCTGTTCTTGTGGGAAGACGATTAAATTTTTTTTTTGTTAAGTTTTTTTTTGGGGGGGGGGATTTTTTTTTTGGGGGGGGGCGGGGGTTAAGCCAGAAGAGAATATTGTTATCCAATAGTTTGTTCTTTTTTTTTTTAATTTAACTTGTCAATAGTTATTCATGGCTTAAACAAAAAGGTCCTTCTAGGCGAGCATGGATTCCGACCTCTCAAAAATCTATTGGTAAATCCATACTGACTAAGGACGCTGGATGCTGCTGCTGATTGACCGGTTTAGCTCCGTCGGTAGAGCGTCTACCTAAGAACCACAAGGCTACGGGTTCGATACCGGCCCTCGCCAACTAAGCGTATGAGTAGCACAGGGATCTGTACGGTAAAGTGAAGAGCTGATGGTAGGTGAGGCGCTCCACCTCAGACGCCAAAATAATCTCTTTAATCTAGCATGCTAGTGAAAAGGGGATAGACTCCCTCGCAGCCTGGTTGATACCGACTTTAGGCCACCCGACGACTTTACTTTTTTACATAAAAATAGATAGGAGTGACCCTATGACTAGCACAGCGATCTCTTGTTCATTGCTGTTGGAGAAGAATAGCTAATGGGGGTGGTCATGTAGAAAATAGTCTTTTGTAGCTGAAAACTTGCTCTATTCAGCGGTGTTATTGGGATTCCTATATCTGTTGTAGTTTCCATCAAAATAAATAGGAGGCAAGAACGACCCTCTTATGATCCAGGCATGTAAGTGCTTATTAATGACTGGCGAAAATGAATAACTAATGGTGGTGACGGTGAGAAAACAGTGTTTTGTAGCTGAAAACTTGCTCTATCCAAAGGTGGTATTATGCTTCCTGTTTCAATTGTAAGTTCCAAGGAAATGAATCGAGGCATTACTTTCAGAGCATCTCTCCAATGAGTGCAGGCTCTTGTTAATCACGATCAAGAATACATAGGCAATGGAGGCGAAAAGGTGAAAAATAGTGTTTTGTAGCTGAAAACATGCTCTATCCAACAGTGTTTTTATGCAGCCTGTATTCATTGTAGTTTCTATGAAAATGAATAGGAGGCATTACTTTCAGAACATCACTCGAATGAGTGCATTATGCTGTCTCTTGTTCATCGCTGTCAACAAAACATGTTTAATGTGGATGAAAAGGTGAAAAATATTTTGTAGCTGAAAACTTGCTCTATCCAAAGGTGGTATTGCGATTCCTATTTCAATTGTAGTTTCCAAGGAAACGAATAGGAGGCGTTACTTTCAGAGCATCTCACCAATAAGTGCTGGCTCTTGTTCATCACGATCAAGAATACATAGGCAATGGAGGCGAAAAGATGAAAAATAATGTTTTGTAGCTGAAAACTTGCTCTATCCAACAGTGTTGTTGTCTTCCCTTAAAAGTTAACGTTAATCTCAGGGGGTCATCCTCCCAGGCAACACCCGACCCCCTCGATTTAAAGGGGCAGGGCTGAGTTTATTTCCCGGTGCCTGATGCCCCCCCCCCTTCCTTGAGGGAGAAATGCCGACGGGATCAACGTATTTTTTGCACCCGCCTCCATGAGCTTCGGTTTGTGGTTGGTCCCACATTAATAGGGATTTGTGCCTAACCCGTACACGTGGGGTACGTGGTAAGTATTTGTCTATAGTTTCCGTAAAAACAAATAGCAGACATTCACTTAAGGCGCGACCGTCTTAGGAGCGAGGCGTGTAGGCTATTGTTAATGGCTGCCGAAAATGCATAGCCAGTGGTAGTAACTATGTGGTGGTAACCTTGTAGCTGAAAACTTGCTCTATTCAACGGTGTTATTGAGCTCCTGTTGTAATTTCCATGGAGATATTACTTTCGGAGTACCTCTGGTTGTTCTAAGAATTGATAAACTCCCGAAGATACGAACTTACGGCTCCGATACAGAGGTATTGAGTAGCTTTGTATGTGTTATGTGGAGTTTTGTAAAGCGATCCACGCTCCCGTAGTAGTGTGTGTTAAGCAACTCGTAAATAGAACAGGCATGCCCGAAGTAGAAGCGGTCATTAGTTCAAATCTCAGCGACTGTTTATTATGTTTTCGCGCTGTTTGTCACTGTCGTAGAATAACGTTCCGTGTGAGTAGTGTTTTTTTTTTTTTATCCTAACTCATATTACAAAGAAGAGAGATAGTACTAGTCAACATTATTAATAAAAAAATCTTTTTTTAAAATCAGTTTAAAAGATATAGGATTCATTTTGAGATACGAGTCGGGATCAGTCGGTTATGTCGATTCTGAGTGATAAATACTTGGAACAACAAAATATGTATCAGGAATAAGTTGAAAGCGAGAGGTCGCCGAAAACACCGAAATCACTGCTCAGGTCATTGGGAGAGTTGAGGTAGTTACATTGAAAAAATTACTTACAATAAGAGATACTTTTTTTTTTTTGGAACATTGATAAACAAAAAAAATCCTTAAAGTAATTATCTAGATTTGTCGAAATTGTGATTTTTTTCCCTCTCTGTCCTTTAATAGTAGTTACATTATATTATAGAATATGTATGCAAATACAAAAACTATTATGGGACGAGGTAGTAATATTATTTTCAGTAATCGATTTCAAAATACTGCACTTAAAAAAAAGAAGAAAATAATGAATTCCTTTCAAAGAGGTATATGAATTGAAGGTCCATTTATTAGGGCTCGGTGCAAATCTGATTTAAAGTTTCCTTTTGAAACGTTTGAAAGATTTGGTAGTTTTTGTTCTTTTGATATCAATATATCCAACAGCAGAACCGGTGATACCCTCACAATCAATGGGCTCGACTTCTTAATCCAAAACCATCTTCCGGCTTATTCTGCGATGGTTCTAATGGCCATCTTTTTGCACCCTGCAAACCTCTGACAGCCCATCTCAATTGGCCCACACAGAGCTTCGCCAGCCCTTACTTCTGTATTGTTCTATCTGCTGGTATTTAGCGAGCTTTCTCTCTTGAGTTTCCTCCAGGGTGTTTCTCCAGATGTTCTTACCAGAATACTTAAATCTCTCATAGTCACCTACTAGATCATAACGATCTGGGCGATGAATTGTCAGAATATATTTGGATTACCCAACAAAAAGTATAGTTGTTCCCCTTGAGGGTTAGGGCAGAGTGACCTCGTTTGACAGGTGTATTGTGAGGTGGGGGGGGGTCCGAGACTGGAAGTGAGATTTCGGATATGACACACGGACTGGAACACACGTTGAGCCTTTAAGTAACTGTTTTGGTTAGAAGCATTTTTCTACCCTGCGTTAGATAAAACCTTTGATTATTTCCAACACAAGGGTCCGCCTTTTTTATTTAGTGTTCATTATTTATTTGTACGTAAAAAAAATGTGTTGCTCACTTGCTGAATTATCTCCCGTGACAGGTGCATTGTGGGTCAGACAGACCGGAAGTGGAAATTCCGCCATATCACATGAATTAACACGACACATGATATTTTGGTCGCACACAAGTTGAGCCTTTAAGTAATTGTTTTGGTTAGAAGTATTTCTCTACGTTGCGTTAAATAAATCCTTTGATTTTTTTTTCAAACATCCGCTTTTTTATTTACTGTTCCTCATTTATCCTCAGAATGATATGATCGTGGGATTTTAATTTTTTGACTACTAAATTTTCCCCACAACTATACCAAAATTTCCTGGAATGTTTGTTTGTTTATAATTTTTTTCTCTACTAACTAGTGTGACATTATTTTTTCCACAAGCTTGTTGTTGTTGTTTTGTTTTTTTGTTGTTTTTTTTGTTTTTTTTGTTTTGTTTTTTAGGGGGTATATGTCCGTATATTTGTTCTAAATACTGAGTAAATGTTTTCTTTCGAAACATAAGTAAACTATAAATGTTTATTTTTAGTCAATACGAACCGGATAAAAAAAAATGAAAAAAATGTTAAATCTAGCGGCTACAAATTCTAAAAAAAAACAATGCATATAATACACAAAATAGTTTACCCATACGCTGGGTATTTTCGTTCGTATCTTGTGGAAGGTTCTTTCATTTTTCCCCAGCTTTATTTCTATTCGATCTTTGTGAAGCGCTGTTGGCCAGTTGTTGTTCTCCTTGTTTTGAAATGTTGGTAGCTTCATGTTTAGCCACCTTCCTCCTAAGTAATTTTGCTGGCGTTTCTCTCCTGTTATGAAGTATTGGGGATTTCCAGTGCGAGTTCGAATCACGTCTTCGTCACCATTTTGGTATTTTCTGCGTTCTTATCTTCCAAATGGCTCGTCTGTTGACACTCGTGTCTTATCGTATATTTAAGATGTAATTATAATATAGTTGTAAACATAATTAATTAGTAAGCTTAGTTTTCTTGTGGCACGGGGCCGGAAGTATGGGACACCCAGTGAGAATCGAACTCACTGACAATTGTCTGCTAATCCAGCTTGCTATTCATTATACCACGTGCGGTACCTAGGTCTAGCTTAGATTTGGCGCAAGACCTCAAGTATTGGGCATCCATTGAGGATCGAACTCACTATTCAGTATCTCCGATATTAAGCTTGCTAACCGTTACACTACGACGATACTGTCATGTAATTGTGAAGATTTCTGTTCGTTCTGTTTCATGCCTTTCTTCGTATAAAGCTGGGTTGGACTATTCCACTTCTTGTGCTAGGGGTGGTTTGATACAGTATACGCTTTTGTTTGGTTTTGCCTTCAGAATTTCGTAGCCCGAACTTAGAGATGCGTATAATATATGAGTGTGTGTTATACACGAATAATGACGATATTTTCACTGTAAATTTTTTAGCAAGTCTTTAAGCACCGGGACATTTGCTATATGTTGGCATCCTTCCCTCTACTAAAGACGATGGCGTAGAGGCCACTTTTTTTTCCTGCAACTGTGTGAGTGGTTGAGTGGCACAATTTTGAATGGCAATATCTGGAATCTCTGGTGCAGTGACTGCGAACACTTCGAGTGGCCAGGTTGGATGCCTTTGTTAGGTCCGTCAGTGCGGTGCAGAGTGGCATCCGCTCTCCCGGCACCCTTCCTGCAATTGGTTGCTCGGAAGTCACACTGTGTTCCTGGATAGGTGCAAGATGCAAGGTCTGCAGATCATATTTTGTGCAGTTCTTCCAATTATCAATCAAGAACATATTGGTTCAAATCCTGGTTGGTGATTGAGGTAGATAGGTATTTCCAATCTGAGTCACTGGTCGATGTGTAAAAAAAAAAAAAAAAAAAAAAAATCAATGTTTCCAACAGCTGATTTTTTCAAGGCAGCCAACCTCTCCTCATTTGGAAGATTGTGTTGCGCCAATCTTATTCCCCAGTTTTATTCATTTGCTTCAATGCCAGACTTAAGCCGAGTGTAAGTTAGTCTATCTTAGCTTCTGATGCATACGGATCCCAAAGCTAGAAACGAAGAACAGGCACCCAGTGAGGATCGAACTCGCAATCAACAGCCTGCGAGATTAAAAGACTAAACGGCATTTTCCTTCAAATATATTCTTCTCCATCGACAACTCAGTAAGAAATCCATGGCCAAACTAGAAACGTAGAGTGAGTAGAATTATCTACTACTCTGACGGTTCATCGTAGGTTTGAGTAATTCTCCTTTTAAGTCACCATAATTGGATAAGGTGCGAGGTCAGGGGTCACAAATTCAGGTCATCCAAATGAATAGCAAACTGCGAAAAGAAAACAAAATTTGTTTATCGACATGAATAGAAAAGTCCAAATCAAATAATTTTCATATTATAAAAAATCTACACATTTTTATTTCAAATAACCATCATGATTTTTTGGTTTCAAAGATTAATGATTTCCTTATCACAGTTGAGTCGACTTATACACGAGTATATACAGTAAATATGACTGAAATTCATTTGTTCCATTGATTGCTTATATAGTGTCACAACAAATGCTAAAAATATCAATAGAAATTCGTTTGAAATCATTTTGTTATAGAAATTTATTAGAAGTCATATAAAATTAACAAATACATAAAAGTTTTCTTTTACACACACACATTATATATATATATATATATATATATATATATATATATATATATATATATATATATATATATATATATATATATGAAAAGATGGTTTTGACTAAACATATGGACTCGCCACTAATACATTTTTTCGCCGGAAATTTTGAAGACAGTCAAACACTTAGAAAACTTATTTAAACTTTCTAAAAACAATGGAGTCCCACTCTAGCCTAGAGTAGTAGTACCGGTTTTAGCCCTGCCGATGGAATATAAACTTTGCAAATACAATTAGTAGTCAACAGCTTATAAATTAATCAAATTAAATAAGCCATAATGGGTAGATATGTGGTTAACCAAATAAACCAAACCGATACAACCAAACATATATATATATATATATATATATATATATATATATATATATATATATATATATATATAATCTGTTTAAAATTATAGTAGTCTTTATTAATACTTTGGCTTTTAAAACGTTAATACTGCAACTATGAAGGAAGTTTTTATCTGTTTAAAATTGTCTGTATTAGACAGGAATAGTTTATATCATATAACAGTATGTAAAGAAATAATTCTATATATAGAAACGTAATTTAAAAAAATGCAATGAAACGTTGAAAATATAGTTATGATTGTAATCAAGCATTTAGAAACGAATCAAATTTTAGCATTAAATAACACATAAGGAGTTGATATGCCGTTAAACATACCAAACTAAGATACTGTTGTAACCTAACAAAGGTTACAAAATGAGAAATAACCAAACTGAGGTTGGAAATGAAATGGAATCTTTATAACATTAACAAAATACAATACTCGCCAGCGGCTTGAAGAAGGTAAACCACTGCTAGTGGTATAAGACTACGCAGTCAGCATAATGCTCTCATATTTATGAGGATTGGTACATACCCATTAATGTTCATAGGTAGGGTATATGACAAAGGTTACTAAATGAGAAATAACCAAACGGAAGTTGGAAATGAAATGGAATCATTATAACATTAACAAAATACAATTCTCGCCAGCGGCTTGAAGAAGGTAAACCACTGCTAGTGGTATAAGACTACGCAGTCAGCATAATACTCTCGTATTTATGAGGATTGGGACATGCCTATTAATATTCATAGGTAGAGTATACGGGGATTGGGATACACCCATTAATGTTCATATGTCGGGTATATAACAAAGGTTATTAAATGAGAAATAACTAAACGGACGCTGGAAATGAAATGGAATCATTATAGCATTAACAAAATACAATACTCTCCAGCGGCGTGAGAAGGTAAACCATATACCCCAGGTAGGGTATATAACAGATACCTAGTCAGTTTACGGCATTAAATAACCCAACATGTGTTAATATACCCTAAAAACCAAAACGCACGTTGAGAAATTAAAAGAAAACCGACTTTTAAGAAAGACAGTAGCACCGAATATAAAGTAGCCTTAAATATTAACTTAAAAACAAAAACGAAAATGAATGAAAAACAACCAGATTCCTCGGCTGGAATTAAATCGCTGACTTGATAGTAATTAAATTATAGCGCAAAGGATTTAAACTGTCACTTGGAGATGAACGGAAAAGCGAAGCCTTAGAACGAAGAAAGAAAAAAAAAAAAAAAGAAATTCTTAAAAAATAAGGCAAAACGTTTGACGAGGGAAAGAGAAGTGCGATAAGAAGCAGCCCCGACGCCATATTTGGGTGTGGTGAATGAGCAAATTGACGAGAAGCCTTTGACAAGAGACGAGAACGACAGAGGCGCGAAAGAGACCAACCGGAAGTTGTGACAAATGGAAGACGCGGGAAACGATGACTGACATTCGGAAGTTTGACAACATTTTAGACACTGTATCATAATAGACAGAACCGATAGAAACAAGTTTAAATAGCATTAATGTCCAATTATCATTAAGATTATAATACGCACGCATTTATTTGTTTTAAGACCAAAGTATTTTTGATATTACGTTGATAGAAAGTTACTCAGCGATAGGACAAAAATACCCAACGGCATCTCTAGCACATTGAAAATCTTAGTGTCTTTAAAATTCACTCAACTGTTTACGGTTAGTATGCGGGCCCGGGTTTATAAAGGGGCAAGGGGGATAATTGCCCTGGGGCCCCTACTTGATGGGCACCCAAACTTCCTTTATAAAATCTGGGATAATCATCAAATTATTTATATGAAATTTTCAGATGAGGCTTTATAATTTGTATTGCTTACGGTCAAATCACGTTGAAAGCACCGGTGATCCTGTTTTGTACTCAGATGGGTGACCATTTAAGCAAACAGCAGGTACTGTAAGCCAACTGATATTAAAATGACTTGATTCAATATTAAATGACTCAAAAAGGGTTGATATAACTTGTTAGGGTCCCATCTATGGGATGGGTGACTATTTAAGCAACAGCAGGTACTGTAAGCCAACTGATATCAAAATGACTTGATTCTGCATTAAATGACTCAAAAAGGGTTGATATAACTTGTTAGGGCCCCATCTATGGGATGGGTGACTATTTAAGCAACAGCAGGTACTATAGCCAACTGATATCAAAATGACTTGATTTGGCATTAAATGACCCGAAAAGGGTTGATATGACTTGTTAGGGTCCATCTATGGAGATGGGTGACTATTTAAGCAACAGCAGGTACTGTAAGCAAACTGATATCAAAATGACTTGATTTGGCATTAAATGACCCGAAAAGGGTTGATATGACTTGTTAGGTCCCATCTCTGGAAATGGGTGACTATTTAAGCAACAGCAGGTACTGTAAGCAACCTGATATAAAAATGACTTGATTTGGCATTAAATGACCCGGAAAGGGTTGATATGACTTGTTAGGGTCCCATCTATGGGGATGGGTGACTATTTAAGCAACAGCAGGTACTATAAGCAACCTGATATCAAAATGACTTGATTCAACATTAAATGACCCCAAAAAGGGTTGATATGACTTGTTAGGGTCCCATCTATGGAGATGGGTGACTATTTAAGCAACAGCAGGTACTGTAAGCAACCTGAAATCAAAATGACGTGATTCGACATAAATTGTCACACATGTTAATCTGCCTTTTCAGAAAGTTCCAATTAAGAACACCATACACAACCACACAGACTTTCCCAAATTATTTCATTTTGATCTATATGCTCCTGAAACACACAAAGGAAAAAAAACATTCTCTAAAATGGAAAATACAAAAATGCTTATTTGAATATGTGGGAAAAAAATCCTTATTAGAGATTAATACTTTTAGTGGGTTTTAGTATTTTCTAAGAGTTTTAAGAATTATTTATGTTTTGTATATATTTTACATGGATATGGTGTCATGTTTTACTCCTCAATTAGCACTTCTGTATGACTGATGATACTTAATAGTTTGATAGACTTTCTATTTCCTGTTTATTTTTAAATGTTGTAATGACATTCTCAGTTAAAATATATTCTATAAGATTCTTTTGTCAAGTTTTATTCCACAATCAACACTTCTGTATGACTGAAGATACATAACGATACAATAAGTTGATATGCCGTAAAACAAATAAAACAAAACAAACAAAACCATAATTGGTATTATTTAGATTTTTCGGACTGTTGTCCTCATCTTTGTATATATACAACGTTTCGGTCGATTACGACATGAAGGCTCCCGAGTTTGAGAAGAAACACGTGGAGAAGGCTGGGGCGGGCACATCGACTGAAACGTTGTATATATATATATATATATATATATATATATATATATAATATAATAACAATAAAGATGAGGAAAACAGTCCGAAAAATCTAAATAATACAAAATAAGTTTTATTATTGAATAGAAAAAATGGTGATTTGCTGTAAGCTAAAAAGAATTATATCACTTTGTCATATGATACAAACTGAAAAATGGAGTAAAGTTTTTTCTTACAGTCAATATAATATAAAAATAAAATCCTAAATTATATATTTTTCTTTTAATAAATTCATTTTACTTCATTTTTTTTTATTTCTCATCTACATATCTATTAATAATGGAGATTCGCTTCCGGTTTTTGTCTGTAACAAAAATTACGTCACCGCTTACGTCACATTACCCAAAATAGTCATAACATAGAATAAAATTTATTCTACGATTTTTGGCATGTTCAAATTTTGAGTATATTTATTCAATAAATACACTCAAAATTTGAACATGCAACATTAGACAGTCCTCATTGTTTTTTAAAACAAGTTTTAATAAATACATGACTGGTAGTATATACCTATATATAGTTTGTTTTATTTTAATACATATTTAAAGTTTACATTTCAAATTGTTTTATTTTTTAATCCTTTAATGAATTTGATGATTTTACTTACTTAGGGTAGAAACTCGCTGACATTGAATTTTTTACTCCCACCCCTCAGGCAATATGTTTCAAAAATCTATTTTTACATCGCCCGGAGGGTTTTTTTTTATTTTGTACTAGTTATTATAATGGAGATTGTACGTTTGTCTGTAATCGAAACTATATCACTACTCAAGTCACTATTCCTTTCTTATTTACGTCACATTCTCCATGATTTTTATCATTTTGAACATCAATTATTAAGAAAATTGTTTTACATTATTAATACTGTTGGACATATCTACATACTAATAACATGCAATTGTATTTATATATCCAACAAAATAGCGGTTTACATTGTGAACGGGGATGCTAATTTGCATATTAATATTAGAAATTTGATTTTAATAAATATGTGTTTAATATTATTGATTTCTAATTATTTGGTTTTAGCTTAATTTTTATGAGCAAAAATCTCGGGGATACAGCTTAAAAGAAATCCATTAACAAGAAAAAATAACTAATTTTATTCTTTACTTCCTATTTTAACTAAATAGTTAAATTAGGAAAAGTTAGCAATGAAGACGGGGGTGATGGAAAATGATAGATTTAGTTTCAAAGTTTTTTTCTATTTTTCGATTATACCCCCTCTGTTTCAAATAATTTTATCAGCATTCTTATTTAATTTGATTAGCCTTTCAAATTCAACATAATATTTTATTCCATTAAAACTTAAATACTTGCACCCGGAGGGTGCATATATTTGCTAGTATATAATAAAGTTTCGGTGCCTGTCTGCAACCGAAACTACGTCATTCATTACCTCACAATACCATCAGGAATTTCTAAGTTTATCAATGAGTATTTAACTTATAGTCAAAATCATTAATACATAGTATGAAAAACAACTCTTTATTGAATATACTCATAAATTCAGTATGCAACATTAAACAGTTTACATTGTTTGTTAAAATAAGTTTTTATAAAGATATGCACGATATTATCGATTTATATATATTTTGTTTTATTTTAATATATATTTAAAGTTATCTGACGAAGAGTTTTACGAGAAAATTATTTACAAACAAGAAATCGTCACATAATGTTCTTCTATATAAAAGTTTCTTTTATTATGCGGCGAAAAAAAAACTGTCTGTTCTGATTATCGTCTATCGTAAAATTTGGTTTTAACACCTCCCAAAAGAAAATATTTCAAAGATCTGTTTACATTTTTTTTTTACGAAAGAACGTGTAACTAATTTAATTTCTATCTTGAGTCAACTTGAGGACCCCCTAAACCGAAGTGCTTCGGCCCCCAAAATCTAAATCCGGCTCTGTTGGGGTGTGCATACTCTTCTGATAATTGTTTGCGGAAAAGTTTTATTTCTCTTATCAATATCTATTTGGTCTTTTTATTATATCTATCTGCCTCTATATTCCAACACTGCCTGTCCCAGAGATTGACCTCACGACTTATAAGGAACTAGTAATTTTATATTCTAATCCATTCAAGTAGTAATCTTGTCGGTGAGGCTTAAAATACTCTGTGTCCTTTGCAGAGTGGTAAAAAAGGGGGATGTCCCGAATATGACATTAAACTACATTTGATAGTGAATCTCAAGTTCTGAAGATCTGGGAATGGAGAACACCTTCATTTCCATTACTTTCAGGTACACATACTCGAAGTGGAACTGGAAGTACCTGTAAGAGTTTTATCAAATAGATCCGTTTAAAAAATATTCATATTAGATAAGACCAAAAAGCTATTAAGAAATAACTACACAAAAATGAATGTAATTCTCTAACCTCTATGCATAGAATAAACCTAGACTGTTTGACATGCTATTAAAATGTCTTCAATATAGCAGTGTTCAGCCTATTGATCGGCTGCCCTGTTGGCTGGGGCTGAAAAATACGCCTGCACCTCTTGTAGAGGGGGTAATACCCCTCACCTAATGGGGCACCTGTTGGTCGTGGGTTGCGACCCGTGAGACTTAAGGATCCAAGTGGTTGAGCTATCTATGATATGCAACACTCCAATTTGTTATTTATTATCTATGTATATATTTACCAACCCCTCCGCACGAGCAGGATGCGACACAAGGTCAATTTCTTAAGCGGAGTTTAACATGTTTGAATTCAGAGTTTTCCTTTCTCCTAGACTGGTTACCTAGTCATGGTTAAAGAGTCTAGTCTGCCTTGCTATTTACCCATAGCTGGAGGGAGAATTGGATTCATACCTTTCCCAAGGGTATTAGCGCTATGTGAAATGCCAACAGCTTCGTCCAGGAATTGAACTCGCGTTGACGAGTCCATTTCCTACGACTCTAACCATTAGACCACGCGCCTCCATTTATTATCTATATATGTTTAGAAGTGATAAGTATTTCTGGACAATTGAATAATTTGAACATTTATAATCAATTTATTGCTGCTTATCGTCACGAGTGTCTTGTTTGAATGTTAACGCAAGATTAGGCATTCTAAAATATGACGGACAATTAGAGTAAGGTCGTTGAGTTCAACAGTTGGAACATTGCGATAATTTACTATTATAATAATGATACTCTTGTTCATTAATCTTCCGACCGTTATCATCTTGCTACACCCTCTAGTGAAATATATATAATTAGGGAAACATTTTAAATTTAAGTAAAGAAATAACAAAAGACTTAGAGATTTTGCTTTATAGTCTATTTCAGGGAGGTTAGACAAAGTGTCTAACTCTCCCGACTCATCAGATGCGAATGATGAATTCTTTATTACTTTAAAGGCATTTGAAAACAGATTTTTATCTTTTATTTATAGTCCTGTGCTATGAATTCAAAACGAAAACCTTGATGTTGCAAAAAAGTTATGTTGTAGTTTCAAATATGAGCACTTCCGCCACACTTATCTCGGTAAAAAAAGACACTATGTCTTAGCTCCCTGAAATAGACTATAATGCTAAATCTCTAAATCTTTTGTTATTTCTTTACTTATATATTTGCTCTGTGACTCTAACATTAAGAACACACATTGAGCTCTCAAACTGCGTCAGGTTTAAAAAAAAAAACTCTTGTGTCGTAAGGAAGATTTCTTCTCTGGACTTTTTGATATATATATATTATATATATATATATATATATATATATATATATATATATATATCTCCATTTTAACTTAATAGAAACAATAATAGTAATACGTTTGTTCCTTAATCGTCCGACCGTTATCACCATGCAACACCCTCTGGTTAAAAATGAGACCGTCCAAATAATCCAAGATAAAATGCAAAAATCTTAATCTTGATTATCTGGTGTTGCTTATACGCTGAATTCTTATCTATTATGAGTGTTATCAACTCGGCTAAAAATTGGGCCATTCCGTCTTTATTATAAAGAAAGAAAGATTAGAAAAAGAATATGCTACTCAGTAAAATATAAGAAAAAAGAAAGAAAGAGTAGAGGAAAGATAAAGAGAGCGGGTGAGCACGCGGAAGCGATAATGCTAATCTGATTCAATCAAACATAATGAAAAGAAAGAAAGAAAGAAAGAAAAGAGTGAGAGAGTTAAATTAAGATTATTATACTTTTTACATATTGAACTATTTTACAATAGCTCTTTGGTAAACATATCAAACGTTGTAATACTTTTTTCTTTCTTTCCTTCTTTTCATTATGCTTGATTGAAACAGATTAATGTTATTGCTTCCGCACGCTCACCTCTCTCTATCTTCCCCCTCTCTATCTTTCCAACTCTTTATTGTTTTTTATTTCTTTATTTATTTCTTTTATTTTTCTGTGTAGCATGTTCTTTTTCTTCCTTTTCTTTCTTCATGATAAAAATGGAATTGTCCATTATTTAGCTGAGATGACGACACACGTGAGAAATAATAATTCGGCATATAAGTAACACCAGATAATCAGGATTTATATTCTTGCATTTTATTTTGGACGATTTTGAAGGTTTCAAGTTGATAACGGTCGGAAGATTAAGGAACAAGAGTATTAGTATGTAGATGCAATTTTATTTTTAGGTAAAGTGTTGTATTTATCTATTTTTGTTTCAATACTATAGAGTTTGGTCATAAATAATACCAAACAATATAAGTTTTTATTCTATAATTTTCCAATAGGAATTGATTTTGAAGATTTGAAAAAAAAAAAGAAAAAAAAAGATATACATAATTATGGACGATTCTCTGGGAAAATATTTTGTCAAAAATTGCTGGAAACTTTTTTGCATCATACTAATATGATTGAATCGACAATTTTGGTGAAATATGTAGAAAGCCTGGGAAAATACTTTGATGACTGAATAATGATGCTATGAATACGACAGAATTTTTATTCATATTGATTATTTATAATCCACGGAAAATTCTGGCAATAGGGGGAAAAAACAGTTGATCACTGCTATATTTGTATTCGAGCTAGATTTTAAAAACCGGTATTTTTAGACAAGAGTTCGTCTTTCTCTTATTCTTGCCCACAGACCACTACTTCATATCTCATCTCGAACTATTAAGTTTTTGTGCAGGGGGTTGCGTTCCAAACCAGAAAGATCATTCTGCCGGACATTAATATATATATATATATATATATATATATATATATATATAAACTTGATATATATATTGTATAATGTTTTTTGGAGGATATGTGCTTAATTGAAGTCATACCTAATTTTGAAAATTAATTAGTTGATAATTAATGAATTTAGGCGGGCATATATGTTCAAATGTAAGGTTAAACAAATCGAGAAAATTTCAATCCCTGCTTGTACATTTCGACCTATTAGGTCTCATCAGCAAGCTTATAGGCATTGTATAATGTATAAACTTGAAAAGCACCGGACGAAAGGGCTCTAGTTTTATATCAATAAAACAACTTTTCCCACTCTATTCCTCCTTTTTGTCTCCCACTCATTATCATTGTGTAGATCGCTTTACAGGATAGCCCTTATATATATATATATATATATATATATATATATATATATATATATATTATATATATATTAGAGGTACCTTGACTTACAACTGCCCAGCTTACGAGTTTTTTTTTTACTTACGAACTGTTGGTCGATTTTTTGCTTTGTGTTGTGAGATAAAATTTGAGGTACGGGCGAGCTTCGGACACACTTATGTTAATAATTTCAATAAAAAAATTAAGTTTCTAAAATTTTTTTTATTATTAAAAATGTAACAAAAAATAGGGTGTTTTGGGGGGATGGACAACGGATTAATGGTATTAAAGTTTATTTCAATGGAGAAAATTGATTTGATATACGAGGTAATTGAGTTACGAGCGGAATGAATTAAACTCGTAAGTTAAGGAACCACTATATAAGAGAGAGAG
Source organism: Doryteuthis pealeii (assembly GCA_023376005.1). NCBI lineage: Eukaryota > Metazoa > Mollusca > Cephalopoda > Myopsida > Loliginidae > Doryteuthis > Doryteuthis pealeii. The sequence continues at coordinate 76,390,968 of CM042155.1, forward strand.
AGAGAGAGAGAGAGAGAGAGAGAGAGAGAGAGAGAGAGAGAGAGAGTGTGTTGAGGAATACGATGAATAAATAAAAATTACATTCAATTAATATTTTGACTGTGAATTTACGAGGTTTCTTCAGATCAGATCTCAGCCCTGAAGAGCATTAAGCGAAACTTTTAGTAGGTTCGTCTGACTCATTAGATTTATCTTATATATATATATATATATATATATATATATATAGCTGTTTGCTTCAAAACAATAAAATCTCTGAAGAAGCCTCGTGTGTGTGTATGTGTACAGTGAAAAGGTAGACATATAAGGTAGAGGAAAAATATTCTGAAGAAGCCTCGTACATCCACTGGGAGTGAAATATTAATTCAATGTAATTGTTTTTATTTACTGTGTTCCTCAACTTTTACACTCATTTTGTCGGATTTTTCCAAATCTGTTATTTCCTCATATATCATGTATTAGTAAAAATATTCACCCTCCGGGCACGTACATTTGAATTTTTAATATAACAAAATATTATACTAAATTTGACTTGCGAAACTAAATCAGAACGCATATTAAAAGATTACATTTTTTACTATTTTAATTGATTTTTATATGAAATGATATATAGAATTGCTTTTAATACTTTTGAGAATAAAACAATAATATTTGAAATCAATAACACCAAGTAATTATTTGTTAAAATCAGTATGCAAATTATCCATACCCTATTCTATGTACGCCTTTATTTCTTTGTGATGTATCACACATATAGTAGGCTTTTAAATGCGTTAATAACATGGGATATTTTCTGGTAAATCTAACTCGGCTAGACTTTAATAGATACATCGTTAATAAATAAAATTATAATTAAGATTAAATGATAATTATTTGATAATCATTGAGAATATAACGTAAATAACTAATGGAATTGTTACATCGGTGATGACGTAGTTTCGGTTATAGAAACACACATAATCTCCACTATAATAAAATAGCAAATTAGATTATTGGGTTAAACTTATTTGAAACTGAGGGGGTATATTTTTTTTTTTAAATAGAACAGCTTGGATGCTAGCTCTTCCCATACCTCTCGGCTTTCATTGCTAAAATAGTTCTAATTGAACTATTTAACTAAATTAGGCAGTAAAGAATAACATTACAGTTATTTCTTTTTATTAATGGATTTATTCTAAGATTCATCGACGGTTTTTTGTTGATATTTATGGAAATAATACCAGCCAATTAAAAATCAATAATACCAAACTAATATTAGATAAAATTTTATACATCAATATACAAATTAGCCTTCCTGTTCACACAAACCTCAATTATTAACAAAATTGACTTACATTATCAATTATTTTGGCCTTATGTACATACTAATAACATGCAATTGTATTTATATATCCAACAAAATAGCGGTTTACAGTGTGAACGGGAAGGCTAATTTACATATTGATATTAAAATTTGATTTTAATAAATATGTGTTTAATATTATTGATTTCTAATTGTTTGATTTTATCTTAATGAATATGAGCAAAAATCTCGAAGAAATCTAAAAAGAAATCGATAAACAAGAAGAAATGACAGTTATTTTATACTGAAGAAGTTTTTGTTTTATTCTTTCTTATTGGTTATTCATCTTTTTTTTTTAAAGATGAAGGCGCGTGGTGTAATGGGTAGAGTCGTAGGAAATGGACGCGTCGAACCGAGTTCAATTCCTGGACGAAGCTGTTTGCATTTCACATGGCGCTAATACCCTTGGGAAAGGTATGCATCCAATTCTCCCTCCAGCTATGGGTAAATAGCAGGGCAGACTGGGCTAGGTACCCAGTCTAGGAGAAGGAAAACTCTGAATTCAAACTGTGTCGCATCCTGCTCAGCGGAGGGGTTGGTATATATATATATATATATATATATATATATATATATATATATGTGTGTATGTATGTATGTATGTATGTATGTATGTATATATATATCGACTAAAGATAAGAATTTATGTAGTTTATGAAATTTTTCGAAACACAAAACTTTCAAAGACAAAGACCTGTTTACACGAAAATGCAACAATCCTTAGGCGAAAATAAGTTAAAATAAATTAAATTAGAAGTTGTCGGAGTAGTCTATTGTCGGTATCATCCGGACTGCGAGGGAGTCTATCCCCTTTTCGCTGGTGCAAGACCAGGGAGATTATTTTTGCTGAGGCGGAGCGCCACACCTACAGCACATATCAGATTACCCAATCTGTGCTATTCATGCGCTGAGTTTGCGGGGTTCAGTATTGAAGCAGGAACCTTGTGACTCCGAGGCAGGTGCTCTACAGACTGAGTTAAAGCAGCCGCTTTACCTTAAATGTTCAAAATAGAGGAAACAAATTATAAACAAACACGCATTCAACTGGCTATAAAATAGAATTGTTTGTTACACACTAGTTAGTTTGGACCATAGATTTAACTTAAATTCAGTTATGCCGTCTCAAATATGGCGACGCACGTGGCCGACAACAACAACAAAAACAGTTGATATTTAGCTCTAGCGTATAATACGCACCCAGTAACTTTTGGGCAGAAAATATGGAAAAACAGTGCACCTTATACACAGATAATAAAAGTAAAAAAGTAAAGTCGTCGGGGCGGCCTAAAATCGGTATCAACCAATTAGCGAGGGAATCTATCACCTTTTCAATAGCGCTAGACCAAGGAGATTATTTTAGCATCTGAGCTCCTTACTTTACCGCACAGATCCCTGTGCTACTCATACGCTGAGTTGGCGAGGACCGGTATCGAACTAGGAACCTTGTGGTTTCTAGCCGAACGCTCTACCGACTGAGCTAACCCGGCCCCTTCACACAGATAATAACGGTACTAAATAAGGGTATATCAAGTAAATTAATAAGAAAAGATTTGTCAGATGTTAGGAATTAACAGAAAATATTACATTTACTATAGAAATTCATTGGACATTTAGAACAGAGAGACTGTCAGTGGTCAGAAATTAATTTAAGAGAAGGATTACTAACAGCATAAGTTTGTTATATGTTTAATTCAATTAATTAATTTTTGTTTTCTTTCTTTTTAGGAACTGATCTGAAATTACCGGCATAGTAGAAACCCAAAACACCAGTTCAAGCTTCCCTCTTCACATGTCCAAAACAAACAAAAAGTTGTTGTTTTTTTAAGAATAATTTGCATATTCTAAATTTCTTTCTTCTTTTCTGTTTTTCAGAAGACTGGCCGTCAAAACGAACGGGGGAAAAAAAGGTTTTAACTGATTAGAATCAAATTTCAACTGATAAACGAAAGATAAAACCCAAATGAATGTAATAAGTCTTTGATCGTATTTACAAACCATCTGCTACGTAACTTTCTACCAAAATATATAACGGGTAAATTTAATTTTTTTTTTTAAGTTAAAAAAAGGCATCCAACAACGGATTAATAAAGAAAAATTAATCTTCAAATTTTACATTTTATTCACATTTTTTCAAAGTATCCTGTGGTTATTTTTCTTTGAACACCATAAGAATGCAATCTCCCGCTGTTGTTTTTGTTTCTTTTAATCATTTATTTTTCTCTTTGGTGTCTTATTTATTAAATTAATCACAGAAGCAAGATATCTGACGTCTTAAAATTTAGTTTACTCGAAAAGGCTTTGAATTCTTTGTGCGCATGCGTATTATAGCGCCGTCTGTGAGACCTATTGGCCATCTGCTGTCTTGCTGGACGATTTGAGTATGGATAGCCATTTAATTTTTCCTTTGAATGACAGCAATTGTTTATTAGACATCCCAAGAATAGGCCCAAATGTTCCACCTGATGGTGAATCCTAAAACACGAATATACTTTTCGCTCCGTTTCAAATTGGTTCGTTTATGAAACGGAGAGAAATGAAATTCATCTCCTGATCAGCATATTTCTCTGTTTATTAGGTCTGATGCTAAACAAACAAATACGAAAGTGAATCTGTTATTTAAACTCTATAAAAACCAGGTCAGTGATTTATGCATTTCATCTCCTTTTAATACGTGTACATTTAGAAAATATTTGAATAAAACCTTGGCATTTATTTAAGCATTACACACAGCCGAACGCCCGTAATAAATGTACGCATGCGCAAAGACATTTTCCTTCTTGAAGAGGCTCTTTTTGTCATCTAATAAAATAATTAAGTGTTATAAAATCATGAAATGTCCCTCATGACCAATTTAACCAAAACGAATCATTTTTTATTTTGTATTTCAGAACTAATAACATTTTTAGTTTTCTTTTTCTTTTTTTTTTTTTAAATGTTATATTTATTTTTGGACGCTATAAGGGTGTTTAAATATTAAACGAGTTTTAGTTTCTTTGACATTTTGATAAAAAACATTAAAACTAAATTAAAACTAGGAATTAATTTAGCTTATTTTCGGGAATTATGTTAAAAATAAGATTTTGAATTTGACTGAAGATTATAGAAGATGATTAAATGGATCCCAAGTAATGTTAAAATCTATACTTAATTCTGTTGTAACATAATAATAAAACGTTCCCCCAAATCCTATGAAAATGTCCATATATATATATATATATATATATATATATATATATATATATATATATATATAAAGATAAAGGTTGCTTACCGGTGAAAATGGGCACGATCATTGAAGGTGTAAAATTCAGGGGTTAAGTCAGCGATATAACAAATACAAAGTGCTCAATACGGAGTAGAGCAAATTTATTATAAAAAAAATGAATATAAAAGAAACCTACTCGAGTTTCACCATAAGATCTTCAGGGTTAAATTCACTGAATTAATCGAGGTACCGATTAATTGCAGCCGATTGCACGTGTGTTCACTGAATAAGATGTTACGTTGGATGAGACGCTTATTTTCAAAAAATAATAAAACGTTCCCCCAAATCCTATGAAAATTTCCCTATATATATAATAGAGAGAGAGAGGGGGGTGGAGAGAGATAAATGCACACACACACATCTATATATGTGTGTATTACAAATAATTCTCACCTTTGTATATTACATACATGTATGCACATAAATACATGCACACACGTATACAGAGATAAACATACATATACACACATAAACAGAGAAAACAAATAGACACACATATACAGAAATACATATATATACACGGTGAGAGGTATATATATATATATATATAATATATATATATATATACAGAAATACATATATACACACGGTGAGAGGTATATATATGTGTGTGTGTGTGTGTGTGTGTGTGTGTGTGTGTGTGTGTGTGTGTAGCCATTTTTCCTCAATGCATGTTTGGTTAAAAAGAACAGACAAGGAAGAATGTAATAATTTTTTGAAAAAGGTTTTTCTTATCTACGAACAAAGAAACGTAAATCCGGGGATCGAATGAATATAGATATCATCCGAACGATTCAGCTTTTCGAGCGCTTTCCACTGTGTCTCCAGTAATTTTTTTTATAAAAAAATGGTACAATTTTTTTTTGTAGGATTTAAACAAGGTTAATTTGCATTGTCTGGGACCATTCAAAGAATGGTGCTAACTGACCTTGTATTTTAACCATTTTTGGACCGTCTCCATAGATTCTTGAATTTTATTGTTGATTTGGGGATTTCACATTTGGCGGGAAATTCTGTCTCGTCTAAATTTTTTGATGTTAAAAATTAAATTTAAAATATTTACAATATAATAAAATCGTTACAATAATGAATATGTATTTCAAATTTCTTGATCAGAATATGTATTTACAATACAATTAAAATATTTACAGTCAAAAAATTAACAAATTTTGTATGAAATTCAGTCTTTAATGTTATTAAGTCGATGTAGAGTCATATTCAATTCATATAGGTAATATCATAATTAATTTCAAATAAGTAAATAAATAAAAAGCACTCTATGATTAGTACTAGAAAATATATGCACCATCCGGGTGCAAGTATTTAAGTTTTAATGTAATAAAATTTTATATTAAATTAGGGTAATGAAACTAAAGAAGAATGTAGATAAAAAAAAATGAAACAGAGGGAGGTATAATCGAAAAATAAGACAACTGAAACTTAATCTTCCATCACTCCCGTCTTTCGTTGCTAAATTTTCCTAATTTAACTATTTAGTTAAAATAGGAAGTAAAGAATAAAATGACAGTTATTTTTGCTTGTTAATCAATTGCTTTTAAGATTTATCCCCGAGATTTTTGCTCATATTCATTAAGATAAAATCAAACAATTAGAAATCAATAATATTAAGCACATATTTATTAAAATCAAATTTTTAATATTAATATGCAAATTAACATCCCGTTCACACTGTAAACCTCTATTTTGTTGTATATATAAATACAATTGCATTTTATTAGTATATAGACAAAGCCAGCAGTATCAATAAAGTAAGACAATTTTATTAATAATTGAGGTTTAAATAAAATAAAATCATGGTGAATGTGACGTAAATAACTAAAGGAATTGTGACTTTAGTGATATAGTTTCGGTTAGACAGACAGACAAACATACAATCTCCAATATAATAAGATTTTTTCGGACGATCTCTACATTCTATCTTTTTTAATTCCTACATTCTTCTTTCTTCTATTTTTCATGTTTAAAACAACAGTTATTTTCTCACATATACATACACACACACACATATATATACATACACACACACATACACATATATACATACACACACACATACACATATATACATACACACACATATATACATATACACACACACATACATATACACACACACATACATATATATACAAACACATACATGTATACATATACATATATACATATACACATGTATACATATACATGCACACACATACACATGTATATATATACACATGTATACATATACACATGTATACATATACACATGTATACATATGTATACACACATGTATACATATACACATGTATACATATGTATACACACACATGTATACATATGTATACACACACATGTATACACACACATGTATACATATACATACATTGACATGTATACATATACATACACATGTATTCATATACATACACACACATGTATACATATACATACATTGACATGTATACATATATACACACACACATATACATACACACATATGTATACATATATACACACACACACATATACATACACACATATGTATACATATATACACACACACACATATACATACACACATATGTATACATATATACACACACACATATACATACACACATGTATACATATATACACACACACATATACATACACACATGTATACATATATACACACACACATATGTATACATATATACACACACACACACATATGTATACATATATACACACACACATACACACATATGTATACATATATACACACACACATATACATACACACATATGTATACATATATACACACACATATATACACACACATATACATACACACATATGTATACATATATACACACACATATACATACACACATATGTATACATATATACACACACATATACATACACACATATGTATACATATATACACACACATATACATACACACATATGCACACATATGTATACATATATACACACACACATATACATACACACACATATGTATACATATATACACACACATATACATACACACACATATGTATACATATATACACACACATATACATACACACACATATGTATACATATATACCACACACATATACATACACACACCTATGTATACATATATACACACACACATATACATACACACACCTATGTATACATATATACACACACACATATACATACACACACCTATGTATACATATATACACACACACATATACATACACACACCTATGTATACATATAACACACACACATATACATACACACACATATACATACATATACATACACACACATATATGTATACATATACACACACACATATGACATATGTATACATACACACACACACACATATGTATACATACACACACACATATACATACACACATACATATACACACATGTATACATATACACACATACACATATGTATACATATATATATATATATATATATATATATATATATATATATATAATATGTGTGTGTGTGTGTGTGTGTGTTTCTTTTATTGAAAATATTTGTATTTATTACATAATATTAAGATCCATCTTTAAAACAAAAGTAATTTTCTTAATAAACTCCATAAAATAGTTTGGGTGTAATATCCAAATAGAAATGAATTTACAATTGAATGTTACAACCAACCTTCTGTCTGGCACTTTATCGGATTCACTAAGCTAATTCATATTTAACTTGGATTAATGAAACAGTTTGTTAAAACCCGATTAAAAAAATGAAACCAAATACGACAAAAGTTTTCTGGTTTCACTAAAGTTAGATTAAAAGGAGGCGTATTTACTAGACTTGTGCTCAGACAACTAATTTGAAATTCAGATTTTAATGGTTTGATGAACGGTCTGGAATGAGAGGATTTAGAAATAATTTCTAAGTCTTTAATAAAAATAAAGATTCAAAATACATCTGAGAGTTAAGTTTAAGGACATGGAGTTTCAAGATCAGTCTCAAAACACATCTTTTGGTTTTAGAGCCGTATCATTTCTTAGGGTAATGTGTCTATAGCGGCCCATGCCTTTCCTATTCGTACATTGATAACGCTTTCTGTAGATGAGATATTACTGCCTAGGTATGTGAACTGGTCTTACTCATCATATGGAAATCTGGCGTCACTGATAATATAAAGCGAGAATTTTTCCAAGTCGTAGTTGTATCAGTGCTATTTGGCCCTAACAAAACAGTGTCCAGGGTATGATGTTAAACTGCATCTAGGGGTGAGGTTCCAATTTCGAAGCTCTGGAGAGTGTGGAGTACTCCTTGACCCGGAGTGGTAGTACCTGTTAGGGTATCATCTATGGGTTAAACCGACCAAAAGATGAGTATTAAAAAACATTGAATACCCAACAAAAATGAGCACAACAAAATGAGCAACTTTTTGATCTCCATGTTTCTAACACACGTGAGCATGCCAACAAAGTCAGAAAACAGCATAGCTCACATGACTTTTGGAAACATTTTTTCACGCTCAGAGTTGCCGAGGCATGGAATAAGCTGCCTGCATCCGTTGTGGGCTGCCGAAACTTTGCATCTTTCAAAGCCTCCATGCTTTCTGTAGTCCGCCAATACTCTACCTGATACCCCCATCCACACACATATGCACGCACGCGCACACATACATGTATATATATATTACTGTACGCTGTTCATGTTCCTGACACCAATACATTATTCTGTGTACTAGACATGAGACTTTGATGAGTTGTGGTGCACCTGAGCATTGTACACAATAAATTTCATTATAATATAATTTAGAGAGAGAGAGAGAAATTTAATTGTTATTATTGTAAAAAAAAACGTCTTCGGTATAAAATAAGCGAAGGGTTGACATGTCCTAAAATCCAACCAACCAACCAACCTAACAAAACACATTTAGAGAATATGGAAGCTGCACAAACATGATGCACACTATCCTAAACAAATCATGGAAGCAGCATCCCGCAAGAAAACAACTGTACAGTCTTCTGTCCCCTATTACACAAATCATCCAAACTAGGCGAATGAGATGTGTACATTCTGTTGAAGAAGCAAGGACGAGCTCATAAGTGACGTTCTCCTGTGGACATTTGATCAGTGGTTGTAGTTTAATGTCATACCCAGGACACATTCTTTTTTTAGTAGGTGGATCTTACTTCTCGGAAGGGGGGGGGATACAGTCCATCTATTCACAGCGCCTCTCCCCCCCCCCAGAGGACTAAAGAACTAGACTGATTGTGTGAGCAATCGAATGTATAGAATTGCTAAATGTTTGTAAAAATTTCACAGACGATGTATTTTGATAGAAAAGTAATTTAGAACAATGATATCTATTAATAATGGAGATTTGCTTCCGGTATTTGTCTGTAACAAAAATTACGTCACTGCTTACGTCACATTACCCCAAATCGTCATAACATAGAATAAATACACTCAAAATTTGAACATGCAACATTAGACAGTCCTCATTGTTTTTTTTATAAAAAACAAGTTTTAATAAATACATGACTGGTATTATATATCTATATATAGTTTGTTTTATTTTAATACATATTTAGAGTTTACATTTCAAATTGTTTTATTTTTTAATCCTTTAATGAATTTGATGATTTTACTTACTTAGGGTACAAACTCACTGACATTGAATTTTTTACTCCCACCCCTTAGGCAATATGTTTTTAAAAATCTATTTTTACATCGCCCGGAGGGTGTTTTTTATTTTGTACTAGTATAGATAATTTGAAATTTAATATGTTATATTTTCTTTAAATTTCTTTTCGATTTTGCATTAAAATATGAAATGGTGGAAACATTTTAAGTGTATTTTAGCTGTGTTCATGAGTGGCATAAGAAATCAATTTAAGAACTAAATTACACACCAGTGCAAATTATTTTACTTATATTTCTGAGATATATAGATAGGAACAGACTGAGTTAGAAACAGATTGAGATAGACATATAGATGGAAACAGATAGAAAGAGATAGATAGATAGAAACAGAGTGAGATAGAAACAGAGTGGGATAGAAGAGATAGATAGATAGATAGAAAACAGAGTGGGATAGAAAGAGATAGATAGATAGATAGAAACAGAGTGGGATAGAAAGAGATAGATAGATAGATAGATAGAAACAGAGTGGGATAGAAAGAGATAGATAGATAGAGATAGAAAACAGAGTGGGATAGAAAAGAGATAGATAGATAGATAGATAGAAACAGAGTGGGATAGAAAGAGATAGATAGATAGATAGAAACAGAGTGGGGATAGAAAGAGATAGATAGATAGATAGAAACAGAGTGGGATAGAAAGAGATAGATAGATAGATAGAACAGAGTGGATAGAAGAGATAGATAGATAGATAGAAACAGAGTGGGATAGAAGAGATAGATAGATAGATAGAAACAGAGTGGATAGAAAGAGATAGATAGATAGATAGAAACAGAGTGGGATAGAAAGAGATAGATAGATAGATAGAAACAGAGTGGGATAGAAAGAGATAGATAGATAGATAGAACAGAGTGGGATTAAAGAGATAGATAGATAGAAACAGAGTGGGATAGAAAGAGATAGTAGATAGATAGAAATAGAGTGGGATGAAAGAGATAGATAGAGATAGAAATAGAGTGGATAGAAAGAGATAGATAGATAGAAACAGAGTGGATAGAAAGAGATAGATAGATAGAACAGAGTGGATAGAAAGAGATAGATATAGAAACAGAGGGGATAGAAAGAGATAGATAGATAGAAACAGAGATAGAAAGAGATAGATAGATAGAAACAGAGTTGGAATAGAAAGAGATAGATAGATAGAAACAGAGTTGGAATAGAAAGAGATAGATAGATAGAAAAGAGATAGATAGATAGATAGATAGATGATAGATAGATAGATAGATAGATAGAAATAGAGTGGGCTAGAAAGAGATAGATAGATAGAAAAGAGTGGGCTAGAAAGAGATAGATAGATAGATAGATAGAAATAGAGTGGGCTAGAAAGAGATAGATAGATAGATAGAAATAGAGTGGGATAGAAAGAGATAGATAGATAGATAGAAATAGTGGGATAGAAAGAGATAGATAGATAGATAGAAATAGTGGGATAGAAAGAGATAGATAGATAGATAGAAATAGTGGGATAGAAAGAGATAGATAGATAGATAGAAATAGTGGGATAGAAAGAGATAGATAGATAGAAACGGAATTAGAGAGATAGAAGTTGGTCACGTAACTTAGATATTGTATTTAAAATATATTTATTGAATTCAACAGACTTCACACATGTCAATACAAACTCACCTGAAGATCGGACACGTGAAACTCAGAGTCGTGAGTATTTTTTAGGGTAGCCCTGTTTTATTTTATTCTATATTTGAAACATCGCATAATGAGGTATAAACGAAAGAATAGCAGCAATAAGTTTGATTGTTTACAATGAAAAATGAAATAATAATATATATATATTTCTTAGAATAGAGAGAATAATTCACTTAGCGCTAATACCCTTGGGAAAGGTATGAATTCTACTCTCCCTCCAGCTATGGGTAAATAGTAGGACAGGCTGGGCTCTTTAACCTTGGTTAGGCAACCGGTCTAGGAGAAGGAAAACTCCGCTTAAGAAATTGACCTTGTGTCACATCCTGCTCGTGCGGAGGGGTCGGTATATATATATATATATATATATATATATAAGAACAATTAAAAAACAACTTTTTAGCCTTTCTCTCTCTCATCCATCCACTTTCCCCACTTTTTATGAGTTTCATTTTAAAGGACCGCTTCTGGTTTGTGCGTATATCAGGATAGTGAAATTTAATTCTCTTGCACATTTCCCAGTGGATCACCTTTTCCACTCAGTCGTGCCTGTTCTTCATTTCTTTTTATGCTAGTTTGTTGCATTTGTTATTATCATCATCATCATTAGTATTATTATTTCACTCCTTGAGTTTTAAATCCTTTAAGTCATATGTTTAATAACGGTCATAAGCACAATTTTATTTCAAACGTTTTTCATTTCCAATTTATTAGTCTCATAATAATGGGCGTTCCTAATTACGTTGCCTTAACAAGTTCATAGGCAGTTGTAAGGTTCCAGTATTTTCCCTTCAATTTTTTTTCTCCAAAATTATCATCTAATGAAGCTCGTTAAGGGCGAAATGTCATAATAGATATAAAAATACCCCATTCGCAACCCTATTGCCCTTATGGCAAGCCCCCAACCCCTTTTTATCATATGGGTGCTAGAAGGCCGTGACTGAGTGTCTACATGTCCTGGGAATGACGTTAAACTCTATCTGGTGTTGAGGTGGTTCCAGTTTTGGAGGTTTGGGGAATGTGGAGCACCCCTTCATTACCATTGCTCCCTGGTCCACTCTGACCCGGAGTGGTAGTACCTGTTAGGGTCCCATCTATGGGTTGAATAGAAAAACATGAGTTTATAAACAAAATTGATTATCCATTAAGAATGAATTTTTTCCAAAACTTTGTCGGCATTAAATGACCCACTGAGGTCGATATGCCGTAAAACCAAACAAGCCAAACAAATCAAACCAACAAGGATCGAACTCGCTATTTATTAGTAATGGATATGTGAGATAGCTTGCTAATCATTACACTTCGATGGGACGTTTCTTTTTGGTGAGGTTCCAGTTTTGGAGGTTTTGGGGAATGTGGAGTACCCCTTCATCACCATTGTCCTGTGTCCACTCTTGACCCGGAGTGGAT
>CM042155.1:76404413-76409413 GCA_023376005.1 Doryteuthis pealeii
CATATACATACACCACACATATGTATACATATTATACACACATATACATACCACAAAAAAAAAAAACCCATAATGTATACTAATACACACACATATACATACACACATATATACATATATACACACACATATACATACACACATATGTATAACATATATACAAACACACATATACATACACAACACATATGTATACACACACATATACATACACACATATGTATACATATATACACACACATATACATACACACATACATATATACACACACACATATACACACACATGTATACATATACACACATACACATACACACACACATATACACACATGTATACATATACACACATACACATATGTATACATATACATATATATATATATATATATAATATGTGTGTGTGGTGTGTGTGTGTGTGTGTGTGTTTCTTTTATTGAAAATATTTGTATTTATTACATAATAATATTAAGATCCATCTTTAAAACAAAAGTAATTTTCTTAATAAACTCCATAAAATAGTTTGGGTGTAATATCCAAATAGAAATGAATTTACAATTGAATGTTACAACCAACCTTCTGTCTGGCACTTTATCGGATTCACTAAGCTAATTCATATTTAACTTGGATTAATGAAACAGTTTGTTAAAACCCGATTAAAAAAATTAAACCAAATACGACAAAAGTTTTCTGGTTTCACTCAAGTTAGATTAAAAGGAGGCGTATTTACTAGACTTGTGCTCAGACAACTAATTTGAAATTCAGATTTTAATGGTTTGATGAACGGTATGGAATGAAAGGATTTAGAAGTAATTTCTAAGTCTTTAATAAAAATAAAGATTCAAAATACATCTGAGAGTTAAGTTTAAGGACATGGAGTTTCAAGATCAGTCTCAAAACACATCTTTTGGTTTTAGAGCCGTATCATTTCTTAGGGTAATGTGTCTATAGCGGCCCATGCCTTTCCTATTCGTACATTGATAACGCTTTCTGTAAATGAGATATTACTGCCTAGGTATGTGAACTGGTCTTATTCATCATATGGAAATCTGACGTCACTGATAAGATAAAGCGAGAATTTTTCCAAGTCGTAGTTGTATCAGTGCTATTTGGCCCTAACAAAACAGTCCAGGGTATGATGTTAAACTGCATCTAGTGGTGAGGTTCCAATTCTGAAGCTCTGGAGAGTGTGGAGTACTCCTTGACCCGGAGTGGTAGTACCTGTTAGGGTATCATCTATGGGTTAAACCAACCAAAAGATGAGTATTAAAAAACATTGAATGCACAACAAAATGAGCAACTTTTTGATCTCCATGTTTCTAACACACGTGAGCATGCCTACAAAGTCAGAAAACAGCATAGCTCAAATGACTTTAGTCCGCCAATACTCTACCTGATATGCACACATACATGTATATTATTACTGTACGCTGTTCATGTTCCTGACACTAATATATTATTCTATGTACTAGACACGAGACTTTGATGAGTTGTGGTGCACCTGAGCACTGTACACAATAGATTTTCATTATTATATAATTTAGAGAGAGAGAGAGAGAGAGAGAGAGAGAGAGAGAGAGAGAGAGAAATTTAATTGTTATTATTGTAAAAAAAAAAAGTCTTCGGTATAAAATAAGCGAAGAGTTGACATGTCCTAAAATCCAACCAACCAACCAACCTAACAAAACACATTTAGAGAATATGGAAGCTGCACAAATATGATGCACACTGTCCTAAACAAATCATGGAAGCAGCATCCCGCAAGAAAACAACTGTACAGTCTTCTGTTCCCTATCACACAAGTCATCCAAACTAGGCGAATGAGATGTGTACATTCTGTTGAAGAAGTAAGGACGAGCTCATAAGTGACGTTCTCCTGTGGACATTTGATCAGTGGATGTAGTTTAATGTCATACCCAGGACACATTCTTTTTTTAGTAGGTGGATCTTACTTCTCGGCAGGGGGAGGGCGGATACAGTCCGTCTATTCACCCCCCCACACACACACACACCCGAGGACTAAAGAACTAGACTGATTGTGTGAGCAATCGAATGTATAGAATTGCTAAATGTTTGTAAAAATTTCACAGACTATGTATTTTGATAGAAAATAATTTAGAACAATGATATCTATTAATAATGGAGATTCGCTTCCGGTATTTGTCTGTAACAAAAATTACGTCACTGCTTACGTCACATTACCCAAAATCGTCATAACATAGAATAAATACACTCAAAATTTGAACATGCAACATTAGACAGTCCTCATTGTTTTTTTTTTATAAAAAACAAGTTTTGATAAATACATGACTGGTATTATATATCTATATATAGTTTGTTTTATTTTAATAGATATTTAAAGTTTACATTTCAAATTGTTTTATTTTTTAATCCTTTAATGAATTTGGTGATTTTACTTACTTAGGGTACAAACTCGCTGACAATGAATTTTTTACTCCCACCCCTCAGGCAATATGTTTCAAAAATCTATTTTACATCGCCCGGATGGTGTTTTTTTATTTTGTACTAGTATAGATAATTTGAAATTTAATATGTTATATTTTCTTTAAATTTCTTTTCGATTTTGCATTAAAATATGAAATGGTGGAAACATTTTAAGTGTATTTTAGCTGTGTTCATGAGTGGCATAAGACATCAATTTAAGAACTAAATTACACACCAGTGTATATCATTTTACTTATATTTCTGAGATATATAGATAGGAACAGACTGAGTTAGAAACAGATTGAGATAGACATATAGATGGAAACAGATAGAAAGAGATAGATAGATAGAAAGAGATAGATAGATAGATAGAAACAGTGAGATAGAAACAGAGTGGGATAGAAAGAGATAGATAGATAGATAGATAGATAGATAGAAACAGAGTGGGATAGAAAGAGATAGATAGATAGATAGATAGATAGATAGATAGAAACAGAGTGGGATAGAAAGAGATAGATAGATAATAGAAACAGAGTGGATAGAAAGAGATAGATAGATAGATAGAAACAGAGTGGAATAGAAAGAGATAGATAGATAGAAACAGAGTGGAATAGAAAGAGATAGATAGATAGATAGATAGATAGATAGATAGAAAAGAGTGGGATAGAAGAGATAGATAGATAGATAGAAATAGAGTGGGATAGAAAGAGATAGATAGATAGATAGAAAGAGTGGATAGAAAGAGATAGATAGATAGATAGAAATAGAGTGGGATAGAAAGAGATAGATAGATAGATAGAAATAGAGATAGAAAGAGAGATAGATAGATAGATAGAGATAGATAGATAGATAGAAAGAGATAGATAGATAGATAGAAATAGAGTGGGATAGAAAGAGTAGATAGATAGAAATAGAGTGGGATAAAGAGATAGATAGATAGATAGAAATAGAGTGGGATAGAAAGAGATAGATAGATAGAAATAGAGTGGGATAGAGATAGATAGATAGATAGAAATAGAGTGGATAGAAAGAGATAGATAGATAGATAGAAATAGAGTGGGATAGAAAGAGATAGATAGATAGATAGAAATAGAGTGGGATAGAAAGAGATAGATAGATAGATAGATAGAAATTGAGTGGGATAGAAAGAGATAGATAGATAGATAGAAACAGAGTGGGATAGGAAGAGATAGATAGATAGATAGAAATAGAGTGGGATAGAAAGAGATAGATAGATAGATAGATAGAAAAGAGTGGGATAGAAAGAGATAGATAGATAGAAATAGAGTGATAGAAAGAGATAGATAGATAGATAGATAGAAATAGAGTGGGATAGAAAGAGATAGATAGATAGATAAAATAGAGTGGGATAGAAAGAGATAGATAGATAGATAGAAATAGAGTGGGATAGAAAGAGATAGATAGATAGATAGAAAATAGAGTGGGATAGAAAGAGATAGATAGATAGATAGAAATAGAGGGATAGAAAGAGATAGATAGATAGATAGAAACAGAGTGGGATAGGAAGGGATAGATAGATAGATAGAAATAGAGTGGGCTAGAAAGAGATAGAAACAGAGTGGGATAGAAAGAGATAGATAGATAGAAACGGAATTAGAGAGATAGAAGTTGGTCACGTTACTTAGATATTGTATTTAAAACATATTTATTGAATTCAACAGACTTCACACATGTCAATACAAGCTCACCTGAAGATCGGACACGTGAAACTCAGAGTCGTGAATATTTTTTAGGGTAGCCCTGTTTGATTTTATATTTGAAACATCGCATAATGAGGTATAAACGAAAGAATAGCATCAATAATTTTGATTGTTTACAATGAAAAATAAAATAATAATATATATATATTTCTTAGAATAGAGAGAATAATTCACTTAGGGCTAATACCCTTTGGAAAGGTATGAATTCTACTCTCCCTCCAGCTATGGGTAAATAGTAGGGCAGACTGGGCTCTTTAACCTTGGTTAGGCAACCGGTCTAGGAGAAGGAAAACTCTGAATTAAAACCTGTTAAACTCCGCTTAAGAAATTGACCTTGTGTTACATCCTGCTCGTGCGAAGGGGTCGTAAATATATATATATATATATATATATAAGAACAGCTAAAAAACAACTTTTTAGCCTTTCTCTCTCTCATCCATCCACTTTCCCCACTTTTGAGGAGTTTCATTTTAAAGGACCGCTTCTGGTTTGTGCGTATATCAGGATAGTGAAATTTAATTCTCTTGCACATTTCCCAGTGGATCACCTTTTCCACTCAGTCGTGCCTGTTCTTCATTTCTTTTTATGCTAGTTTGTTGCATTTGTTATTATCATCATCATCATTAGTATTATTATTTCACTCCTTGAGTTTTAAATCCTTTAAGTCATATGTTTAATAACGGTCATAAGCACAATTTTATTTCAAACGTTTTTCATTTCCAATTTATTAGTCTCATAATTATGGGCGTTCCTAATTACGTTGCCATAACAAGTTCATCGGCAGTTGTAAGGTTCCAGTATTTTTCCGGAATTTTTTTTTTCTCCAAAATTATT
>CM042155.1:76414413-76417149 GCA_023376005.1 Doryteuthis pealeii
ACTTTAAATATGTATTAAAATAAAACAAACTATATATAGATATATAATACCAGTCATGTATTTATTAAAACTTGTTTTAAAAAACAATGAGGACTGTCTAATGTCGCATGTTCAAATTTTGAGTGTATTTATTCTATGTTATGACGATTTTGGGTAATGTGACGTAAGCAGTGACGTAATTTTTGTTACAGACAAAAACCGGAAGCGAATCTCCATTATCAATAGATATATATAGAGATAGATAGATAGATAAATAGATATACACATACACACAAAGTTGGCGGAGTGGCTTATTGTCGATATCGGCCAGACAGCGGATCGCCACACCTACCATCAGCTCCCCACTTTATCACACAGATCCAAGTCTCTGCAACTCAAGTTCGAACCCGGCCCCCCGAAACCTAGTGGTTCCTAGTCGGATATTCACCCGACTGAGCTAAACCCATGAACAATAAAAATAGAAAAGATTTTGCCTAAAAATAATGCTCAAAACTATAAATAGTTAAATTATGGACCTAGTAATTCCGCTACTTTAAGTTTCACTGACACTTTAAGTTTCATATGTTTTACACAATCGTCTATATAGTGTGAGGTATAGTCAAGTGATGTTACTATATACAGATACTTATATTTCACACGTACACATATGCACACACACGCACACACGCATACAAACACATACACACACATAATTACAAACACAACCACATATATATGCACACACCCATACATATATACGCATGCACATATCCGTAGACATATGCATACACACCTATACACACATCCATACATATATACACTCAAACACATATACAAACACACTCCCACACACATTTATATGAACACATACATCTATACAAAAATACATATATCCACATACGTATGCACATGCATGTATATACACTTACACACACGTATATACACTTACATACATATACACACACGCATGTATATACACTTGCACACATGCATATACACTTGCAAACATATACACACACGCATGTATATACACTTGCACACATGCATATACACTTGCAAACACATACACACGTATATACAAACACATACACACGTATATACAAACACATACACACACACATATATATATATATATTAAACACACACATATATATATTTAACACACACACAACACACATATATTTAAACACACACATACTCAAACACACACACAAACAAACAAACATATTTAAACACACACACACACACTCACACATATATTTAACACACACACACACACACACTCACACATATATTTAAAACACACACATACACACACACACACACACTCACACATATATTTAAACACACACACACACACACTCACACATATATTTAAACACACACACACACACACAACTCACACATATATATTTAAACACACACACACACACACACACACACACTCACACATATATTTAAACACACACACACACACACTCACACATATATTTTAAACCACACACACACACACACTCACACACACACACACACACACACACATCACACAATATTTAAACACACACACACACACACACACACATATATTTAAACACACACACACACACACACACTCACACATATATTTAAACACACCACACACACACATAATTTAAACACACACACACACACACAACACATATATTTAACACACACACACACACTCACACATATATTTAAACACACACACACACTCACACATATATTTAAACACACCACACACACACACATATATATTTAAAACACACACACACACACATATATATTTAAACACACACACACACACACACACACACACACACAACACACACACACATATAATATTTAAACACACACACACACACACACATATATATTTAAAACACACAACACACACACACACACATATATATTTAAACACACACACACAACACACACACACACACACACTCACACTATATTTAACACACACACACACACACACACACACACTCACACATATATTTAAACACACACACACACACACTCACACATATATTTAAACACACACACACACACACACACACACACACATATTTAACAACACACACACACACACATATTTAAACACACACATATTTAAACACACACACACTCACACATATTTAAAACACACACACACACCACACATATTTAAACACACACATATTTAAACACACACACATATTTAAACCACACACACACACACACACATAATATTTTAAACACACACATATTTAAACATACACACACACACACACATATTTAAACACACACACACAAATATACACATATATAAACACAACATACACATAAATATACACACACACAAACACACATACACATAAATATACACACCACACAAAACACATACACATAATATACACACACACACAAACACACATACACATAAATATACACACACACACAAACACACATACACATAAATATACACACACACAAAACACACATACACATAAATATACACACACACACAAAACACACATAACACATAAATATACACACACACACAAACACAACAACACATAAATATACACACACACACAAACACACATACACATAAATATACACACAAACACACATACACATAAATATACACACACACACAAACACACATACACATAATATACACACAAACCACACATCACATAAATATACACACACACACAAACACACATACACATAAATATACACACACAC
>CM042155.1:76417249-76439749 GCA_023376005.1 Doryteuthis pealeii
CACCAAACAACTCCCCACACGCAACACCGCAACCCCCGATCCACAACACAACCACCAACACCCACAACACCCCGCCCAACCCCGAACCACCCACCACCACCCACCTACACAAACACACACCCCAAACGAACCCTCGACAAACAAACCACAACAACAACGACCCCACCACACACTACAACAACCCACCCAACAACATACAACAACCACCCACCCCCACACCCCACACAAACAACAACCACACACAACACAAAACAACCCCCACACACCATCAACACACCAAACCCACACCCCACACACACCAACCACAAAAACCAACACCACACCACAACAAACCCACAAAACCCACACTGACAACAGCACCAAAACACCACCAACAACACAAACCCAAAACACACACCACCACCCACCAATCAACCCACACAGAACACTAAAACCACACCCACACCCCACCACAACCACCACCCCAACACTCCACACAACACCCCACAACAACACACCATACAACCACAACAACCCAACACCCCCACGCAGAACCACACACCAGACACCCACCAAACCCCCTACACCAAACCAACGCCCAAACACAACCACCAACAACCAACCCAACCCAACCCGCCACAGCCAGACCACCCCAACCAAACACAACCAACCACACCCCAACCACCCCACGACCCCACCACCACCAAGCAAAAACAACACACATACCACCCACCCGCCCAAACACACCCCTCACAACAACACACACCGAAACCAAACAAACACACACCACCCACCGTCCCACACCCACGGCACAACCCCTCCACCACAACTCAACCCAAAACAAAACAAACACCACCCAACCCCACACACCGCACAACCACCACAACACACCCAAACCACCACCAACGACCAAAACACACACCCACCACCCCACACAACCCACCCACACAACCACACAAATCAACACACACCACACCACACCCCCCCAACCACCCCCACCACCACACACCGACCAACACACAACTACCACACACACACACACGCTCAAACAACCGCCAGCCCACCACCCACATCTAACCCAACACAAACGAGCAAAACCACCACAACCCAAACCCCCACACACAGACCAACCCACCAAAAACCCAAGACAAACACACCCCACACCAACCACAAAAAAAACACAACCACCACCACCCAAAAAACCTAGCACCAACCCACCTCACACCAGCACCACGGCACCATCATAACACACACCAACCCACTAACCAACACATACACAAACAACCTGACACAACCCGACCAAAAACCACCCCACACAACCCACCAACACACTCAACACCAACACCAAACCCTCACACACGACGCCAACCTAAAACGCCAACGCACCACAAACAACACAACCCCCACCACCAACCAACAGCCACACACAACACACAAACAAACAACACACCACCCCCCACAAGCCACCACCCACCCACAACCCCACCAACCACCACCACACCCACACCCACAACAAACACACACACCACAACCAACACAACACCACACCCACAACACACAACACACTCAACCCACAACACCACACTCACACCCACCCTACCACACAAACAACTACCACAACCCACACGCAAACCAACACACCTACCCCCAACCCCCAAACCCAAACACACACGACCCACACTATCAACAAACCACAACCCCGAAAAAACCGACCACCACCCAACAACCACAACACCACCCACACAACAACCCCCACCAACACCAACACCCAGGCCACACACACCCAACAACCCCCAACAAACAACGACACCGAAAGCACACACCCCCCCAACACAAACACCACACCCCAAACCACAACAACAACACCTACACACCACCACAACAACCACACCAACCGAACACAGACCACCCCCCCGCCCCCCACACGCCACACCCACCAACGACCCCACACCACAACCACGCACCACACCCCCCCAACCACACCCAAACGCCCACAAACAACCCACCAAAACACTCCCCAACCCAACCAACCAAACACAAAACAACACACACGACAACCACACACAACAAGCACCACAACCACCAAAACACCCAAACCCGCACCCAACCCCACACAAACACACACAACAACTACCCCCACCCCACCACCCACACCAACCACAGCCCAAACAAACAAACCACACCACCTACACAACAACCCACATCCCCACAGAACAACCACCAAACCAACCAAACAGAACCCACACACACAACAGATCCACCAACATCAAACACCTCAACAAACACACAACAACAACCTCACCCCCAACCCCACACCAACACACACCACCACACCACCACACACCCACACAACACCACACACCCCCACCAAACAAACAAACAAAAACCCCTACCACCACAAAACCACGCACAAAACCCACACCCAAACCCACCCCAACAAACACCAACAAACAGACAACCCACCCCACAACACCAAAACACACCAGACAAACCAACAAACCACCACACCCCCACGACGACAAAACCCCAAAAACACAATAAAACCACACCAACAACAACCAAAAACAAACACCACACACAACACACCCATCCACCCACACCCCCAACAACCCCAACACAAAACCCCACACCACAAACACCCAAACCCACAACCACCCACCACACCCACCACACACATCACCAACACAACACACCCCACACCAAACACAAACACAACAACCAAACACACCACACAACACCAACACACACCACAACCACCCCACACGCCACACACAAACCCACACACCCCAACACACACCAACACACAACACCACAAAACAAACAACCCACACAACCAACCAACACCAAACACTCACCACCCGCACACAAAACAACCCCACAACACCCAACACAACACACAACAAACAAACACCCCCACACGCCACACCACACACACACCAACCACCACAAAGCACCACACCACCACACACACAAAAAACACCAAACACCCACACACAACCACCAGACAACCCCCACCAACCCACCACCACACTACACACAACAACAAAATCCACACCACTCCAAACCCACAAAACACACCCCCGACAACCAACCACAACCACACCAAAACACCCACCACACCCCACACCCAACAAACCCACCCACACCACAAACCCAAACCAAACACAAACTCAAAACCAACCACCAACACAACAGACAAACACCACAACCCAACCACCACAACCAAACAACCCCAACCACCAACACACACTACACACCAACACACACACAACAAACCACAAACACACCCACCCACACCCACCCCCACACACAAACACACACACCACCAAAACACAAAAACCCACCTCCCACCACCGCAACACGCCACCAACCCAAAACAAACACACAAAACCCACACACGCACCCACACCCAACAACCACACACCACAACACCACAACCCACACCACACCACCATAACCCATCACACTACCCCCCCCACACCGAAACCCCAACAAACAAACCTACCACCACAAACCGCACCACCCCCAACAGCCACAACCACACACCACAACACACACCACACACCACACCCAACCAAACCCACACAACACACACCACAACCAACCACCACCACCACAACCACACATCCACAACTCCCAACCCCAACCCCCACCAACCCCCCACAACAACCACCACAACACACAAACACACCAGAACACCACAAAACACACACAAACAACCCCAAACACACACCCACACCACAACCCAAGCCCCACCTCATCCCAACCACACACCACCGCCCCCACACCACACACCCACCACAACCACCCACCCACACAATACCTTACCACCACACCAACACAACCACCACCACACAAACAAACCCACCACACACACACACCACCACAGCACCACCCACCAACCCCCCCCCCACCACACCAACCCACACACACCACACCACGCCACCAACACCACAACCACACACACAAACCACACAAACACAAGACCAAAACCCACACCACCCACCACGCCACCAACTAACACCACACCACACCCCACACACCAAAACACCCAAACACACACCAACACCCATCCAACCACACACACCCCCCATCCACCCCACCACAACCCACAACCCACCAACCCAACCCACCCCCAACCCACACCACACGCACACACCACAAAACACACACACCCCCAACCACACCAAACCACAACACAGCCACACCCACACCCCACACCCACACACCAGACCAACCACAACACCCACACAACCACACCACCACACCCAACACCACAACAACCACCAACCAAAAGCTACCACCCCCCAACCACACCCACACCACCCCACCAACCCAACAACCCAAACAACACACAACCCAACCACCACCACAACAACCAACGACAATCAACACCATAACCAACCCAACCACACACACCCCACCAACCCAACAAACCACACACCCCAAAACAAACCCCACCACACCCACAACCCGACAACACAACACCCAAACCACCCAACACCCACACCAACCACACCCACACCAACCACACAACACCCACACCACCACCCCACTAAAACCACACAACACACACCACCACAACACATCCCCACCACTAAACGAACCCCACAACACCCACAACACAACCCCACACCACACACCACCAACCCCAACACACCAACCACCAACCCAACCACACCCAACACCAACAACCCACAAACACACACCACCACCACCCAACCAACCACACAACACACCCACCCACCACACCCACAACCACAAAAACCACACACACACACACCCACAACAGCACCCCAACCACACACAACA
This sequence comes from Doryteuthis pealeii, assembly GCA_023376005.1. Taxonomy (NCBI): domain Eukaryota; kingdom Metazoa; phylum Mollusca; class Cephalopoda; order Myopsida; family Loliginidae; genus Doryteuthis; species Doryteuthis pealeii. The sequence goes on from CM042155.1 coordinate 76,422,041, forward strand.
CACACAACCACACCCACCAACCCCACACAACACCCAACAAAAACCAACCACACAACAACCCCAACCACCCACCCACTCCCAACACCACCCCACCACAAACAACACACAAACACACAACAACAACACCCCCACACCACACACCACACACACACACACACACTTATACAGAGATACACACACACACACTTATACAGAGATACACAGAGCACACACACTTTATACAGAGATACACACACACACACACACACACACACACACACACACAAACTGACGCATGTATATATGTATGGATACATGTGTTCGTATGAATGTGTGCTTGGGTTTGGATAAAAAGAAATATAAAAAATCTTCATTTTTAGTCCTTATAACCCGCACACCCATCCCCGACCCTATACTTTTGCCCATGTGGGTGGGGGTGGAGATAGAGAGAGAGTGTGTGTGTTAGAGAGAGAGAGGGGGGTTGAATTATGTGTTAATCTTGTGTCTGACCAAAATGAAGTGTTTTCAAAATCTCAGAAGCCTCTCAGCAACTTTTAGCGTTTAAATCTGTCTTTGTTAAGCAAGTCAGGAAACAAAAGCAATGCCTAACTCTCACGATCACCTTTCTGTCTTTGTGTTAAAGATATAGGCACGATGAAGGTTTTAAAAAATGAAAGAGAAAGAGAAAGAAAGAAAAATGAACAGATTTGTATTTTCCAGGGTTCAACATTTTCTAAAATCTATTTTGAAATCAACTTTTTTTGTTGGGGGTGGAGGGAGTCTGGGAACACAAACTCTTGAAATTCGTCTTTTCAAAATCTAAAATCAAAACTCTATAACTTTTAGATAAAGTTTTAGAGAAGAAATTAAAAGAAAAGTTGTGACTGTTTGATTTAAACAAATTTTGAATAAATCTAATCCCCTAACCATATTTTAATTAGAGAACATTATACTAATCAAAGTTAATAAACATTAAATATCTTCCGATAAACATAAAAATGAGTTCAGGCAATAAAACTATATATATATCTTATTATAATGGAGATTGTGTGTTTTTCTGTCTGTAACCGAAACTATATTCCTACTCAAGTCACAATTCTCTTAGTTATTGACATCACATTCTCCATGATTTTATTTTTATCTAAACCTCAATTATTAATAAAATTGTCTTACATTATTAATACTGTTAACTATGTCTACATACTGACAACATGCAATTATATTTATATATACAACAAAATAGCGGTTTACAGTGTGAATGGGAAGGCTAATTTAAATATTAATATTAAAAAATCGAATTTAATAAATATGTGCTTAGTATTATTGATTTCTAACTGTTTGATTTTATTTTAATGAATATAAGCAAAAATTTCTTCAATGAATCTTAAATGAAATCCATTAACAAGATAAAATAACTGTCATTTTGTTCTTTACTTCCTCTTATAACTAAATACTTAAATTAGAAAAATAACAATGAAAGACAAGAGTGATGGAAGAGTAAGTTTCAGTTGTTCCATTTTTTATTATACTCCCTCTGTTTCAAATCTTTTATTATACTCCCTCTGTTTCAAATCTTTTTATCTGTATTCTTATTTAGTTTCATTAGCCTTTCTAATTTAATACAATATTTTATTACATTAAAACTTAAATACTTGCACCCGGAGGGTGCATATATTTGCTAGTATATATAAGATTATCCAAATGACTTTTAACTAAGGGATGATTCTATTTGGGATCATCGAAATCTTACTGTACATCCATACTGTATGCTCTTGTAGGTGCAAACATATATATTCATACAAGGAGTTTTATAAATCCCTAAGAGAACTCAATGTATAATAACCAATAAATTAATTATATACAGAGCTATATTTAACTTTCAAAGATAGAAAAACTTGAATAACCACTTATAATTTTTATTTCGACCAGAAACTCAAAATAAGTCGAACCTCTTCAGACAGTTTTCAAATATCTATTTATCTATTTATATGTTGTATATTTTGGCAGCAAGTTATTTTGTAGGCAAGTGTTATTGAACAACACGGAACATTTCTTTTTCATTATCTGGATTTGTATTTTTTCAATCTTCTGGCGATCTTTCTAATGTCAGGATCCAGTTGGAATAGGATTCTTCCCATCTATCTATATACATATATATGTGAGAGAGAGAAAGAGATTGACTGTCTCTAACCGAAACTACCTCACCACAATTTCCTTAGTTATTTACGTTAAATTCTCAATGATTATTAATAATTATTATTTATATCTTATTTATCAACGACGTCTCTATTAAAGTCTAGCTGGGTTAAATATGTATATCACTGTGCAAATATCTGCGTATTAGGTATATTTTGAACTCAAACTTCATTTTTTTTCAACCGAGTTTCAATGCTGCAGAGTTTGGTAATAAATAATACCTAATAATATCAATTTTGATTTTACAAGATTTCCCTGTTAATAGTAATATCGTGAAATCTTTGGTTTGTGTACATTTAAAATCCTGCAATATGCGTTGTAGAGATAGCGTGAATAATTTGAATACTTTTTTTTAGCAAAACCGTGTTTAATAAATGATTACTTGGTGTTGTTAATTTCTAATATTATTGTTTATTCTTAAACGTATTAAAAGCAATCCTACGTATAATTTTATATAGAAATCGATTAAAATAAAATTAAAATAATGTGATCTTTTTATATCCGTTCTAATTTTTTTCTTCTAATTTGATATATTTTATTACATTGCAGTTAAAATACTTGCCAATATTTTAGCTAGTGAATGTAATAACATTTATTTTATAAAAAAGAAGGTCCGCAAAATGTATTATGTTTTCAGAAAATTTGTTTAAATTCTTTTTATCTTACATATGCGACATCAAATATCGGACATATTCTGCCAAAATAATAATTCAATGCCTGAAGAAGATAACAGATCAGAAACACATGTCGTATATGTATGATAAAAAGAATAACACATTTTTTTCTGAAAACATAATACATTTTGCGGACCTTCTTTTTTATAAAATATTGAATTTTCTCCCGTTGGAACCAGAACAACATTTTTTATATAATAACATTTATATATACAGTATCGAGGAAATACACACCTCTAACATTTTTATCAAAGAAAAATTTCTTCTAAACCAGAGGTTTTTTTTGTTGCTACCTTATCCCATCTAAAATCTTGATGTCCCACCATGTGGTAATATATCATTCTTATAAGTAAGTAAAGTCGTCGGGGCGGCCTAATGTCGGTATCGGCCAGACAGCGAGGGAGTCTATCCCCTTTTCACTAGCGCTAGACCAAGGAGATTATTTTAGCTTCTGAGGTGGAGCGCCACACCTACCATCAGCTCATCACTTTACCGCAAGATCCCTGTGCTACTCAGTCGCTGAGTTGGCGCGGGCCGGTATCGAACCAATAACCTTGCCGAACACTCTACCGACTGAGCTAAATCGGCCCTATGCGCCCTCTGGGTGCAAGTATTTAAATTCTAGCGTAATACAATATTATATTAACTTAGAAAGTCTAATGAAACTAAATAAGAACGGACATAAAAGTATTTCACTTATTTTAATGTTATCTTAATTGATTTCTATATAAAATTATATATAGGATTGTTTTTAATACGTTTGAGAATAACATGATCGTACTAGAAATCAGTAACAGCTAATAATTATTTATTAAACCCAGTTTTGTTAAAATCATTATGCAAATTATTCCCGCCATATACTGTGTAAATCTTTATTTTAGAGATATAAAAGACATATTTTAGGATTTTAAATGCTTTAATGATATGGGCAGTTTTGCAGCAAATCTAACTCAGCTAGATTTTAATAGAGACATCGTTAATAAATAAGATGCTAATTAAGATTACATAATAACTATTTAATAATCGTTGAGAATATAACTTAGATAACTAAGGAAATCGTTTCGTCAGAGGTGACGTAGTTTCGGTCACAGACAGACAGTTACATAATCCCCATTATAATAAGTTTTAAAAGTTGAATTCCGTTTGAGATAAAGAAACTTAAAACGTCAATACCTTGATTTAAATAAACTTCAAAATAAAAAGCATCTATGAAAAGGAAAAATTAAATAAACAATAGACAGAAAATAATTTAAAATATAAAAATCGAAAATTTGGACCCAGACCTCGTTAATTTCAATTGTCTCATGGGGAGCCGTAGAGGCCCACGTTGGGAACTGCTGTTATAAACCAAAGATTTCACGATATTACTATTAACAGGGAAATCTTGTAAAATCAAAATTGATATTATTAGGTATTATTTATTACCAAACTCTGCAGCATTGAAACTCAGTTGGAAAAAAATGAAGTTTGAGTTCAAAATATACCTAATACGCAATAATATTTGCACAGTGATATACATATTTTTTGGATTATTTATGTTCATATCTTTAGAAAGAGTATCAGTACCGTAAATTTTGGTCATAAATAGGACCATATTATCTTTAGGCACCTCTTTTTGATCTCGAAAGGACATGTATTTCATTTATACCGTCAATATCCGGTTGTTTGTTAGGGGTTAGGGGTTAGTTTTATAATTTTTTAAAATCTAAAAATGGTCTGTTAAAACAACCGGATATTGACGGTGTAAATGAAAAACATGTCCTTTCTTAATCGAGATCAAAAGGGGGTACCTAAAGGTCATATGGTCCCATAAATAATATTTAATTCTTCAATTATATAAAATTCCACTAGAAAATATAAAATCTTTGTATTTTTCGTTTAGGAGAACATTAAACCTTTACTAGAAAATTGTCAAGCGTGTATTTATTGTTATTTATATACACATATGTATATATTTTTTTACTTATATATATATATATATATATATATATATATATATGTAAGATGTTTCCGTCCTGAAGCCACGGCTGACCCCAGAATCATCATCTAAAAACCTTTTTATTTTTAAACATGTACATTATAGTTTCCTTTATGTATGAATGGAACTGAATTTATATACACACACTTTATGGGCATTACACACGCACATTATATGTAAGATGAAGAGAGAGAGAGAGAGAGAGAGAGAGAGATGCGAACCGACTGAGATGGATCGATAGATACGAACAGACAGATAGATAGATACAATCAATAGATAGATAGATAGATAGATAAATAGATACGAAAAGACAGATAGATACAATAAATAGATCGATAAATAGATACGAACAGACAGATAGATAGAGAGATAGATAGATAGATGCGAGCAGATAGATAGATACGAACAGACAGATACGATAGATAGATACGAACAGACAGATACGAACAGACAGATAAATAGATAGATACGAACATAGATAGATGCGAACAGACATAGATAGATAGATAGATATGAACAGACTGAGACAGATAACTTTTTTGCTTTTGTTTGTTTATTCATTTTTTTTTTTCATTTTTTTTTTTTTTTTTTTTTCATTTTATTTTTATTTTAGAAAAAAAAACTTTTCACCATTGTTAGGCACCGTAGATATTAAACTCCTAAAATATATAGGGGACTAAGCGAAAAGAATGCAAAAATATTTTCCGACCGAAAAGCAGGTAAGAATTTTTTTTATGAAAACCTTCTTAAGCGATCGCTCTTTTTGCTAACGAGAATAAATTCCTTGGCTGAAAACGAAACGGGTTCTAAAACCTTTTAGATGAAGAAGAAAAAAAAAAAAAAAATATATAATATATATATATATATATATATATATATATATATATATATATATATATACGGGAATTCATTCTTCATCGTTATTTCGAAAAATAACTTTTTACTTGGATCTTCAAAAATATTTCTGAAAAAAGGGGTTTGTTTTTAGCAGGAGACCAACAAGACCTTTCCTGTCTCTTAGGTAAACGACTAAAAAAAAAATGAATGAATAAAATTATTCTATAACAAAAATACCTGTCCTTATAATAAATATAAACCTATACGAAATAATCATATTTACGAGTCGAAATGAAAATAAATAGGCGCATAGAAAGACTATGTAGCGTCAATGTACCAAGTAAGGAAGTAGCTCATGTTTACCCAGTACGTAAAAGTAAGAGTGGCCTATTGTCGGTATCAGGCGTACAGCGAGGGAGTCTATCCCATTTTAACTAACGCTAGACCAGAGAGATTGCTTTTCTATTTGAAGTGGAGTGTCACACATACCATCAGCTCCCCACTTTACCGCACAGATCCAATAAAAATCTATTAACTATAAAAAAAATGATTACATCGACAATATAACGATTACTATAAGTCTCCCGAGTTCAATATCACTTACAATACGAATTCTAACACAAATGGTAAGTCATTTATATTTTTTGAAATACTTTTGAACACGTACACTAACAGTTAGTCATGCTTTAAAAAATTCGGTATTTTTATTTTTAAATCTTTATTTCTGTAATAGACAAGTGGTGCATACGCGAATACCCTCACACACACACACACACACACACACACACACACACACACACACACATAAGTATATATAAAAAGATATGAAAACACCACAAAATGATATTAAAGTGAAAACATTTTATAACATAGCTGATATTGAACAATATTTCGATTTTATGAAAATCATCATCAGAGCTTGTTTATACTCCGTGTTGTTAAGAACGGAGACAAAAGTCATACGAGTTCAAAACAAAAACCTTGAGGTTGACTTTTGTCTCCGCTCCGATCAATATTGATCAGCTAATTTTCTTTCAGGGTTGCCAACCTGAAATATAAAAAATAAAAACTGTTTCATTACTTTACAGACCGCTCTTCTATATATACATATGTATTTTAATAATAATAATAATGATACCTGGATCTTGACAGAGAGCTGAAAAATATGTGAAACATAAAAGTGACAACAAATGTAGTTTGTGGCTTTGTAAAGGTCCCCAAAGGCCTGGAATAGAAATTGGAGAAACAGAGAATCAGAAGAAGAATAGAGACCACAGCACTGTTAAGATCAGCTAGAATACTGAGGAGAGTCCTGGAGACCTGAGAAGACTTGCTGACACTCGGACTTCAGTTAAAAGCCACCAGTTAGAACTCGCTAGGAGTTTTTTTTTAAGATTTTAAAGTAATATAAAACTGTTGTTGCTGTTTTGTTTTTTGTTGTTTTTTATTTTATTTTACATGTAATTCTATTCTCACCCATCCAAGTTCTGAACAGGTTCGTCGCTGCTTAACTTTATTGATCTACCAGGAAACCGGTGTTTCCAGTGTGACTTGACAGTAAGTATTAATACTAAACTACCAATTTCTGCAAAGAAAGCTGTGATTTTCGCTCAACAACAAAGAAGTTAAAGGAAATTAAAAAATACCACAGGTTTATGTATTTTGTTTTGTTTCCACAAAGGATTCTTTATTTATTTTTTCAATAAAAATTTACCGTATATACTCGTGTATAAGTCTATTCTTAATTTATCACCAGAAGCCCTTTAATTTATGGAATTCCTTTTTTTTTTTAAGCCAAGGGTTGCTTTTTGTCTTTCCCATTAGGCTTGAATTTCAACCTGACAAAATTATTACTCGTGTATAGGTCGACCCTTGATTTATGGTAATGAAATCATTAAATTATGGAGTCAATTCTTAAAGCCAAAAACTGCTTCGATTCTTCAAATTATGTTTGAATATGGTAGGCACTCGTGTATAGGTCGACCCTCGATTTAAGATCACGAAATCATTTTTGAAGACAACTGTTCTTCCCAGTTCTTTATTAAGTTTGAATTTTAAACATGATTCTCGTGTATTGGTCGACCCAAATATTTGCCTAAAATTTAAGTCAAAATTCGACCTTATACATTAGTACATACGGTAGGTAAATGTTTTTGTTGTTTTGTTTGTTTATTTCCTAACAAATGTCTACAGAAGTGTCAGATAGCTATGAGAATATTTTATCTTTATGTATAGATAGTTTTATTCCATTGTGTACATAACGCATATATGATTTTCTTTCTTTTTTTTAATGACCAGCCTATTAAATGTAAAAGGGGAAGTTCTCATAGCAATAATAACTATTTGTTTGCTGCTTGGATATATATATATATATATATATATATATATATAATATATATATGAGAAGTAAAATACACAAACGATGTGTTTTGATGGCTTTTTTAGCAGACAATTTTTTGGAGAATATGTTGTTAATTGAATCCTACCTAATTTGAAAGTTAATTAATTAATTATTATTTAATTAACTTTCAAAATTAGGTACGACTTCAATTAAGCACATATTCTCCCCAAAATATATATATGTATATATTTACCAACCGAGCAGGATGCGACACAAGGTCAATTTCTTAAGCGGAGTTTAACAGGTTTTGAATTCAGAGTTTTCCTTCTCCTAGACTGCTTACCTAGCCATGGTTAAAGAGCCCAGTCCATAGCTGGGGGGAGAATTGGATTCATACCTTTCCCAAGGGTATTAGCGCTATGTGAAATGCAAACAGCTTCGTCCAGGAATTGAACTCGGGTTGACGAGTCCATTTCCTATGACTAACCATTAGACCACGCGCTTGGGTATATTCCCTTTTTACAACTCATATCAATTTTTTTTTAAGTTAAAGAACAAAACAGAATCTTTGATAAAAGTAAGTCGTCGGGGTAGCCTAATGTCAGTATCAGCCAGTCAGCGAGGGAGTCTATCCCCTTTTCACTAGCGCTAGACTATGTGCGGTAAAGTAAGAAGCTGATGGTTGGTGTGGCGCTCCACCTCAGATGCAAAAACAATCTCCTTGGTCTAACGCTAGTGAAAAAGGGATAAACTCTCTCGCTGTCCGGCTGATACCGACTTTTGGGCCACTCGGACGACTTATTTGAAAAAAAAAAAAATCCAATCTATATATTAATACTCGTATTCCTTAATTGTACGACCGTTATCATCTTGCAAACACCCTCAGGTTATAAACGAGATCGTTCAAGATGAAATTCCAAAATGTAAATCCTGATTATCTGGTGCTGCTTATCTGCCAAATTCTTATAAGTGTTGTCACTTCAGTTAAATAATGGACCATTCCGTTTTTATTATAAAGAAAGAGAAGAAAAATGACATGCTACACAGAAAAATATAATGAGAGAGAGGGAGGGAGAGTAAGGGAAAGAGAGAGAGGGCGAGAGAGTAGGGGAAAGAGAGAGAGAGAAGGAGAGAAATAGAGAGAGAGAAAACTAATCCGTTTCAATCGAACATGATGAAAAAAAGTGAGAGAGAGAGAGAGAGAGAGTCAAATCAAGCTTAACATACTTTTTATATATTGAACTATTTGTAATAGCTCTTAAGTAAGCATATCAAACGTTGTAATAATTAAATTATCCACAGGTCACGCTCATTGGTTAATTAAGCTTAGCTTTTTGAAATCTTCTTTGAAACTAAATTTCCAGTTCGAGGAGAATTTTTTTTTTAATGTCTGCATAATTAGAAATTTAAAAAAAAGCATCCATCACTGTTCACACTTTTTCCCATCCTAAATGAAGGTTTAATTAAACCTAAATAACGTTTTAAATCGACTTCATCATATTTTTTATAATTTTTTTTTTTAATATATATATATATATATATATATATAGATAGATAGATAGATAGATAGATAGATATCAGGTGTTACCATTTTTATCGAAATAGATGTCTTTAACTTTTAAAGAATCATCTAAAAACTTTTTAAATAAATAATTTTTAAAAAAAGAAACTTATCTCTAACTACAGAGAAAATTATAAAAATATTTTCACAACAGAAATCAATGTTTTGTTTTTCGATTTTAATAATGAACTTTACAATATAATAATAGCTATCTCATATTGAGCACTACAAAAATGCACAAGTCCGAAAAGAAAGAACAGGATATATATATATATATATATATATATATATATATACACACACACACACACACACAAGGTGTGTCAAAAATATATCGAAATCTTTTGTAATTTTTTGGCACACCTTGTATTCTGAAAAAATAACGTTCTATTCATTAATCTTTTCAGAATACAAGGTGTGTCAAAAAAGTACCAAGTTTAAAGCTGTATTTACCAAGATAGAAATGAAGAATGAATGGAACATTTTTTTTTTAGAATATAAGGTGTGTCAAAAAGTACAACAAATCTGGATACTTTTTTTTTTTTTTTTTTTTTTTTTTTTTTTTTTTACACACCTTATATATATATATATATATATATATATATATATACTCTCACAGAGAGAGACTCTTTGCTAGGGTATTGCACGTAGAAGGACATCTATTAATTTCGAGGGTCCGCGAAATTTGCTTTATCATAATCCAGACAATAACTTTCTTACTACACAGGCGGAGTTCAGCCATTAGTTTTTCATTTGTAGTTTAAATCTTTTAAATGGTTTAATAGTTAGCAAGCAAGATTAATTCTCACTGGGTGCCCTTATACTTCTTGTCTTGTGCCAGAACTAAGCTAACCTTAGTAAATAACTACTTCAAACGATAATTATGGTGGAAAATACAATAAAAAGCAACAAATATATTCTGTTTGATTAGTTTCTTTGTTTAATGGCATATCAACATTCACGGGTTATTTAATTCCAATGTCATCCTTGTATAAGAACAGAAGTAGACTATTAAACCCATATCTAGGGGAACAAGGGGGTTCATACTTTTCCCAAGAGTATTAGTCCGAAAGTAAACATAATAGTGTGTCTGGAGTTCGAACTCGTTTACTATGGTGTCGCAGTGTTAGCCATTACACTCCTGGGATTCTCCATATTCCGTTTGAGATTTTTTTTTATTTAAAAAATAGTCTTTAAAGATTTGAAAAATTTGCCAAGATGATTTAAAACTGTCCAACAATTTTTCGATAATGATACAATAAAAAAAATTAAACAAATAAAAATTTAGTTTAATTTATAAAATTATAAAATTAAAATTAATTTTTTTAAATAGATTTTAAAATAAAAGTAAGATATCAAAAAATAAATTTAAAAAAATAATAATAAATTAAAAAAGATAATTTTAAAAAGTAAAAATAAAATAAATGAATTAAAAAGAATTAAAAATAATTTTTTTTAAATTTAAAACATAAAAAAGATTAAAATTTTAAATAAATTTTAAGAATATAAACATAAAATGTAAAAAAATAAATTTAAAAAGATAATAAAATTTTTTTTAAATGAATTTAGAAAAAAAAAGAACATAAAAAACATGCGTAAGAGTTGCTACTATATACTGACGAAATCGCCAAAATTTGTCGCGAATGTAAAGTCTGGACGTTTACAGGCACTCGGACTTCACACCAGGGATCTTTTTTTTTTTTTAACTTTATTTCAATACTATTTTATTCACTCCTCTATTTTTCTATTTGAAACTGGAAAGTTCTCATGTCTCAAACACAGGCCTATTTCATCCACGTTCACCGGGTAGGGTGATTTTAAGGAGCGCTTATGCCCACCTCTCTCCACGGGCTTTATGTTGATCACTATATACTCCACACGCATGACCTTTTTCCAGACTAGTAGATATCTATTTGCCTTGCTTTAAGGCAAGGAATATCAATATATATATATATATATATATATATATATATATATATATATATATATATATATATATGGGAGTAAATATGGAAAACAAATCCGACAATATTAAGAAATTTGAAAAAACAAGTGTACCGAAAATAGGATGAATTTATTTATCGATGTTTAAACATTTCGGTTTCTTTAAACCTTCATCAAGATGTATGTTGGGGTGAATAAATTGATGGATGTTTTATAGATGACAGGAGATGAAAATGTTTATAAAATCTTTTTTGTTGTGTAACTGTACAGCGTTACACAACAAAAAAGATTTTATAAAGATTTTCTTCTCCTGTCATCTATAAAACATCCATCAATTTCTTCACCCCAACATACATCCTGATGAAGGTTTAAAGAAACCGAAATGTTTAAACATCGATAAATAAATTCATCCTATTTTCGGTACACTTTTTTTTCAAATTTCTTTATATATATATATATATATATATATATATATATATATATATATATATATACCAATCCCAAAGCATGAGTAGGATGTGACATCAGGTCAATTTTTTAAGCGAAGTTTACCAAGTTTGAATTCAGAGATTTCCTTCTATACTGGTTACCTAGCCAAAGTTAAAAGCCCTCTCCGCCCTACTATTTACCCATAGCTGGAAGGAGAATAGTTGGATGCATACCTTCCAATGTGAAATGCAAACAGCCTCATCCAGGATTTGAACTCGGTTCGACGAGTCCATTTCCTACGACTCTAACCATTACACCACGCGCCTCCGTATCAATGTAAGTATTTATCCAAACAGTAAAGGACAGGATGTGACACAAGGTCAATTTTTGATCGAAATAAAGCTGACCGCGGGTACTCGTGAGGTAATGGTTATCATCGTAGGAAGTGAACTCAGCTACCAGAGTGTGAACCCTGTACGAGGCTGTTTACATTTCACATTGAGCTAATACCCTTGGGAAAGGTATTAACCTAATTATTATACCTTCAGCTATGAGTAAATAGTAGAGCAGGCTGTGTTATTTAACATTGGTACGGCAACCGGTCTAGGAGAAGGAAAACTGAATCCAAACCAGTGGTAGATCTGGAGCGGCCAGGCTATTCGTGTCCAAAACATGCTACATGAGTAGTGCCCCCTAGACTAAACCAGTTTACGGATAAGTCCTTGTTTTATCAGTTTTTATATCATGTGTGACAAACTGTAGTAGGTTACAAGGTACCAGTAACTTGACCTGACTTAATTATAAATTTTATCAATTAGCAAAATAAAATTTTAAAAACCCTCAAATAAGCTATAACTTAATTTTTCGTCACCTTACACAAATAATTAATAAACTGATTTTTATAAATTTGATATTATTGATAGTGGGATATTAGGAAAAAAGATTGAAAAAAAAAACTTAAATATTCTATTGTTATATCTAGTCTGTATAATAAATTTTAAGATGACTGTATATAACTATATAATCCCCATAGTAATCGAGTTAAAAATAGATTGAGAACAAATTATATATACTAGCAAATATATGCACCTTCCTTCGGGTGCAAGTATTTAGGTTTTGATGTAATAAAATATTGTATCAAATTAGAAACTATTTAGAAAATGATAATCTGAGGGGGGAATAATCGAAAAATAGAACAGCTTTAAATCTAACTCTTCCATCATTTTCCTTCACTCCCGTCTTTCATTTTTCCTAATTTATCTATTTAATTAGATTATGAAGTATTTAATAAAATTACAGTTTTTTCGTCTTGTTTATTGATTTCTTTTAAGATTTATACCCGAGTATTTTGCTCAGATTCGTTAAGAGAAAATCAAACAATTAGAAATCAATAATATTAAGCATATATTTATCAAAATCAAATTCTTAATATCAATATGCAAATTAGCCTTCTCGTTCACACTGTAAACCGCTATTTTGTTGAATATATAAATATTCGTGCATGTTATTAGTATGAAGATCCAACAGTATTAATAAGGTATAACAATTTTATCAATAATTGAGGTTTAAATAAAAAATAAATTCATGGTGAATGTGATGTCAATAACTAAGGGAATTGTGACTTGAGTAGTGGTTTAGTTTCGGTTACAGACAGACAAACACACAATCTCCATTATAATAAGATTATAATACAAATTATCAAGTCTCATCTCAAAAATTCAGAGAAATGTATATTTATATAGCGCGTACTCTTCTACGGTTTTTTTAATTTTTTTTTTTTTTATTTTTTTTTAATGAAATTTGGTTGTAAAGAAATCTAAGTGATTAGCCGGTCAAATTTGATTGATTCTTCTGTAAAATATTTAAACAAAGAAAAAAAGATCCCGCTTGAATCTGAAAAAGTAAGAGAAAAAAATCAACAAAATTATTAAAATAAAATAAAAAATACACGGTAATATTCATTAAAATAAAATATATACCATTTACTAAGATTAACTTAACAAAAGGCTAGAAGTATTGTTGCACCCAGTGAGAATCAAACTCACTAATAATGGTCTCGTAGCCTAACTCATTAAACCATTAAACTAGCTCATAGTCGCATCTCAGTGTTTGGGACAAGGCCAGAAGTATAGGGCGCCCAGTAAAAATTGTTGAATAATGTTGGCTTTGTTTATTTAAATAGTTATCTCAATACAGTAAAAGATTAAATGAGATAGGGCAATTTGCGTTAGAGTAGTTTTACAACTCAGTGAAAGCTTTCTTGCCATGAAAATCAGCATTATAATGTGCCTGGGCTCGAACACTGATATCCAACAAGATAGAAAGCGCTAAATGACACGACGGGAGTGACGGAAAGTTCTCAAACAAACCAAAGGGGATTTACCTCGAACCATAGCACGCACATTTATTCCACATTATCACCGCGAAGTTTAATAGGTTTGTCACATCATTAACCAAGTCTCTCGCTTTTTAATTTTTATTTTTTATAGGTTGGTTGGGTTGAGAACTTATTATCTTGTATCACAATCCCGACACAAACCATATTATAATCCAGTCCAAAACTAATGTTAAACAAACAATTAAAAAAATGTTTTTAAATTAACCAGGCACAAGGCCACAACTATTGAGTGCCAAATGAGAATCGAACTCGCTACACTGTCCGCAAAATGAGCCTGTTCAGTCTCCACGATAAGGCGGCCTTATGGGAAAATATGCTTGAATAAAACAAAACAAACACAAATAAAATATAAATAAATATCGTGGCGTAGTGGTTGACGTGCTGACTGCGATATCGTAGTAAGCGAGTTCGAACTCCAGTCCCGCTATTACGTTCACTTTCGGACTAATACCCCTCGAAAGTATGAAACCTCGCCGCCACCACACAGCTATGGGTTAAATAGTACCACAACTGTTATTCTACAAGCATGGTTTTGTCATTAAATAACCCACTTAGGTTTATATGCCATTAAATAAAGAATCCATTGTCGAGGTTGACAATGTAGGTAATAGCCTTTTGGTGCTACAACCTAAACAGTTAAGGTAGTTACGGGAGCGCGGTTTGCTCAAATGTTTACTGAATCATTTTCCTCCGTTAACCATCGTGTAAGCCAGCAAGATGATATTTTATTCAGCGATAAAACAAAGCACAGGAAAATCGTGGTCATGCCTTCACAACACTTTAATGGTAGAAATAAATAATTCTAATCGATTATTTTAAACACCGATAATAGTCCCGCTAGCCGCGCCTCTACAAGCAAATACAATATATATATATATATATATATATATATATATATATATGAAAATCAAAAAGTTCAGGAAAATGTTCCGGGTACAAATGAAACAGGAATCTGCAATGATGATAAACTCGCAGTGTCGAGATCCTTATTATATCCGAAATTTGAGCCTCCGGTGATATAATTTTAATAATTCCAATTTTGTTTTTTTCTGTGGACAGTATGAAAGGTAAAATGGATATTGAATCCGACAATATGTGTAGAATGTTTTGTAGAAAAAACAACAAGATGTTAAAAGTTTTGCTGACAGAAATCTGTTTCGACATTATGAAGATGTCTTTATCAAAGCAACATTGTAAACGGAAAAACGAAATAAATATATCATTAATCACGGGCACAGAACGCTCTCGATCAGGACCGGAATTTTCAAATATCCATTTTACCTTTCATACTGTCCACAGAAAAAACAAAATTGGAATTAGTAAAATTATATCACCGGAGGCTCAAATTTCGGATATAATAAGGATCCCGACACTGCGAGTTTATCATCATTGCAGATTCCTGTTGTTGGACTTGTTATATTTTTTAAACTTTCATATATATATATATATATATATATATATATATATATATATAATATATATATACGTGTGTGTGTGTGTGTGTGTGTGTGTGTAAGGTAATCCAAATGACTGGTTGTAAGGGATGATTCTATTTGGGATCTTCAAAATCTCACTGTATAACCATACTGTATGCTCTTGAAGGTGCAAACATATACTCATACAAGGACTTTTATAAACCCCTAAAGAGAGCTCAATGTATAATAA
The DNA here is from genome assembly GCA_023376005.1 of Doryteuthis pealeii. Taxonomy (NCBI): domain Eukaryota; kingdom Metazoa; phylum Mollusca; class Cephalopoda; order Myopsida; family Loliginidae; genus Doryteuthis; species Doryteuthis pealeii. The sequence goes on from CM042155.1 coordinate 76,438,043, forward strand.
TCAATAAATTAGATTATATACAGAGCAATAATATATATATATATATATATATATATATATATATATATATATATATATATATATGAACTAAAGTGATAAAACAAATCGACAAATAGGAACATTTTTTTTATTTTTAATTGTCCATAACTAGTTTCGACTTTAAGTCATCATCAGGGGAAAAGTTTTGTGAAGAAAAGTTTTTTTTAGCACTTGTTAAAAGAGTTAACGAACAATGAACCGATGTCGTAGCATAGAAGAGAAATAAGATAAGGAAAATCCAATTTTGTTTTGTGTTTATATGTCTATTATGACGTTTCGCCCTCTATGAACTTCATCAGGTAATGATTTTTTTTAATCAAATTTTAGGAAAAATAGTGAGGAACTCGACAACAGCCTATGAGGTTGTCATGACAACGTAATTAGGAACGCTGATCTTTATGAAACTTTTTTTTTAAGTGGGGAAACTAATAGCGATTTTTTTTCCAATATTGAAAATATTCGATATGTGGATACTTTCATATACTGGAGCAGGAGAGCTCGATGTACATATATAAAAAGAATTTAAAAATATTAAAATATATATGAACAGAGCAAAATACAATCAAATAAATATTTATTCATACTATTACAAAATAAAAAACACCCTCTGGGCGATGTAAAAATAGATTTTTGAAATATATTGCCTGAGGGGTGGGAGTAAAAAATTTAATGTCAGCGAGTTTGTACCCTAAGTAAGTAAAATCATCAAATTCATTAAAGGATTAAAAAATAAAAGCCAGTAATATCTTTTTGGAATCTTTTTTGAGGCTTTGAGTAAAATAATAATTGAAATAATTCTAATGATGTGTCGATTTTAGTTAGGTTATATCAACAGACATATACAAACATGATAGATAGATACAAAGAGACTGTGATAGATAGATAGATAGATAGATAGATAGATAGATAGATATGAACAGACTGATAGATAGATAGAGACTGTGATAGATAGATTGATAGAAAGATATGAACAGACAGACAGATAGATAGATATTAAGTGTGATAGATAGATAAATAGATATGAACTGTGATAGATAGATAAATAGATGAACTGATGATAGATAGATATGATAGATAAATAGATATGAACTGTGATTAGATAGATAAATAGATATGAACTGTGATAGATAGATAGATAGATATGAACAAACTGTGATAGATAGATAGATAGATATGAACTGTGATAGATAGATAAATAGATATGAACTGTGATAGATAGAGATAGATAGATATGAACAAACTGATAGATAGATAGATAGATAGATATGAACAACTGTGATAGATAGATAGATAGATAGATAGATATGAACAAACTGTGATAGATAGATAGATAGATAGATATGAACAAACTGTGATAGATAGATATGAACAAACTGTGATAGATAGATAGATAGATAATAGATAGATAGATAGATATGAAAACTGTGATAGATAGATAGATAGATAGATAGATAGATAGATATGAACAAAGATAGATAGATAGATATGAACAAACTGATAGATAGATAGATAAATAGATATGAACAAACTGTGATAGATAGATAGATATGAACAAACTGTGATAGATAGATAAATAGATATGAACAACTAGATAGATATGATGAACAAACTGTGATAGATAGATAAATAGATATGAACAAACTAGATAGATAGATATAGATAGATAGA
>CM042155.1:76442249-76457249 GCA_023376005.1 Doryteuthis pealeii
GAGAGAGAATCCAAATGACTGGTAAATAAGGGATGATTCTATTTAGGATCATCGAAATCTCCCTGTACAACCATACTATATGCTCTTGTAGGTGCAAACTTATATATTCATACAAGGATTTTTATAAATCCCTAAAAGAGATCAATATATATTAGCCAATAAATTAATTATATACAGAGCAAAAGTTAACTTTCAAAGAAAGAAAAACTTAAATAACAGAATGACGGTTTGTTAAGTTTACCTTTCTTTGAAAGTTATCTTTCTCTCATATATATATATATAAGTCATACCTAATTTTTTGAAAATTAATTAGTTAATAATTAATGAATTTAGGCGGGCATATATGTTCAAATTTAAGGCTAAACAAATCGAGAAAATGTCAATCCCTGAATACATTTCGACCTATTAGGTCTCATCAGCAAGGTTATAGAGATGGGAGACTGCTCCGTGTGTGATATTATATATATATATATATATATATATATATATATATATATATATATATATGCATGATATAAGTTAAGAGTAAGGAAATGAATCCGACGGTATAAGTATAGATAAAAGGATATGAAAACACACAATGCTGTTAAAATGAAAATATTTTATATCATATTCATAGCTAATATTGAACAATATTTCGAACAAGCTCTGATGATGATTTTTATAAATCGAAATATTGTTCAATATTAGTTATGAATATGATATAAAATATTTTCATTTTAACACCATTGTGTGTTTTCATATCCTTTTATCTATACTTATATATGCATAAGTATATCAGTGAGCACGCAGCCACATGAGAAAAAGGCATTTACTTTACACAACAAATATTTGCTTTTCAACATAATTTCCTTTGTCAATGCACTTAATTCAAGACAATATATTAGACTTTTACTAAAGTACAGAGTGCCCCGAAATGATGGGACACATTTTAAATATAAATTAAAATAAAATAAAATGTATCTCATTCCGGTTTATCTCAGTTGGTAGATCACCCGCCTAGGTAATCGCAAGGTCCCGAGTTCGATACCCTGTCCTTGCCAACTCAGCGCATGAATAGTACAGATTGGGTTATCTGATCCGTGCGGTAAAGTGGGGAGCTGACGGTAGGCTGAAACCGACAATAGGACACTCCGCCGAAAAACTTTTATGGGGCCCCCTGTATAATCGGGTTCATAATGAGTACCCTAAAAATATGACCTTGTGTCACACTAAGCTAAATAAAATAATAGGAAACTTATTGTAGTTAACATACGCATTTTGTAGACTGTGGCTGTTGTAGTGAATTCGATCCTAACTGAGTGTCCTTGTATTTGTATCCTTAAATCAAAAAATTAAATCACATACATCGAATATTATATAGATTTCAGATCAAGTTATTAAGATTGTGCTTGGGTAAACGGCACATCATAGCGAGATTTTATTAGGGCAATACAATTAAAGTGCTCTAACAAAGGGCCCGGTTTAGCTCAGTCAGTAGAACGTCCGCCTAGGTACCACAAGGATTCTAGTTCGATACTGGCCCTCGCCAACTCATCGCATGAGTAGCACAGGGATCTGTGGGGTAAAGTGAGGAGCTGATGGTGGATGTGGCACTCCACCTCAGACGCAAATCAATCTCCTTGGTCTAGCGCTAGTGAAAAGGAGATAGACTCGCTCGCTGTCTGGCTAATACCGACATTAGGACATCCTGACGAATTTATTTCTTTTTTTTTTTTAAGTAAATTAATTTCCGATTCATTTTATAACAGAATAATAATTTTGTAGGGTCTGTATTCGCGCTGAAAGTTATTTTTGATCAACCAAATTCTCAATATAATTGAGATAAGTGTAATGCTAATTCGAATTATTCACTCCTTCCTAGATAGAAGCATTAGTATCATCATGGACCACTGTTGCAACTGGAACCCAACGGGATCACGGGCTGTCCTTATATATATATATATATATATATATATATATATATATATATATTAGAGTAGGAATCACAAGTTTCCAGGTTCGATACCGGTCCCCGCCAACTCAGCGCATGAGTAGCACAGATTGAGTAATCTGATCTGTGCGGTAAAGTGGGTAGCTGACGTTAGGTGTAGTGCTCCACCTCAGCAAAAACAATCTCCCTGGTCTAACGCTAACGAAAAGAGGATATACTTCCTCGCTGTCCGGTTGATGTCGACACTACGCCAACTTTACTTATATATACATATATATATACATATATATATATATATATATATATATACACACACACATATACACGCATATATATACACACATACATATATATGATAAATGAACATATTATAAAAAAAAATCAGAAAAGTGCTCAAATACAGACTAGTAGAGCAGGATAAAACCTAAATTAAATTGATTATTGAATTAATTATTATTATTAATTAAATTTTTCGAAGCTCTTCATACCAGTGTCATTACTATAAGTTTTATGTATTCGAAGAAAAAATACAATCTTCACATAAAACAGGTATTAATTATTTCTTTTCTTTTTACAAATACATAACACTTATAGTCATGAGGAAATGAGAAAACACACACAAAAATCATTATATATATATATATATATATATATATATATATATATATATATATATATATAAATGTTTAATATATATCTATATCGTTTAACTGGAGTCGTGTTTAGACGACAGTAACAAAACAGGTTTATTCCCCTTTCATTCGTTGTCAGTCACTGATTTGATGCAAGTAATCCCCATATTGAAACATTCGCAACTAAACTTTAAATAAAAATTTTAACCATTATCAAATTAAGAAATTAATAATCAAATAACGTGAATAAACTTTGAAAAACTTTAAAATTTAACAATTTTTTTCAAAAAATTGCAATAATATCTCGAATCAAGAGCCAAAACGTAGTAAACTAGAAACAAAGGGAATATACTTTTATGCATACACTAATCTTTTAAAGGAGTCTGTTCAATGTTTTCAATTTGTTTTTTCTTTATAATAAAAGAAAAACCAGCAAAAGAGGGTTATTTTTTAAATATAATTTTCCAAACGTTTGTATTTTAAAATACTTCAATGATTTTATAAATACTAGAATTTAAATAAATCTGATACTTCATTAAAATTAAGGTCTCATCAGCCTTTTTTTGCTATTTTTAAAATACAATACAAAGATTTGAGAAAAATAAACACTAAAAAATTGTTACCTATAAATTTGAAATTTTGATACTAGATTTTCACTCGATTTTTAAAATTGGATTTTCTGGTTATCTGCTTCCTAAATGCCTTTTTTATTATTCTAAATTCATCAAGGGAAAATTAAAAAGAAAGAAAATTATCTAAACGCGCCAAACGTTATTTTCTTTAATCTTTTAACTAAAAATAACAAATAAAAACCATCTGCAAGGTTTTTTTTAACTATTTGATTTTAGAATTATCAAACCTTTCGAAAATATTTTTTTAAATACTTAGGAGAAAAAAAGCTCTAAAAACCAAAAACCAAACCCAACATTCTTTAAACAAAAAAAAGACAAAATTTTCCCCCTAACCCGTACTTTTAAAAAAATAAATAAAAAAATAGAAAAAAAAGAAAAAAAAAGTTAATCTGTTTTAGCCACACCAGGAGTGAATTGTTTCCCCAGCCAACCGGGCCCCTAAAAATCTCCTCTCAAATATCACCCGGTGGACAATCTTTGGCAAGATTGTCACAGAAACTGTTCGAATTGGCTATTTCCTTAGCTTTTTGTCGCTTTCTGGTCTTTTTCCCAGCGTTTTTCCCTCTTCCCTCATCATCTGCAGAGAGAAGGATCCAAGTATTTTCCAAAACACCAGCTCAAGTGAACTAAGGCGTCAGAATCTACTGTACCACGTTATGATAATTACGTGAGGATTTCCAGGGTCCCATTGCTGGTCTACCCAGTTGATATTTCTAGTCGGATTTCTGTTTGTGGGGCCCCGTTTGCTAAGAAGTGAGAATAAGAGGCAGTTTTCAGAGCTCAGCTGTTGACGGCGTATTAAGCGCCACATTATATTCACGGATGGGAAAGAAGAAAAAAATAACAAAAAAAAAAAAACACGGAAAAAAAACACGTGAGGAGAAAGTCAGGGTGCCGATATTATACAACTCAATAACATTCATTCTTTCAGCTCAAACTATGCACTTAAATCACAAGGACATAGAAGCAGTGACATACATATTTTCCCCCGGTTCACACAATGGTGAATTCATAACATACCACCAAGATGTGTGACCTATGTGCTTGGGCCACTCACACAACTGAATTTTCCCCCACAAAAGCAAGCCAGACGACACACTGGGTATTAGATCTTTTACGCATACTTGAATGAGAAATAAAAGTATATTGTGACGGAATTTTGTCAAGGATTTAAACAGTTTCAATATGCAAGCACGCACAGAATGCAACAATTTATAATGTAGCTCAACAGGAAAAATAGCGACGTGTTCTAAGTCGACGTTATCAGGTGACCGCATCTTACTGAAATACTATACGTAATTTTGAACAAGAAAAACAATCAAGCCTGGAAAAGTGTATTTTATATGAAGAAAAAAGAAAATATTTGAAAGTTATATCAAAATAATTTTTGTCTATTTTCGAAGCATTCCTGAAGGAAAAAAAAAGATGTAATGATATTCTTCGACAAATATATAAAGAAAAAAAACATCTCAAATACGATCGACAAAATATGAACTGTATCAAGAATTTTTAAACAATGTTTCACAAGACATTTTTGAAAATGAAAAAAAAATAATAATAATCAAAACGTTTTGAATTTCATGAATTTCGGAAAAAGGCTAACCAATAAAATTTTTCCACAAACAAAAAACAAGAAATTGTCAACTTTCTTTTTTTTTAGAACATAACAATAAAAGCCAGTCGAAGTTTGTATTTTTTTGTTGTTATTGTTTTTTTTTTTTAGAATTAACGAAAAATTATTTCTTTCTAACACTTCACAAAACAAAAAATAAATTTTAAAAAAGTTTAAATTATTTTTTTAAGTATTTTTTATATCTACTGTGTCAATTTTTTTAGTCTGCTTTCAATTTTTTTTTTTTTTTTAGAAGGGGGTTTACAAGTTTAGACTGGCGTTTCTATGTGGAAAGAAGGCGCTTAGAGGTTAGAGCATAGGCGTCTGTGTACACGCAGTAACGGCCTACTCACTCCCTCAGGCTCTTCCGAATTCATATTCGACGCTTTCGTAACCAAGTCACTTACCAGTGCTCCATTTAGTTGTAAAAATTCTAAATCCGCACAGGCTAGGAATTCCGGTTTGAGATCTATGATTTATCCTGAGTTGCGTAACCCCGTCTACATAACGGCTGGTCGAAATCGTCCCTTTCCCATGAAAGAGGACGGACAATCATGAATGTTCACAACACTAAAACCAATTGCAATTGAGAAGGGCAAAACCATCAGTGGCTGTTATATAGACACTGTCACACAATACACTTGCTTTTAAAACTTTTTTTTTTCATTTCCATCCCCCCGACAAAGACAGCTGCTTGGCCGTCAAAAATTTGAGAATGTTTTGGTCCATAGTTTTTGGGGGTGTATTGTAGTTGACTGCAGTTCTTTTGTCAGCGTTTTAGCCGTTCTGGATTTTTACCAACATACTTTCTTGTCCGCGCCGAGGCTAGGGAAGCTTCCCCCGGTTGGACAAAATGTTGAGAAATGAGCAATTGCTCGCCTCCTGAGGGCCCATTCGCTCGGAATAGCTAAAGAATTCTTTGTAACACTCTATTCGAGTGATTCCCTATTCTTTAATTTTATGGAAAGATCCTAAACCCATTTTTGTTCAAGTGTGGGAAATAAATACAGTAGCCGAAGGAGACCCACAGTGTCTGACACAGAGAGAACAGAAGCCAATCTTATCGAGTGCCCACTATGACGAGAAAATTTTTTTTATTTTTTCTACCACTTCTGTTGTGAGGCCGCTACCCACCACTGCGCTTTTATTTAATCCTATACCCGCGTAACCTTGGTTAGTTTCCAGCCAAAATATCCCGCCGGATTTCACCCTCATCATTTTATCCACCAGCAAGTTCCAACTAGTTTAAAAACGACCCCACTGACTGATTTCTTAGACTTTATTACCAAGTTTCAGCTATCCTCATTCCGAATCTAGCAAGGAAAAAAAGAAAAGCCTATTTTAATCGAAGAGGAATGTTAGAGGAGCTTGTCGTGTGCAAATCTCGAATCGAGTGCACAAGCGACGTGTTACATTTCGCTAGCTTTTTTTTCCCTCACTCGTAAAACCCGCCAGATAAACATTTTTCCCAGCGCGGGAAAGGGAGATAACTATCATTTTATTTCGGAGTAAGAGCTTGTCAGGATTCGGACCAGAGAAAAAACAAAAAAAACAACAAAAAAAAGACACCTCTCCCCTACTCTCAAACCTTTTGTTCCCCCAGGAGGACGAGGTTGGAATAATACCCTTCATATGGATACATATAACGGCTTTAAATCTAAAATAAAATCCCAAGGGGGCACATCGGTATCTCCTCTGTAAAAAAAAAAAAAAAAAAGAAAAGTTTTTTCGGAAATCGATGGAATTGGTGATCAATAATCAACGTTTGATTTTGAACAAATAGAAATCGATCTAGTGTATATTTTTCTTAGTTTTTGAAATTCGTGTAAAATTGTGAAAATTATGTAAGAAAAATGGTGATATGATGCCACAAGTCTTATAAATTGTGTTGTTAATTTTATTAGGATTATTCTATTTATACTAATTAATTTATTAACTAATAAAGCTGATTAAATATTAATATATAATATATGTAATATAATATACATATAATATATATATATATAATATAATATATAATATATATATATATATATAATATAAATATGTGTGTGTATAAACTAGTAAATACTAGTATCTCAAACTTGAAGTTAATTCACGAATTTTTCAAAGACTAGCAGACGATATAAGTTCAGGAAATTCACCATGTTTATTTCGGTAAATCTCCATTTATGGAATATGTTTATTCCTTCCATTTGCGGACCATCAGGCTAGTTTATATGTAACAGTACTTCTTCCCCCCACAAGTTCTCCGATACCCCCAACCGAAAAAAAAAAGCATCATCTAATTTTACGATTTGAAAAAAAAAAGTTTTAGCAGTTCTGAAACAAACACAAACTTTCAACAATAACAAAAAGTTTACTTTTATCGAAAAGTTTTCCAAACAAAAAATAAAAACTTTCAATTAGCTGGACGCTACTTCCCTGTGCCCATTTGGGAAAAAGGAAAAAAGGGGGTAAAAAAAGTGGTCGAGCGAAAATAAATGACTTGGGCCAGAGGAAGGGGAAAGTTGAAAGTAATTACTTTATTTCGATCTGGGAACTTTCCGCATTGTATATTCGTTTAATTAGTTGAAGTGAATTTGACAATATTGTATAGACCAAAATCTGGCTACCTTCTGTGTGTGTGTGTGTGTGTGTGTGTGTGTTTGTTTGTTCCCATGATGAGTGTTTGTCTTCACAAAGGTTTCCAGATGGAACGGAACGAAATGTCTTGATTGCATGTGCCCGATCAGACGCTCTTTAATGCGGCTTGCACTGCTATCACGATATTAAATGTTCAAGTAGAGGTTTTTTTGAAAGGTAAACGCCAACATTCTGCATACAAAACTCTTTGGAATGGGCAGTACGGGCACCCTGTGGACAATCACGAAGATCTTGACGCCACACGTGCGCGTTTGAAATTTTAGGGTGGGGGACTCCGTGTGTGGTAAAGTGGCTTAACAATATAACTTTTTTCTTTTTTCTTATTCTCTCTAGTTTTTTGTTGGGTATTTTTTTTTTGTTTTTTGTTTTTTTTAAACAAATAGCAATTTTTCCTTATGTGTGGACAAAGTATTTGAAATAAGCGTTATCAAGAAGCGTCGCGACTTCTCAGGCTCGACCAGGCCACGTGCGAAAAAAAGTGATTTCTTAAGACAACTGTGTGTGCTGAGTACGCAGTACAATAAAATTGCGAGCAGATTTTTTTTTTTTTTTTTTTTCTTTTTTTCTTTTCCCCGAAAAAACTTACGATTTCTATTCACTCCCTGACAATATCTCCAAAGTGGACGCCAAATGATGTATACAAGTTAAGCCAGCATCTTGTTGGCCAGGCCGGGGCACGTGCAAACGAAATCACTTGTCCACGCCGTGTGGTTCAAGTTAGTGACAAAAAAAAAAAAAAAAAAGAACCCTCCCTACACACAAAAAAATAAAATGAAATAAAAAATACAAACAAATTAAAATTTTAAAAGAACTGATATCTTATTCTATCAAATCTTTCTTTCTTCCTTCCTTAACCCCCCTCCACCCACCCAACGTTTGTTTGTCTGGCTCATAGAACAAAAATATATCATGAACGAAGTATTGTAGAAGGAAAGAAAAGGCTTTTAAGATTTATTAACATTTAAAAAGGAGCATTCTTGACTCTGGGTTTTTTTGTTGTTTTTTGGAGGGGGGGTTCTAATATTTTTTTTTATTCTTTTTTATTTTTATTTTTTAACTCTTGTTCTTCCTCTTCCCATTGCCATGTTTCCTCCTTCATCTCATGGATAAATCGACACAAAGCAAAAGCTGCCCCAGCTGGACCCTAGCCGTGATTATATTTTTTTTCTTAGACGATAACTGAAAATAGCACATTAGTAAGAGTCTGTTCCAATTGCTTTGTCTTTTACTTGGTCAATTTACAGCGGATTTCTGTCCTTTGTGCATCTAGCGGAACCAATGTATCTTTTGTGCATACAAACCCATACAGCTGCAAACACCGGGCAGTTTCCTTGTTGATTACCATATGTGAAGTACAGCCATTCCGGGCCAACTCGCATATGATGAACACAAAGTATTATAATAGCACATTTCTCTTTATTTTATTCGATTTTTTTCCTTCTCCGTCTTCTCCTTCTCCCTCTTCTGCCCGGACCACAGGGAAAGCGAATATAATACCTCCAACTCTAAATCCTGCTGCGACCAACAGGAGAGCTGGGCTCCCCCCTCATTTGATTGTAGGGCACGGCAGGGGGCTGAGGACGGCTGATTAAAGGGCCGTAGAAACAACGTGTTGTTTCATGCTAAATCTAACCTTTTCAATGCGTCTTAAAAAGCAAATAAAAAAAAACAAAAACAACATTTAAATGTATATTTCACATGCAACACATTGAAAGGCGTTCTTTTTAGAACGCTTACAATTAATTTTCAATCATCAAATGTTGCTTTTTTAAAGAGAGGGTTAATCGCCTTAGCGTGGCTGTTGAATGTTTGGTCCTTTCTTTGGGCAGATGCGTCTAACCTGATGATTTTTCTGTTACCAGATAACCAAGATTGAAATATTACAATATTAACTATCTTTAGTTAAGCCACTAACGATCCCTGTTGAAAATTCAAAGCATTAAAACTCCACATTAAGAAAATGTTTCAATAATCATTTTAAGAATACCTAGTTTTATAGCGATTAATTTCACTAAAATAAACATGTTAAAAATAATATTTTTACTATAAAAATAGTTTAAATTCTATAATATAGTAAAAGTTAAATTATTTTACAAAATTACTATTTTTTAAACTTAATTTTAATCAAAAACTCAAACAGTTTTATACTTAAGAAAAATCTACAACAAAAACTTGTAACCTGTTTTAAAATCATAATTTTTTTTATTTAATTTTTATTTTGTTAAGTTCAAACATTTTTCCCCGGTAGAATAAAACCACATTTATTACTTTTATGTAATAATCGATGCGCTAAGCTCAATAATGATTTTTTAATTATTGATTTTATCTTATTCGATTTCAAGCAATTTTTTTGAGGTTTTAAGATTAAAATGCAAGAAATTCATAGCTTTTAAAGAGATTTATATTTGCAAAATTTAAATTTTCCAGTTCAACTTTATCCGCCATTTCTTTAAGTGCAATACTGAATTGAAAAACTGAAAAATCTATCAATTCTTGAGCCAAAATGACCTTAACTATCACCTATAATCATTTAATCAATAAATTCCTCTTTATTTCTTGACATTAAAATAAATTATTTTTCACTTATAATTAATGTATATACGGTAAAAGTTGGTTAAAATATTTAGAAAAGCAAATTTTGGATATTTTGGGGCCCAAAAAGAGAGTTTAACTTTCGATATACCCTTGGTAATTTTACTATTTTTGACTTTTATCTTATCAATTTTTGTTCAAATTTTCGACTCTGTTCAATAGTCTTTGTGATTTATCTCCCCTTGAACCTATGAGTCATTGTTAAACTACCGCTTGTTACATTTTTAGCCACATTGAAGCCGTGTTCTGCTTGACCGAGGAATCTAGCCAATTGGTGATCTTTTTACTGACCACAACAAGTCGGCTCACCCCAAAACTCAAATTTCTTCTTTATTCTCTTTATTTTTAAGCAAATTTTATTTAAAAAGGAATAATTTAACAAATTTATTGAGTTTATAGACTGATGCATTGATTTTTTGTGATGGTCCGTAAGGTAATTGATTGGAAATTCTCAATTTATTCGGGTAACCCGTTGATATTTTGCGCTTAAAAATGGCTCCCGTTTTGGGGACGAGTATTAAACTAAGTACAAAGTTTAAATTCAGATTGTTTTTTATTATTATTATTAAATTTAAACTTTATTACGGTTCGTTGGATTTATTTCCGACAAAAAAACAACAACATTGATTACGTGTTGAGAAGCAGGCAGACTTTTGTCCTCTTTGATTTCTAAGCGATAGAAATGCATCTGCTGTGTCCTTTGTACGGTAAGGTCAAGCTACGGTGAGAGCCTCGCAACAGACGCACTTAAATTTGTTAAAATTATATTTAAATTTCTCGGCAAATAAAAACAAATCATGAGAACGGTCCAGTTTTTGCCTACACTTGATATGCGCTTAGGAAAAAAAAAACGTGATCGACTTAGGCCATTGTCTTCGAGGTTGGACCTTACACGGAAAGACCCACACAGCTGGCGTTGGACGCTAGCTATTGAATGAAATGAAAAAAAAAGAAAGCTTTTTTTATTGTTGCTGTAAAGAAGCGAATTTTACGAAAATAAGGAAGTTGAAGGTTCCTTTATCAAAACCAAGACAAACATTCAAGTCTTAGCATTCTGTTTCATTTTCATTGTAGTAATATAAACATTATAAAAGGAAATAGAAAAAATAAAAATAAAAACTACTTAAAAGATAAACCAGACGCATGTACAAATATATTATTCCAATAACTAGAGCATTATTTTTAACAGTTTAAAAATACTAAACCAGATCTTATAGTTGTATACACCTTTTTAAGTTAGTAACAAAAATAATAATTCAATAATCGAATCTTTATAAATAATATATATATATATATATATATCAGCTAAGTTGGGTAAATAGGTATTGTCTATAGAAAAGTGACTGAGTTTGCAAATGAAGATCTTTTATTAATTTTAAAAAATGATCTCCAAAAATAAAATAAAACCAAATTAAATCTTCTAAAATTTTATATCTTTCCTAAATTAATATAATATCCATTTTTTAAAAAACAAAAATTATTGTTTAAAATTTTTTTAAAAATCGGGAGTTTCCATAAAAGTCGCCGTTTTTTTCTTTTCTTGTTAATAATGATTTGCTTTGATTATAGCGTCCTCAACAAGTAAATTGTAAATTATATATATATATATTTAATATAAAATGATATTGTTGCATCTATTTCATATATATATATATATATATATATATATATATATATATATATAATGAGAAAAGGAAAATAATACGGAAATTTAAAATGTTTCCCTACAACAATAACTCGTTCAAAAAATTTATTTTATTTCGTAAAAACAAAGTCTACCTTCCTTTTTACAAAATAAAAATGTAATTTTTTAAGTTATCCTTATAGGGAAATATGTCTATTTAATTTTCCATATTGACTTCCTTAAAATACAGTCGGATTTTATTCGAAACACATTATATATATATATATATATATATATATATATATATATATTGATTATAAAAAGGTATGATTATATGCCGTCTATAAAATAAAACAGCGTAGAAACTCACAACTTTGAGTTTCACGCGCCAGATCTTCAGGTGAGCTAGTATCGACACATCTGAATTCCGTTCTTAGACCCCTTACCACTACTACTACTACTACGAAAACTGGCGCAACACATTCTTACTCTTTAAATATTTGCCTCTATGCCGAATTGATCTTAGTAAAAGAACACACGTGAATATCTATCTATCTATCTATCTATCTATCTCTCTCTCTCTCTCTCTCTATATATATATATATATATATATATATATATATGACACCTCATTATAGTGTCGTGTTTAGCAATCTACTAGGAAATTCGATCATCACTAAGTGCTCCATTCTCAGAGCCTTGTGCCAAACCTAATCAACTCTGATCTTTTAGGCTGCCTTGCATGTTATAATAGTTAATGAACTCAATTACCAGTTAATTGTTAGTGAGTTAGACTCGCACTGGGTGCCCCATACTTCCGACCTTGTGCTACAACTAAGCAAACCTTAGGAAATGATTGGGTGCTAGCGGGCCAGGCTAGTGGACCATTGTTAGTGACTTCGATTCACACTGTGTGCCCCATACCTGTGCCACAACGAAGCCAAACTGAGTAAATAAGTATTAGTGTGCAATTAAATAAATTACTTTGATATTGCTATATGCAACAAAAAAAAGTATAATACAATTATTGTAATTATATTCCACAAAAAGATTTACCAAATATTAGAATCAAACTAGTGGTTGAAATAGTCGGGTTTTTTTGGGGTTTTCTATCCGGCCAGTGGTCAGTGTTCGGGCTTGGGTAAAAGCCAAGATTTCAAAGTTGGGTTACCCTGGCAACGCAAACTGACCTCTACTTGAAAAATTGGCGCACTACAGTCTTCTTTTTCTTCTTTCTTTCTTCTTTCTGGGGGCGGGGTGCTAAGCTTCTAACGAAATTAGTGTATTTTTAAAAAAAAATTATTTAGAATATATTAAAGGGCATACTTTAAACCTTGACAATAATTAATCAACTTTGTTTAGGTATAATGGTTAACAAGGTATGCTACGGACCATTGTTAATGAGTTCGATTCTCACTGGGTGCCCATAATTGTAGCTTTGTGCTAAACCAAGGTTAGAAAATGTCAAAAAAGGTTTAGATCTCATTAAAATGTCTTTTGTATTAATTTACAGGCTACTCTGACCCGGAGTGGTAGTACCTGTGAGATCCCATCTATGGGTTAAATAGATCAAAAACTGAGTTTTAAAAAATGAGTTTAAAAAAAATGATTACCCAACAAGAATGAATAAAAACAAATCTCTTCGGCATTAAATAACCCAAAGGGTTGACATGCCGTAAAATCCAACCAACCAACTAATTTACACACAACCTTTTTTGTTTAAACAAATTAATAATGATCAACCCGGAAAAATAATTTTTATTGATTTTTCCCTGATTTAAAGAAAAAAAATCTTCCAAATAGGAAAACCCAATCTGCCCTAGAAAATCAGCATTTTGAAATGCTGGATTTTAACTGGAATAGAACCCAGACCCTTGTGCACAAGTGAAAAATACGCAACTCGTTCAGCCATTTGGCTGACCGCTGTTAATGTACTATCTTATATAAATGATAACAGAATCAAATTAATTCTCTTTATGTATTAGTACTAAATAGTTGTTTACTAAGCATAGCTTGGACGTGACACAAGGCCAAAAGTATGGGGCGCCCAGTGAGAATCGATCTAATAATGGTGTACTGATCTAGAATCCTAACATCACGTGTGACGCCCAAGCAGATAAATAATAGTTATTTACTAAGCTTTGCTACGTTTTGGTACAAGGACAGCAGTATGGAGCACCCAGTGAGAATCGAACTCACTAACAATGGTCTGCTGATCTAATATGCTAATTATTACATGTGCTTTGTTAATACTAAATAGACTTCGAAAAATATTATTTGTCTAATTCATAAATTAATACTTTAGATTAAAGAAGTGTAGAGAGTATGGCGCATTACGATCTTCCTAACTCTATTGTATTTTCTTTGGCCTGACTATGGTCAATATCCATCGAGTCTTTTTTTTTTTTTTTTTTTTTTTTTCATTGACTTGTTATACTAGTTGAGGTACAAGTAAATTGGCGGATCTTGTATTCGAAAAATTACATAAGAATTAGTAATTATTATAATACCTCAATATGACGGAAGAACTAGTAAAGTCTAGTGATATAGAAAGGCACTGCCTGTGAGTGGTAATGATGCTTTATCCCCGAAACCATGCCTAACCCGAGACTCATCATTTGATGAAAACTTTGTTGACAGCTTAGCTGGGATTTTTTAGCATCTAATATAAAGTAAAAAAAAAATTTGTTTAGCAAAAAAAAGTAAATTCAGCGGAATGGTCTATTGTCGGTATCAGCGAGGGAGTCTATCCCCTTTTCACTAGCGCTTGGCCAGAGGGATTGCTTTTGTGTCTGAGGCGGAGCGCTACATCTAACATATAATTACATTCTCTCTTATATTTACTAGCAAAATTAAAAAACACCCTCAGGGCGATGTAAAAATAATTTTTTGAAAGATATTGCTTGAGGAGGTGGAAGTTAAAAATTAAATGTCGGAGAGTTTGAACCACAAATAATGAAATCATCAAATTTATTAAAGGAGTAAAAAAAAAAATAAAACAATTTGAAATCGAAACTAAGTTCTATTAACTTTGAATATCTATTAAAATAAAACAAACTATATATAAATATATGATACTGGGGATGTATCTATTAAAACTTGTAAAAAACAATGAGGACTGTCAAATGTTGCATGTTCAAATTTTGAGTGTATTTATTCTATGTTATGACGATTTTGTGTAATGTGACGTAAGCAGTGACGTAATTTTTGTTACAGACAAAAACCGGAAGCGAATCTCCATTATTAATAGATTTCTAATTTTCTTTTGAAAAATAGCTGAGCCAAAATGTTTCTGGTGGATTTTTTTTTTCTTCAAAATATAAAACTCA